>CM019150.1:125913753-126061017 GCA_009733165.1 Naja naja | reverse complement strand
ACAGTTTATGTCTGGGGATGTGAGGGGTCTGTAAACATTTTCACAGCCCCTTTTTGACTCTCAGCAGCATACAGGTCCTCAATTGAAGGCAGGTTGGTAGTAATTGTTTTTTTTTTTTGCAGTCCTAATTATCCTCTGAGTCTATGTCTGTCCTGTTGGGTTGCAGCACCAAACCAGACAGCTATAGGGAGGTGCATGACAGACTCAATAATCCCTCTGTAGAACTGAATATCAGCAGTTTTGAGCAAGTTGGAGACCCCCTGGCTCAGGGTCTCCGGCCTTTGCCACTTTAAGACTCCCAGACTTCCTCAGCCAGTTTTGCTAACTGCTGTAAAATCCCGGTCCCGAGACTGACTTGAGTCCCAAGTAGTTTCAACTTGTGGGTCAGTTGATTAGAGAACGTTAGGCCCTTAATTATTTATATTATGCCAACCTGGAAGCTAGTAAATGAACTCCAAACTTGATTGTTCTCCATGTCTGCAAACTGGTTGAATGGGAGGGGTGCAACAATAATTGACAGGACCGCTATATTTGCTTAAACTCCCCTTTAAATTAATCTGATAACATCAGAAAACTTGCGGTAGAAGAGAAGTCAAAAAAATGGATTTTTGTGTTAAAGACTTACAAACTCACTTCTGTTACTCCTCTAGATCTGAACCACGTTCTCAAAGGCATGCTATTCTAAACTCTATATTAACTTAACACATATCACTATAAGCAGTCCTCCACTTAGAACCATTCATTTAGTGACCATATGAAGTTACAACAACACTGAAAAAAGTGACTTATGATCAGTTCTTGCACTTATTATGATCAATAAAACATTTCCACGGTCACATGATCAAAATTTGGGCAGCTGGCAAATGGCATGTATTTAGGATGGTTGCAGCTTCCAGGGATCATGTGATTGCTGTTTGCAAGTTTCCCAGCCAGCCTCTGACAAGCAAAGTCAATGGAAGCTGGATTGACTTTACAACCATATCATTCACTTAACAACAGTAGTGGTTTGCTCAACAATCCTAGCAAAAAGTGTTAAATCAGGTGTGACATTCAGTTAAGTGCCTTGCTTAGCAATGGAAATTCTGGTCCCATCAGTCAAGCACTACCTACAGTATATTTGTTTGCTAGAACTTGAGAAAAAGTCAGAAATATGCTAATCCCAAATGTTCCTACTTAGTCATTTAGTAGTAGTAAAAATCATCATCATCATCATCATAAGGCAAAGCAATGGAAAATGATGTATTTGCTCTGCTCCTGGAAAATCTCATACCACCCAAGTTTTTATTGCTGCTTCCCTGGATCACAAAAGGAGAAAGTTTCATGAAAGGCTGCAGCCACAATTCCTAATTTTACCTGCAAATGTCTGTTTAGACTCTAAGGGCTTCTCAGATTTCTAGGGAGCTTCAAAACAGTAATCTGCCACCTGTTCTTGGCTGGGCAATCCTGCAGCTCTGGGCTAAACCGTTAAAACTAGTCTACCATGAACAGCTGGCAAAAACTATATGTCACAGAGAGGTCAGTTTGAAATATGCTTTGGCATGGCTGATAAAACACACATTCTTTCAAGTCAGCAATACTTTACAGAGACAAATTGGAAAAGACAAAAACAGTGTGCATAGTAGTTTGTAACTGATTTCATGAGGGAATATGAAAGAGGAGGCATAAGAGAGGAACAGAAAACGATGCTCCTCTTTTAAGTATTTATACATCAGTAAACAGGAAACAATTAATTATCTAACTATAAGAATTCTTTTAGCCCCACTTTGATCTTGGCAAATGTGCCCCCCCCCCAAAAAAATATGACAATATTTAAATCCAGATGTGCTTCCATCACATTGCCTGTGGGCGTTAGAAAATCCAAGTTAAGGAGCAAAAACAGCAGGTGGACTAGTTATCACTACCTCTCTCCTCCTCCCCTCAATGGCATAACTCCTAGCAACGTTTCAGCTCATCCATTTATCACAGTCAGGTGCCTTTCTAACTTTGTTGCAGAGGTTGAAAAAAGAAAGTAGGGGAGAAAAAGAAGAGCTTTCGGGGCCAAATTACATTCTTTACCAACACAGAGTGGGGTTTTTTTTTGTTTTGCTCAAATTGCCTACAGCTGGATGCCTTCCAGATCAATTTATTCTCTTTTATTTATTTATATTTGGTTACATGCCGCCCCATCTCCAGGGGGACTCGGCTTACACAAAACATATACATCATATAAAACTTATTCCAAATTTACCTAATCCAAATAACTCTAAAATATTAAAAATCTCCCAAAATTAAAAACCTCAATCCAGGCCGGCCTGTAAAAACAGCCAGGTCTTTAGATCACGGCGGAAGAAGCGCAGGTCAGGGGCCAGACGCAGCTCCAGGCGTAGTTGGTTCCAAAGGGTGGGCACCCCACAGAGAAGGCCCTCCCGGGGACCGCCAACCGACATTGTCTGGCCGACAGCACCCAGGAGGGCCTGCCTGTGGGAGCGCAGGCGATTGGATTGAATTGATCTGAACTTCCCCAATCATCAGCTTTTGCCTATCCTGATTAAGGACTATGGGATTCCAGGTCCAACCCATTTGAAGAGTATGAGAACCGTGACAGATGTTGCATCTTCTTACTTTTCACAGTGGTTTTTTTTCCTTCTTCTTAAAAACAGCGCTTTGTAGAACAACAGCAAATGTGGTTTGTTGCCAAACAGTAGCAGCAATGCAATTATACGCTGCCTTGTTGGAAGCACTAATCACGTGACAACTCACTTCAACTTAAAGGTTAACGTTTCATTAAGGCAGGCCATGATTTCTGGTCTGAGATTCTGGAGCCGACCATGGAAAATTCTGCATTTATCCAATTGTGGGTGACTAAATGATGACAGACAGACTATACAGAGAAAGTTTATGCCTCCAGGGAGGTCACGAGTGGCTGGCTCTGGGCAGTGGTCAATGCTTCATTAAGGGAGGGTGCCTTCCCTGCCACCCTGAAAGAGGAGGTGGTGCGGCCCCTCCTGAAGAAGCCTGCCCTGGACCCAGCCGAATTGAACAACTTCCGTCCAGTCTCCAACCTTCGCTTTTTAGCGAAGGTTGTTGAGAGTGTGGTGGCTCAGCAGTTTCCACTTTTCCTGGAAGAAGCAGACTACCTAGATCCATACCAATCGGGCTTCCGGCCAGGGTATAGCACAGAGACGGCATTGGTCGCACTGGTGGATGATCTCCTGAGGGCTCGGGACAGGGGTTTTTCCTCTGTCCTGGTCCTGTTAGACCTCTCAGCGGCTTTCGATACCATCGAGCATGGTATCCTGTTGCGGCGTCTCAGGGGGTTGGGAGTGGGAGGCACTGTATTGCAGTGGTTCTCCTCCTTCCTCTCGGGACACTCAATCGGTATTGGCAGGGGGCAGAGGTGGCGAGGGCTCTCACTTGTGGGGTCCTTCAGGGGTTGGTTCTCTTGCCCCTCCTGTTCAACATCTATATGAAGCCGCTGGGCGAGATCATCCATGGCTTTGGGGTGAAGTATCATCAGTACGCTGATGATACGCAGTTGTACATCTCCACCCCAGGTCACATCAGTGATGCCCTCTCCGTGGTATCCCGTTGTCTGGATGCGGTATGGATCTGGATGGACAGGAACATGCTTCAGCTCAATCCGGCCAAGACAGAGTAGCTGTGCATACCAACATCTTGGCCCAGTCTGGAGATTCCATCTTTGGTCATGGGGGGAGAGGTGTTGCCCCCCGTGGACAGGGCATGGAACTTGGGGGTCCTCTTGGACTCACGGCTCAGGATGGAGGAGCAGGTGGGGGCCATGGCCAGGGGAGCATTTGCCCAGGTTCGGCTGGTTTGCCAGCTGTGCCCATATCTGGACCGAGATGCCCTGCACTGTCACTCAGGCACTTGTTACCTCCCGCTCGACTACTGTAATGCTCTCTCTATTTAGGACTGCCCTTGCATACCATCCGGAGGCTTCAGCTGGTGCAGAATGCAGCTGCGCGGGTTGTGATGGGAGCTTCCCAGTACTCCCATGTCACAGCCTCCTCGTGAGCTGCATTGGCTACCAGTTGCCCTCCGGATGAGATTCAAGGTCCTAGTATTAACATTCAAAGTCCTACGAGACATGGGTCCGGGTTATTTACGGGAGCGTCTACTGCCGGCATCGAATACCAACTGCCCTGTACGAATGCACAGGCAGGGACTTCTCAGGGTGCCGTCTGCGACTCAGTGTCGGTTGGCGGTATCCCAGGGAAGGGCCTACTCTGTAGCGGCTCCCACTCTCTGGAACCAACTACCTCTGGGGCTCCGCCTGGCCCTGACCTCCACACCTTCCGTCACGACCTAAAACCTGGTTGTTTGAACAGGCTGGGCTGTGCTGACTCCTTGGGGAATGGGTGTTTTATTTATTATGGTTTTTTTAGTTTAATTTGGCTTGTTGCAATTTAATTCCATTTTAGCTAATTTAATTTATTGTGTTGTTTTATCTGTGAGCAGCCCAGTCCTTTTGGAGGGGGTGGCATACAAGTCGAATTAAGAAAGAAAGAAAGAAAGAAAGAAAGAAAGAAAGAAAGAAAGAAGGAAGGAAGGAAGGAAGGAAGGAAGGAAGGAAGGAAAGAAAGAAAGAAAGAAAGAAAGAAAGAAAGAAAGAAAGAAAGAAAGAAAGAAAGAAAGAAAGAGGGGCAGGGGATTAAAATACAGTTCTTCAACGTGAATTAATTTGCACTGGCTTCCCTAATTTGTTCTGGTAGTAATAGTAGTCTGCCTTTTTTGCCAATGTATCCAATGTATTTTACACCACCCCCCCTTTTCTGCAATTTCACAAAAACAAGAATTCTCTGGTTCCATTGTAGATTTTAAAATAATACTGTATTATATAATACAAGTAATTATACATATATAATTATGCAATTATATATTATGTACTAATAGCATCATAGTAATTAAAAGGCTATATTTATATAACATAATTGTGCAAATCTCCTTCTGTTAATTGGAAATAAACATTTTTGTTGTATATTAACTGGGCATGATGAATGTAGTATATCTTTTTCTATGCATTATCCTGTCAACTTCCTTCTTATTCCTATCCATCACTGCAGAGAGAAAAGACTGTGCAATCATCACGATATTTGTTTAATGGATCTACTACTTTCTGCCTAAAAAACATGAGTAATAATCTAATTTGGGGTGCTATGCAAGTCCCAAATTTTAGTTTCTACCAATCTTGGGAACTTTGTGGACCACATGTAAGCTGTGGGAGGCTTGCCTACAGCCAAGAGGCTGAGGTTACTACACCCAACCAAAAGCCTTACTAAAATAGATTTAAAAATTCACAGAGAGCTACACAGAAAGGTTATCCTAATGGATCAGGCCAAAGCCCATTTTAGTCCAACATTTTATTTCTCACCATGGTCAATCGTGTGCCTTTGGAGAACTCCCAAGCAAGGGATGGAAGCCTATCACCCCACTCTGGTTCTCCTGCAGCTACTATTTGAAAGCATGTTTCCTCCAACTCAAGCATTATTATAATCCAGTAAAAGTTAGCAACTATAGAGCCAAAAGCAGGAATACTGAGAAGCAAAGAGAGACAATCAGAATGCTCAGTAAGATGGCATCTACCCACAAAAATGGCAAAAATTCCAAAAGTAAAAAAAAAACACTGTAAGAACTGACTATACTCGATAGCCACTGAATACTGCCTAAAGAAACCTCCAGAGAGTAAATGTGCCATAGAAAGGGAATGCCAAGTTGACATAAGATGGAGTAAGAATGGCCTGTAAATGTTACAAGGACACACTGTAGATTTAAAGTAGAATTACCATAACCGGATCCAACAAACTACACACCAGAGGAAGACAATCCAATTTGCTAATTTGTAATCCTATTCTTTAAATCAGCAAGAACTCTAAAATAGACAAACTCACACCATTTAAAGTCAACCATTTGACTGTAAATCTTGATGGCTCTATCTCAGAGTCTTGGAGGAAGTGCAAAATGGCCCACAGGCCGTGGGTTCCCCCCTCCAAACAAAAGCATTTCCAGAAACTGTGCAATGAAAGAAAAATGCTTTAGTTGCTGAATAAAGTAGAGGATTGACAAGCAGTTTTGAAGATCATGATGCCCTGGGGTCAAAGCACGCAAGAGACAGAGCAAGAGGACTGATACTCTTCTGACCCAACCCTTTTACCAGCAAGAAAATCTCAAACAAACGTAGCAACTCAAACATTCACAGATTTAATCTACAAATAACTTCTTTGTAGATGAAAGATGGCTTGCAGCCAATTAGTCCAACCAGAAAAGCCTTGACAGAATTCTTCAGATAAGCCGGAGTCTCCACACATTGCTGGGTCCTTAGAGCGTTTTTGCTTTCTGCAAAAGCAAAAACCTTTTGAAACCAGGCTTATATTCCTTGGAGGGAGGGGCCATTATGTTGCA
Organism: Naja naja; assembly: GCA_009733165.1. Taxonomy (NCBI): domain Eukaryota; kingdom Metazoa; phylum Chordata; class Lepidosauria; order Squamata; family Elapidae; genus Naja; species Naja naja. The sequence continues at coordinate 126,054,618 of CM019150.1, read as the reverse complement.
TCCTTACTCCCAAGTTGTCTGTGCTGCTCCAGCTGTTCTCTTCTACGAATCATCCTGCGCTCACGCGCACTTGGCACAGGCTCCTTGGGAACCTCCTCGTCACTGCTGCCAGCCCCCACAATCTCTGAAGGCAGCAGTCCACTCCCTGATGGTCCTGGCCCCTCATCAGAGTCATCGCTCTCCTCAGCCATCTGCACCTGCTGCCGGCAAACCACAACAGATACTAAAGAAATTAGACCAGCCGTGGGCAAACTACGGCCCGGGGGCCGCATCTGGCCCGTTCGGCTGTTCTATCCGGCCCATGGAGCTGAAAGAGTGGAGGTTTCTCTTGCTCTCCCAGAAGGCTACGTGAAGTAATCTAACTTTGAATTTATATTAGTTCACACAAACACTCCATCCATGCTTTTGTTCCGGCCCTCCGGTCCAGTTTAAGAACCCACTGTGGCCCTCGAGTCAAAAAGTTTGCCCACCCCTGAATTAGACCTCAGAAGAATCCACTTGGAAGGTGAAACTAAGTTTCACAATGATCCAGGATTGTCAAAGGGGACAAAATAACAAGGCTACAAAAATAGCACTTCATTAAATAATCAGACCTTACATGAAGTGATTTGTAACATCTGGAGGATTTAAATGAAGTACCATTTTGGTGTGGGGAGAGGACCTATACCAATAAATTGATTCTCTATACTGTTTGTCTTGTTTCATCCTTGTTTTTTTAAACCTCATATGTAAAAAATATATAATTACTTAGAAATGTCAGGTGTATCATACCTTTGTCCAATTAGAGTTTAAGAGGGCTCAAGGAATATCAGTAAAAGATGTACAATAATATAGAAGTATCTTATTCATGGATTTTTTTAAAAAAGCTTTTACTTAGGAATAAGAATTAAATAATTGCTGAAGGTTAGTCTTTTAGTACATTAACATTCTCCTTATGTCATCTACCAATGCTGATTCATGATCAATCTTGTTTTTACTGAGGTAGCATTCCTAATTTCTCTGTATTTTTCATCTCTCAGCTCAGTACAGTACTTTTAAATATAGTTCAGAAGTATTTTGTAATATTAAAGGAAGTACTGAGATGAGTATTCAGATCAACAATGATGCTGGGCCAGCAGCCAGAGACTGATCTCTGTGTTTCATCAGACTTCACTGATGAAAGTGGCAATGAGTAAAACAAATACATTCCCCTAGAAGGTTGTGAATCAGCAAACTCATAATTTACACTGACTAAAGTGTCCCCAATATCTGGTTAGCCCCTCCAATCATCTTCCAAGAAACTATTCAAACCTAGAGTTTCAGAAATTCCTTTGCTCTATATACTATACTGCAATGTTATTCAACCTTGACAGCTTTAAGATGTGTGGACTTCAACTCCCAAAATTCCCCAGCCAGCATAGCTATTTGTCTATTTTAGGGTACTTGGGTGATTTAAAGAACAGGATTAGAAATTAGCTGCTTCTGGGAGGCTTGCCTTCCTCTGGTGTGTAGCATAGCTGACTGGGGAATTCTGGGAGTTGAAGTCCACACATCTTAAAGCTGCCAAGTTGAGAAACACTGCTGTATGGAAACGAAAAGTGCCTAGTTAAGCTAAGTGCAGATATGTCCATATGGTTTTCTTGAGAATACAGTAATTGCTTATCATAACCTTCTCCCAGATTGGCTTTTTGGCTCTCCAGTACTAGTATCCCATCTAGTACTCTCATCCAGTTACTAATCAGGTCTAACCCTGCTTAGCTTCGGCCAGCTACATGTTACCACCTCCTAAGACTTCAGACTTATACAAATTTAAACCACTTATTTAGTCTTAACCTAACCTTCTTCATAGAGTTGTGGTTGTGGACAAAATTTAGTGGTATGCACACTACCTTGAACTTCTAGAAGAGTAGGATATAATTAAGAAATGACAAAAACACATTCTAGGAAACTTACAATATAAAGCCTATTTAAAAAATTAAAAATACTGTACAGAATTAGGGAATTAAAAGCAAGATAATAACAATAATAACAATAATAAGAAGATGTACCCCTATACCCCAAGAGGATGGTACCAAACACAGCTCTGTATGAACTGTATTTATAGCCTGGGAGTAATTGAGATAGTGGCCTCCCACATGCCAGATTAACAATCCTCTAACATCAAGGAACATTTTCAGATCATAACAGCAGGTCAGTTTCTCAATGGGAGAGGCAGAGCCTAAAATACTCCAGCCCTAAGCTGCATAGGTTAGAGGTCAGCAAGTTTTAAAGGAGGCTTCCTTGCTATGGCTGAGCTAAACCCCTATTCAACCAGGCTTATCAAAAGAAATGATATCCTAAAATTCATGCCTTTGGAGGCTGCTGAACCACAACTCTCAAGCAGCCCTGGCAGACAGGGCTAATAATGAGTAGTTGAGCTTGTTCTTCTGCAACATCTGGAGGGCTGCACAATGGAGAGGCTAGACCAGCTGAGTGCCTCAGTAGTTACGGTATCTGCAGCTTAAACTGAAACAGCAGCAAAAAGCAAGAAAGAGGCCAGATTACAATCACACATAACATTCATGTTTTAAGAAAACTGTTCATCTAACACAGGGGTGTCAAACTTGTGGCCCGCGGGCCAGATGCGTCACGTGCTGGCCCTGCCCCCACTCAGTTTAGTGAAGGGGGGAAAAACCCCATTACATCCCGTGACGATGCGAGTTTGACACCCCTGAGCTATCAGAAGGCCACACAATTTCTTTACCTACCGTGCCATTCCACCTTCCTCTGGAGGAATCCTGTTGCATTTGAAAGAAGTAATATATTACCAATTGCTAAACTACCTCAGAAAGAAAAAAACAGAAGACATAAAACAAAAGATCTTCTCAATGCTCATGTTTAGTAATTACAGGTCTGCTCTGGGGGTAGAAGATGGGAGGATAACATTAAACTGCCTCTCCTAAAATAGGATACATAAACCTTATGCTCAACAGAATATTTTAACAGGTTGTTTGAATTCTACAGTTTGGCTTAACAACAACAAAATGCCACAAAGTACATTTCCCTTAATATAGCACTACTGAAAGCTGCTGAAATGTTTTTAATTGTGTGCTTGTTACAAACCCATCTAAACCATTTGCTTCTCAGGATCATAAGTGTTTGGCTCTGTAAAAAGTTAGTATTTTGACTATATATAAACATAGAAATCAACCTAGCAGATTTATTTTCAGAATTCTGAATCAGCACATTTTCTGTCAATTAAATCACTGTGAGGATTGTTTTATGCTTAAATATATCATTCGCACCTAACAGCAACTTGATATTCGCCTATAGTACACCAAATATCCACACACAAAAGAAACAAACAGAATCCACCAGAACTTCAAGGGCTAATCAATCAAAATAATGTCTTGGGCTTCATACTCATCATGCCTGTTCAGATGGCAAAAATGATTAAGTCAGCAGTTCCCCAGGGAAATTAAGTCCCTCCCATGTGCTGGTAATGCATGATTGCAGATGACCCAGACAGTCAAGTGCCGACCATGAAGTCTTCCCAGCTACCACAAACATTTGGTATAACAAAGAACCCACACTATCATGGTCAGCGTTAAGGCCAGTCTACTAAGCTCCTTTCTGCCCTTTCATTTGGCTGTATGAAAAAAGAAGGTGGTGATAGAGATGGGCTTGCCCAAAAAACCCCAAAAACTAATTTTCAATGACTTCCTGACTCATTCCCTTACCTGCTTGGCTTTGCTCTCCTCCTATCCCAGAGCTGGGTGGAAATCATTATCAATGCAAATTACACTTCCCCCACATGTACCCTTACATCAGGATCAGAATTCAGCTCTGCTGCTACCCATACAGCTCCTCTATGTGATACTGTAATGGCAGCATCTGCCTGATTTCCATTGCTGAAACTCAAAAATTATCAACAAAGGAAAAGCTGCCATCAATGGCTATATGTTTCATGACAATCATAAGGTGAATAGTCTTAGTCTGAAAGCCAAGTGATGAGTTTAGACAAATCTAAATTTTAATGCTTTGTTTTTGTTTTAAAATGATTTTAAGCTTTTAATTATGTGTTTCTGAATTGTGAGCTTCCCAGAGTCGTTTGCTGAGGTGGATGCCTATAGAAATCAAATGAAACATTAGCCAAATCTGAAAGCCATGCCACACCAGGAAAATACTACAGTATTTGCTAGATAATAGGAATTAGATATATATCAACATATACTTGATATAACCTAGAGTTATTGATAGTCCCTACTGGAAACTGAATCCAAAGGGAAAGACTTTTGCCACCCCTTAAGAACTGTTACAGTTTCAAAAATTCCATTTGGCCTTATGGGGTTTGCTACCTTCCAGCATCTGATGGATAGGACATTGCCAAGGAAAGTAGTGTGAACCTTCAGGTAGTCCTTGACTTACAATCACAACTGAGCCCCAAATTTCTCTTGTTAAGTGATACATGTGTTAAGTGAGTTTTACGAGCTTTCTTGCTTCAGTGGTTAAGTGAATCACTGCAGTTGATAAGCTAGTAAACCAGTTGTTAAGTGAATCTGGCTTCCCTACTGATTTTGCTTGTCAAATGGTTGCAAAAGAGGATCACATGACCTTGGGACACAGCAAGAGTCATAAATATGAACCAGTTGCCAAGCATCTGAATTTTGATCACATGATCCTGGGGATGACGCAAAGGTCATAACTGAAAAACGGTTATAAGTCACTTTTCTTCAGTGCCGTTCTAAATTTGAACAGTCACTAAACAAACTGTTGTAATTACCTGTATTTTAGATTATATAGTGATTCATTCCACTATTTAAGGGTAAGTTCCTTCAAGGTGTTAGTAACAACTTATAAAGCCCTTAATGGCTTGGGTGCAGGGTACTTGCGGGATCGCCTCCTGCCTGCATCGCAGTCCAATCGCCCCGTGCGCTCCCATAGGAGGGGCCTTCTGGGAATACCGAGGCAATACCGTGGTCAGGCATTGTCAGCTGGCGGCTCCCAGAGCTAGGGCCTTTTCTGTGGGAGCGCCCACCCTGTGGAACCAGCTTCCTGCGGATCTGCGTTTGGCCCCTGATCTCCGCTCCTTTCGTCGAGACTTGAAGACCTGGCTGTTTCAGCAGGCCGGCCTGGATTGACCCTGGGGTGGGTAGTTTTAATTTGTTTGTTTATTTGTAATTTTATTGTTTTAACTCTTGGTAATTTGGACTTGTTTTTAGTTATTTTATTGTATATCCTTTTGTATGTTCGCCGCCCTGAGTCCTTTGGGAGTAGGGCAGCATACAAGTCTAAATAAAGAAGAAGAAGAAGAAGAAGAAGAAGAAGAAGAAGAAGAAGAAGAAGAAGAAGAAGAAGAAGAAGAAGAAGAAGAAGAAGAATGATTCTTCCTTTCAAGATCCTATCTTCATAATTCTGTGCTTTTTTTCATTCTTAACTGTTATATTATTTTATTATACTGCAATATTGTTATTTGATTATTTGATCTATGAGTCATTATGAAGTATTTGGATAAAACAAGTAAAATAACCTGGAATCCACTTGCAACTCAATCTGGCTTTAATGTTATTGAATTTTTCATAGTCTCTGGTGTTATTGCACTGAAAGTAAAGTAGTGACAAATATGATAACAAACAAATTGCTTTCTGCAAATGTAGACCGTGAGCTAACACAGATACAGCAAGATTTTTGAAATTCAAACAATGATCATGTAAACTTTTGGCATATTCAATAAAGCAACAAAAGCTCAGGTTTTTATTTCAATAGTTAGGACAAATGCTGCATAATGCATGAAGACACAAATTTAATATTTCAAGGTTTTTATTTACAAAAAAAACCCCATAAGGATTTGGTAGGAAATGAATGTTTCTTTTAGCTCAGTTTTCACTTGATACGGAGTCAAAAAGCTGATCTTACACTAGGTAGCAGAGTCGAGCTCAAACTGGCAATTCTTAAAAGCTCAAGCAACTTGGCCCTGGTTAAAACTTGGATGGGAAATCACTTGGAATTCCATGGCTGTTCACCAGACTGGAAAATTGAAAAAAGGATCATGGAATAAGGCAATAGCAAATATTTCCATAATGTTGGCAAGAAAATTGAATGGATGCAATCACAAGGAGCCAAGGTCATCTTGAAGAAGTCATCTTTTTATTCAGGAAGAGTATGATAATATGAAACATAGTATGATAATATGAAGAATAATGCCAATACCAAGTTGGTTTACATAAATAATAGTATAAACCAAATACAATACCAGTATTTCAGCTTCTAAACTATTCAGTATTTATGAGAATGTTTGCATCTGGTATTCTATCAGCTTACAGGACTGTTATTCCTCAACCAAATCAGGATGATGTATGTTGTACTAAAAATAGACCTATTTCATTAATGAATAAAAATGGAGAAATAGTATTTATTTAGAAAATTTATTAACTTGCCAACCAACCCAAGAAGATAATATACTAGCACACCTGGTACATCCTGATCAAGCAGGGTTTATTTGTTGTAGATGAGATGCTGACACATCTTACAGCTGTAAATAATCCTAAGGTGGATCCAGCTGTCAACATTTCATTGGATATTGAGAAGGCTTTTGATAAAACGTACTGGCAATGCAAATTTTTAATTTTTTTCAAAGTTTTATTTTCCCTTTTCTCTTTTACTGTTTGATTTAGTTTGGAACCATTAGCAACTATAGTTAGATCAAAGGCTACACAGAAATTCGTGTTCTAATTCATACCGGTATAAAAAGCAAAGTAACCCCATTTTTAGACAATATGTTGGTATTTATTGATAAAAGCCTGAGGGTTCCAAACCAAAAGCAACAAAATTAATTCATGATCTGGGAACCCTTTCTGGGTATATTAATTGGTTTGCATCTGAACTGATACCTTAGGGAGCTATTAAGTCTTCAAAATCAACTATCTCTGGACAGTCTTGATGTGAGCAAAGACAATAATTCATCTTGGACTGAGAATACCACAAGCTTAACTCAGATGGTTAAGCTGAATATAAATATATTGTGATGAAAAACAGCAATAGATTCAGGCAGCTGAGCTTCATTTAAATGGAGTATGTGGGGAAAACTCATACTTGAAAGATGAATATTTCACCATGGTAATGTATACCATGCTTGCATGTTATGCCTCCATATGCTCTTAAGATATACGTACAGAGATTTCATATGCTACTTCAGAAGTTTATTTGGCAAAACTATCCTGTTTTCATTCAGAAAATTTCTACAGTCAGTTAAGGAAGGCATGCTTTCTTTTTCAGCTGAAGGAACAGCAAGATCTATCTATTGCACCAATAGAAGAGAATATTTGTGGCTCAGGGTTCATCTGTGGGGTCCTTGGTGCTCTCTGAGCTTGGTTGTTTTCTTGCAGATGTCTCATTACCAAACTGCATAACATTATCAATGCTAGTAGGGAATGGAGTTTCTCTTCATTTTGTATTTTAGTGGCTTGCCCTGCCACTGTTGGTGGGAGTGGTCTTGTTGGTTCCTTGATTGTGCTGTTGTTTACAGTTGGCTTGCTTGGCAGTTCTTTGATTGGGGTATTGTTTGTTACTTGATTGTTGGTCCAATGTTATTCTTGGTGTACTGGAAAATTGGCCACATGGGCCATTTTAGAATGAGCATATTTCGCTCCCCAAAAGATTCCAATTTCCTTGAAAACTATAGAATTTTACCCTCTATTTTTGTTTCCCTGCCTGCTTTTTAATTTTTACAATCATGCTCAGTTAAGAAATGGGGAAAGCCAAATTGGAGAATAGCAAAGCTATCTTTTTGTTGGAGAATCAATACAACATGAAGAACATACACATACTATCAACCAAATCAGGTGATATTTATTTCTTGTGATAGAACGCAAGAAGCATTTCCTGAAGAAGTGTAGAGAAGTCATATTAAGCACTCCCAGAATTCCCTCTAGTTTTACAGGACTTCAATATAAATTAATGAGCCAATAATAACTGCTTAAAACAGTTGTTGGAAAGTATTAATTTGATATTTGAGAGTATACAGAGACATGGTGTGAAGAACCGAATTGTTTGCTAAGTGAACATTAACGTAGTTTTATAAATTTAAATGTATTATTTCAACAGAAATATTTTGTATCTATTGGAAGAAACTGATACAGATAAATTGCATGTGGTATTTTGAACATAACACTAGCTGCTACAACATAGTCTTGTGTTACTTTGATAGCTCCCTTTTAAAAAGAAGATACTTTATGTTCATTGGTTCACTGGAGTAATACGTGAAGTAAATGTTTGCTAAGCAGCAGATTTTTGCATGTATAATGCTATTTTGTAAATGGTAAATTGGGTTTTTATATATGCATCAAATGGCACTACCGGTACGTAAAATGAATGAATTTTGTCTGGACAAATCTAAGCTCCAATAAGCTGAAGAGATTCTTGTAGATGCCCATTTTAACATAATACAGCAACAGCTTGGAGATTAATAGAACAAGAACAAGATAGTGTATACTTCTAAAATTCAATATAATTGAAATGACACTGCAACATCTCCCTCTTTTGATATTTAAAGTATTTATTGCAGGGAATCTTGAACAGAATTCAGAGTTGCATATTCTAGTTCTTATATTTAATAGAAAATAATATAAATTGTTAAAAGAATATAAATTGACTTAAATATTGGTAATTTAACTTCACAGTACAGTATGAAAGATTTATGCATGAAGATATTGGGGGAGAGGCTACTGTCTTATATTTTTGCTTCCTGTATGATGCAAAATATATTTTAAAACACAGATAGATAATATCTTGGCTTTTTGTTTTCTTAGTTTACAACACTACTGGCTAGTCATCTTGGCTAGTCATCTTCCCAAACAAGGCAGACTTAAACCTAGTTAGTACTTGAATCAGCACCTTCTTAGTGAATCCCACACAAGCCCTTTCTGTACAGCCTTTTCCAACAGATGCGTTCACAAAGTCACCAGGAGGCAAGATCAGCCCAAAAGAAACTTTTAAGATGCTCAAAATTCAGGTTTATGTACATCCAATTAAGCACACACAGGACTCCACTACAAAACTGCTTTTACTGATAATAAGGAGTATAGCATTCTACGAAAGAGCCCTTGTGGCACAGTGGTTAGAATGCAGTATTGCAGGCTAACTCTGCCCACAGCCTGCAGTTCTAAGTTGCTCAGCCTTCCATCTTTCCCAGATCAGTAAAATGAGACCCAGATTATTGGGGGCAATGTGCTGACATTGTAAACCGCTCAGAGAGCAGTGTAAAGCACTGTGGAGCTGCACATAAGTCTAGGTGCTATTGCTAAAGCCTAGTTAGAAATCACTTTTATTTGCTGTGTGTGAATCTTAAAAGAACTTAGCCAGCCAATGCCTCCTTTAAAAAAAAAAAAGAAAGTAAGTTCAGGAGTACAAAGGAACACCGAGAGCAGTTTTGCGGAACTGCATTTCCTCCGTTTTCTTTGCACGTCACTAACCTCTTCTTCGATCTGAGGTTTTTGTTTTTTTTTAAATAATAATAATAATAATAAGGTGCCCTGAGAGGCTCACTTCAAGCGCCCCCTGCCGACAAGGGCACAAATTCTCAGCTTAAAGCTGCAGGATGCTGGAAGCAAACGTTTCAAAGCAGATACAAAAGTTGAGCTACTATATACCGACGAGCGTTTGGAAAATCGTGTGAAGTGACAACTACCCAAATCCAAAGTTTCTCTGCCTACGGGGCAAGAAGACCTGTAGTAAACCTCCTTTAAAACCACCGCCGCCCCGCGTCTCTACCTCCCTCGCATTCCTCAGACCGACACACAGAACAGTCCTACGCGTCCAATTTTTAGTTTCTGAAGGCAACGCGAGGCGCCCACACACACTCGACGCGATCCCGCGTACGCGCGGATTTTGTTTTGGCGAAACCGCGACAAAGCCTAGCAAGGAAATGCCACGCAAAGTCTTCAGAGCAAACCTCCCGAACTCACCGATGTACCTTCGTGAGCCTGCCCGCCACCTGAAATAAGTACAAAGCGACTGAAATCGGCTAAGCCTTTATCCTTTCCGATAAACAGGGAGAGAGAGAGAGAGAGAGAGGGCGAGGCTGTAGGGCGCGACCAACTCTCACCTTTGTCGGGAAGGCTTCACTTTTTGCACAGCTCCGTTTCAAGGAAAGGGCAGAAGAAGTGCGAGGCGACGCGACTGTGGCCGCCGCAGAACTATCCTCCAAAAGGGGCTCGGATGGAGTAGTTCTTGCACAGCCGACCCACCTCAGGAGGCAACCCGGAGCGCTCGGGAGAGGTTCCGGAGAGGTGGGGAGTAAGAGAGCGGCTGCAAGGCGGGTGGGGCACAGACCCTGGACGGCTGGTTCCCCGGGGCAGAGGGGATCACCCGCCGGCAGCACTTTGCGAGACCCTAAACGAGGAAATTAGCGGGATGTGAAAGAGAGCGGAGAGCGGCGCCAGCAGCAGGTCCCCGCTGGAGGACCTGGCGGGGAGGCGGCGCCGGAGCTGCTGCATGTGCAAGCGGCCAGTTGCTGCCGCGGTTGTTGCTCCTCCTCCGGCCCTCGCGGGGAAGGATGTGGAATTGGAGCTAGCCAGCCCTCTTTGCCTCCCGCCGAGGGAGTCGCTGAGGGGTGGCCTCGCCCACCTCTCTTCCTCACGTCCAAGAACCACGGAGCGAGCTTTGACTAGCACCCCTCCCTTCCCGCTGGAAAGGAGTGACGTCTCCTTTCTGTGCCTACTTTCTGGGGAGCTTCAAGGCAAAGAAAGCGGGCGCCTAGCACGCTCCCTTCACCATTCGATTTTGAGGAGCCTCCCTTTGGCATCTTTGCGGCTGCAGCCTAATCGCTTCTTAGCAGCCAAACAGGGTTGTCCAGGGACTGGCCTGAAGTTAAGTTTCTGCCTTATAGCCTGTGAAGAAGGACTTATTAAAGTTAGGAGCCAAAACCAAGAGAGCACCACAACGGCAGACTCTCCCTTTCACACTCTCCCCAGCCTCGTTCGTCTCAGGTCTCCCGTTTAGCTCTCGAACTTCCTCCGGGGAACCTTTTAAATGTATGGCAATACCAAGCAATAACCTGACCAAGGAAGGAAGGAAGTCGAGCTGCAGTTTTGTACACTGGCCTTAAAAACTCCCGTGAGTTTTTGGCACCCCTTCAACCAGCCCTTTAAGAGAGGGATCAGTTTAAGCAGTTTAAGTGTCATTAATTAAGGGAGGGGGAATTGAGTAAGGTGCTGTGCCTGTGAGCCCTAAGCAACTCATGCAACGGGGTGTTGTTACAATACTCTTGGTAATAAATGTAAAGGTATTCCATGCACAGATGATGACAATGTGTTCCTAGTAATGCATCTAAAGGTTGGCTCATATACACACACGCAAGGTGCTTGGCTGTTCATGTCCATGGAAATTTGGTCTTTCGATTTTCCTTTAGAAAAGCATCTTCAGTAAAATTGACTGTACCTTCTTGGTCATCGGTGCATAGGATTGTAGCCTGCCTTTATGGCCAAAATATAAAGAAATATTAATACTTTCAATTTCTCTTGACTTCAGTTTTTCCAGGTATGTAGCCATACTTTCCCATGACTGAAGATAAGATGATTTTATTAGGTGATAAGTTTGTATATGTACAATAGTTAATAAAAAGGTGAAATAACAACAGTCATGCATTTTCTTCCATAAAAATTAGATAGAAGATAGGCAGGTTGGCAGTGGATGCAGAATCGAAAATTTTCTTGTACTGTTTGGACTTTAGTTGAGTTCCTACCAACTGTTTCCTGCAAATATATTTCCATTCTTGCATGGATATTAGTCAGAGAAAAAGATAGGCATTGTATTTTGGGATAAGTCCCCCTAACTGTTAGTCTTTCACTGAGTTATTCGGATAGCTAAACTATTTCCCAGTTTTAGTGACAGTCTTGAGAAACAGGTAATTGAACTTTAAATGGGCTGTTTCTGTTGTTTGGATTTTTTTTTGTAAGAGCTATGAATATGTAGGTCCCCTCTGTGTTTTGATTGATTTATATCACTCAGTGGATGACTACTTAATTGCCATCTTTGAAAGGTTCACAATTTTGATTACTAATGTAGTATCTGTTGAGCTATAATAGAAGCTTGCTGAATCTGGAGTTTGCTGGGTTTTCAGCCAGACTAATCAAATCTTTGGATCAGTTTTGCAGTGTGAAGAGAGAGCTCCCCCTACAGATCTCCATCTCTGATAAAAAGGCTAAACTATCCCTGTGTTAACTGGCCTCATTCAGGGAAAACCATGTTTGCATGATTTTTATATACTGTATATTCATTACAAAATGTTCACATTAAAATATGCCAGAACATTGAGAAAGTGGAGATATCTAATGGGTCTGACTTAAAAGGCATGCATATTTTGAGCTTTATAGACTCAAATGCTATTGTTATATAGGTATTAATGGTCTTTAACTTTCTGATCACCCTGTTAACAAGCAATTCTGTGCATGTTTACTGAGAAATGAATCCCACCGTGGTTGTTGGGGTATGCTGCTCCCAAGAGTTTGTCCACTGGGTTGCAATTTCAAACAACACAATTTCATCAAATTTCATCACTCTATTATTTTTAAAATAAACTTAACATTAGGTATTCTGTTAGGACTGCATTAAAATAAATTGCTTTTGCTTTCATTAGATGTTTCACTGGACTATATTTTCTGGCTGATTAAGTTAATAAATTGAATTAGTACAACATTTAGTAAAGTCTTTGTAAAAGAACTATCAAAGATTGCAGGCAGGCTCCCAACTGACTTCATTCCTCAGAGATTAAGAGGATTAACGGGTTAAGAGGTTTGTATGACTGAAGGTGAAAATTAAGTAATTGTCCCTGTCAGCCTGACTGGAAAATTTATCCAAAGATCTCTGCTTATTGAGGGTAAAGACTCACCATTTCTCAACTCTTTTAGCCAGCTACTATGGCAAAGAATTCAGTGGCTGATTTCCACAGAACATGTTGTGCATCCTACGCAATGATGGCTAGATCACACACTAAGCCAAAACAAAGCATATTTTAGTAACCCACACAGGTTTTTGTTAATGTAATCTTACAATAAAGTAGAATTGATTCATCTGACTATGTTTCTCCTCTGCTTGCTTTGCAACATCTGACATCATTCTTGCATGTCTGAAATTATTTCTCTCACCCCCCAACCATTTATAGTCCAAGAAACTAGGGAGGGTCTCTTCTGAAATCAATCAAATATTTATTATAGTCAAAGACCAGAATAAGGAAGGTGAGTTACATTCAATTAAAAATCATAAAATATATCAAAGTATAAAAATAATTATAAAAAATAAAGAAATATAAAATAGAAGTATATATAAAAACAAAAAAGAAATCTAAAAGGAGGGGTAAAAATGTTAGATGGGTACAGGAAACTTAAAGGTTAATACATGATAGACAAACTATCATAATACAGAATACTGTAGAATAACAAACTAGATGCTCATTAAGATTGGGTTATGGCATAGGTCATTTGACACCGGTGCAGAATCTGGCACCACATATTATAACTGAAAGTAGGATAGTTGTATAGTTCCTCTTCGCTAAACCAGGCATATGCTCTATAGTATAGGTATTGGAGAAGTTGTTTGTTGAGCCCCGGTCCAGGGCTCACCATACCTGGAGGGGGGGAGGTAGGCAGAAAGCAGAGCAGCGCAGAGCAGAGAGAGTGATGGGTGAAACTATGGTGGTGGGTGGTGGCGGTACTTCCAAATGCCCTGTCAGCCAGCCACTCATCAGCTGATCGCTCTGCTGGACATACCAAAAGTTGGGATGGAGTGCCGCTGCTGCTGGATATGCGAGGAGGCCGAAACTGACTTCCTGGAACATGTGGCAGTCACCGGACGTTGGCTGGTCAGCAGGACGTGTCCAACTGCCAGAGGGAGTGGTCCTTTGGTGATATAGTGAGGCAGGAGCTCCCAGCGCCGACTTTGCAAGTGACTTTGTTCCCCACTCACTGCATACCGAGGCTCCAGCCTGATTGGAAATTAAAGTTAGGTTTGTTTAATGGTTCCTGAGCATGCTGGCTTCAGTTTGACCCAGGTCTGGCCCTCAGATCTTTGGGAGAAAGCTAGCATTCCTCTCTTTTTATTTTCCACAGCCTGTCTTGTGGATTGACCAAGCAACTGGCAGATAGGAGGAAGTACAGTGGTGGAAGGGACGGCGCCAGAGGTGGGTGAGGTGATGGAGCCTGCTTGGAGGAGGAAATACTCACGCCGGAGGCTATGGAGGACAGAGTACAGCCAGCTGTGAGGCCAAAGGAGTATGAGACACGTAGAGTGGTGCAGCTGAAGGGTTCCCGAGGCTGTCCAGGGCCCGGGGTGCTCAGGGGAGTGGTGGCACAGTTCATCAGTTACTGGGGCCTTTGGTCCATGGTTGCCAACCTCTCTCCATTCTGGGGCTCATTTGACTGAGTGGCGGGAGAGACGATTGACAGACAATGATGAGGGGGAGTGGAGCTACTCAACCACCCTGGGTAGTTACTCCATGGATGTGCTGTGGGAGAGGTTCAGGGAAGCCAGTTTCCGGGATGCTCTCTCCTGGCAGCCATGGAAGATGGGAGCAGAGTTGGCAGCAACATGGCAACCACCAAGGTCAGGACCCCAACCGGCTATGCCTCCGCTGACCCAGTCCCATCTGGCTAGCCTGAAGTTCCACCTGGACCTGGCATCCAGCCGCACCCATTGCTGTATGCCCAGAGTCACAGGTGCTATTAAGAATAGCGCTTGGCATTTATTTATTTATTTATTCAACTTATATGCTGCCCCATCTCCAAAAGGACTCAGGGCAGCTCACAGCTAAAAAATACAACAAAAAATAAATTACCTAAAAACATATTAAACAGTTAAAGCCAAATTAAGGTTAAAAACCCTACAGTTAAAACAATCCAGCCCCCAGAGGATCAGCACAGCCCGGACTGTAAAAAGAGCCAGGTCTTCAAATCGTGGCGGAAGGTGCGGAGATCGGGGGACAACCGGAGCTCCACTTAGATTCCACTTCATAGCACTTTACAGGTCTCTCTAAGCCAGGGGTCTTCAAACTTGACAGCTTTAAGACTTGTGGACATCAACTCCCAGAATTCCTCCTCCAGTCATGTTAGCTCAAGAAATCTGGGAGTTGAAGTTCACAAGTCTTAAACTAGTCAAGTTTGAAGACCTTGCTCTAAGCAGTTTACAGAATCAGCATATTGCTCCCAACAATCTGAATCTTAATTTTATCGACCTCGGAAGGATGGAAGGATGAGTCAACTTTTTTTTATTATTCATATTTATATGCTGCCCTTCTCCAGAGACTCAGGGCGGCTTACGATTTTTCAGAGCACAACCCAATGCGCTCAGCAATAGCCTTCATCCCATTGTATATGCCTGCTTATTACTAAGCGGCATTTTTACAACGTCAGCTTATTGCCCCCAACATTCTTGGGTCCTCAATTTACCTATCCCGAGAGGATGGAAGGCTGAGTCAACCTTGAGCCTGGTGGGATTCGACCCTGCACTAATTGCAGGCAGCTGGAACTAAGGGCTAGGCATTTAACAGCCTGCACCACCAAGGCTCTTTTGCACCACCAAGGCTCTTGAGCCGGTCATGATCAGACTTCTGACAATGGGCAGAGTTAGCCTGCAATGCTGCATTCTAACTGCTGCGCCACCACAGCATTGTCTCTCCAGGTAGGGAATTTTCCTGTATCAGACTTCAAGGACAGCTTAAGAGGGGGCATGACAAAGCAAAGGTACTCCAGTGGTTAGGTAGTTCAAGTTTAATTAAACATGTCATTGGGAAGCAGAGTGCCTGCTCTTCACTGGCAATAAAGATGGGGGACCTGACTCTAGATCCAATTGGTGCTGTGTGTCTGCTACAAGCTGTTTTAATAAACACTTTGGCTTAATCATATCCCGTGCTGAGTAGAAGACCTGGAGAGGAGCCCAAGAATGGGATTTTAGTTGCTACTGCCTTTTTCTATGTGGGACTGAAAATCATCTCTCATGGTTAATGGGGCAAAGCCAAGCGGGGGAAGGGGTAGTCTGAGCCAATCACTGAGTATGGTCACCCACATTTGAGCTTCTATTTTCATCAGGCCTGCCTCGAGTCTCAGGGTGGCTTAGAGAAACCTTTTGGGATTTGAAGGGCCAAACTTATCTGACTCCAACAAACAGTATTCTAAAAAGGAAGCTGCTCTATTGGCTTGGTTTCAAATAATTTGAGTGCTTCAGGTATATGAAGGCCACATCTTGTCGTGAATATTTTAAGAATGGCAGATCAGCTCTGTGCATTTTCAGCAACGTAATTGGTGAAATGGGGTTTCCTGCTGTTAGCAGAATGAAAGACTATTCCCAGGTATTTGAAACAGGAGACCTAATTCAATCCTGTAAGGGTCTTTTCTGAGCCATTTGCCCCGGCCACATTCCTGTGCCTACTACACTATCTTTTATCTGACCATTCCCTTGGCTGCCCCTCTTTGCCCAGCCTCAAGGTCATTCTCACATACCCATTGCAGCCAAGTCTTTCCTGGCCACAGCTCTTAAATGATTAGCTGTGAGTCCAGATCTCCAACTGTTTCCCCCAAATTCCTGGTCGTGAATGGGGAAATGCTATTCCATCCAAGACCAACAATGAAAACATTCCCAACCCAGGAGGAACAAACAGCCACAGCCACGCAGTCATTTCAGCATTGAGCCAAAATCTGTGCTTCCTTCTCCAGATCTATATCAGGGAGACCCTTTAGTGTTAGGCATCACATTTAGTTTTTTTTGTGGGGGGTTGAACTGTGTACTAGGCATGTCAGGAATGCACACTGGGTCAGACTGGGTCTTTCCCCACAGCTTAAGTTCCAGCCACCCGTCCTTTCATGAAGAGTCAGACGCGAGGAGTTCCAGCAAAAGAGTTTATTAGTGACTACAGCTCGAATGGACCCGTTCTGGCTTGGCTATGGCTGCTTCTTATAGCCTGCAGCCGTAGCTGCCAGCCAATGGGAGTGCAGGGTTTCTTCCCGCACTATTTAAACCAATACCATTTGACATTTTACAAGAACAGTTCAAATAAACCAATAACATTCAAACCTACATACATAACACCCCTCCCCACTAGGTTCAGTCCATACCAAACCCCAACCTATCTAATGTATTCCTTTAAATAGGTGGGGCTCTTACGTGTACGTTGAGACCTTTGTGGTTCAGAAGCTTTAACGTTCTCACCCAGTGAGAGGGGAAATGTGTCTACTGACATTTCCCTGTTGGGACTTCCTGAGGAAGAAGACCCTGTTAGACTGTTAGAATCTGGTCTCTCCTCCCAACCCATCTCCATTCCAATGTCAGCACCCAAGTCAGGTAGTGATGTGCAATCTTCCACTTCTAAGGATGGATCTTGGCTTTGTGACAGGGTTCGGGATGGTTCCTGTCGCAATGGCTCGTTACACATGGGGTTGATTCCTGTTTGCTGATTTTCCTCCTGTTCCCCTCCTTCCCCTAGAAGGGACATCAGGTGAGGGACCTAGAGAGGACAGGGTCGATGTTCCTGAGGGAACCTGGATCTAAGTTGGTCAATGTGCCTGCTCCAGAGGAGGCCATCCTCTGTTTGTACCCTGTAAGAACGAGGGCCCATGATGTGAGTTATTTCAGCAGGAATCCACAAAGGTTCACCTATAAGGTTCCTAGCATAGACAGAATCACCCACACTAAAAGAACGAACTTTGGAAGTGGAATCCAGTGGTGCGTTGGGTGCGTAAGTGGGATGAAGGCGGTCAAGGGAAGACCTAAGTTTCCTGCCCATCAACAACTCTGCTGGGGACAAGTTATTTGATGGGCTAGGAGTGATGTGTTGAACACTAAGAAGTTTTTCAAGCTTCTCAGTGATGTCCCCAGGACCCAGCTGCTGAAGCTTCTCTTTGGTGAAGCGTACCATGCGTTCAGCCCGGCCATTGGCGAAGGGTGCCCGGGGCAGTGAGGGCATGTCTGATGCCCTGTTGAGCTAGAAAGGATTCAAAAATGTTAGATGTGAATTGAGGGCCATTGTCAGAAACAAGGACATCTGGTAACCCATGGGTGACAAACAATTTTCTGAGCTGCTTGATGACAGCCTCAGTTGTAGTGGATGTCATGGGAATTACCTCTAGCCATTTAGAGTATGCATCTACTATCACTAGAAAAGTGTGCCCTCTTGTAGGGCCTGCAAAATCAATGTGGATTCTAGACCATGGGCCCCTAGGACATTCCCATTCCTGTGTGGGGGCGTGAGGTGGGGCAGGCCTGACTACCTGGCAATTGGGACAAGATGCTACCCAGTTTTCAACCATTTTGTCAATACCTGGCCACCATACATAACTCCTGGCCAAACCTTTCATCCTTACAATCCCAGGATGACCCTCATGTAACATTTCCAAAACCTCCCTTTGCAGTTTTGCAGGAATAACCACCCTGTTACCCCACAAAATACATCCTCTTAATACAGATAATTCAGTTTGCCTGGACTTAAAAGGTTGGGCAAGGTGAGGTAGATCTTGAAGAGGCCAACCTTTCTTAATCCAGCCCATAACAGGTGCCAATACAGCATCTTTGGTAGTTTCTCTGGCAATCTCAGCAGCATGGACTGGAAGCTTAGCCACGGTCTCCAGGAAAAAGGTGTGAGTTTCAAGTTCAAAGTCCTCCTTGTGGCAAGGTAGTGGGCAACGACTCAGTGCATCAGCATGTCCAATGTCCTTGCCAGGCCTGTGAATCAGTTTGTATGAATAGGCTGCAAGAAATTCAGTCCACCTCAGCATTCTTGGTGACAGGATATTAGGTGTAGGTTTGTCTCCTGCCACAATGCCTAATAAAGGTTTGTGATCTGTAACAATGGTGAATGACCTGCCATACAGATATTCATGAAATTTCTTAACAGCTGCAACAACTGCTAAAGCCTCCTTGTCCAATTGGCTATAATTCCTCTCTGCTTTGGACAGTGTGCGAGAGTAAAATGCAATTGGGGCTTCCCTTCCATTGGGAAGCCTGTGACTCAAACCCCCCCACTCCAAAAGGGGATGCATCACAAGTCAGAACAACAGGCAAATTCTCAGAGAACTGTATCAACACAGCATCAGACGTGATTAGTCTCTTAATACTGTTAAATGCTGACTGTTCCTTCCGCCCCCAGATCCAAACAGCTTTCTTATCAAGCAGGCGATGTAAAGGCTCAGCAATAGATGCTTTGTGAGGTAGAAACATGTGGTAAAAGTTAATAAGTCCAAGGAAGGCTTGCAAATCTGCTTGCATCGAGGTTTAGGGGCTTCCTTGATTGCTTTAACCTTGGCATCAGTAGGATGGATGCCATGCTTGTCAATCATGTACCCCAGGAACTCAACTCTGTCTGTTTTGAGTGTACATTTGTCTTCCTTGACTTTTAAACCCGCTTTTCTGAATCTGGTAAGGACTTCTCTGAGTCTCTCTTGAAGCTGAGTGTCATTTTCAGCAGAGATTAACACATCATCAAAATAAGGCACTACCCCTGGCAGTCCTTGCAACATTCTTTCCATAAGGCTTTGAAAAATGCCAGGTGCCACGCTTACTCCAAATTGTAGTCTTTTACATTTGAAGGCACCTCTATGAGTCACAATTGTTTGTGCCTCTGCAGTGGCATCATCAACTGTTAATTGTTGATATGCCTGAGCTAAGTCCAGTTTAGCAAATACTGTACCCCTGCCAAGGGAATGGAGCAGATGATGCACAACTGGTACAGGATATGCGCTCTGCTGCAGCACATGGTTAAGTGTCCCCTTGTAGTCACCACAGATTCTCACTGACCCATCAGCCTTGACTGGTGTGACTATGGGTGTTTCCCATCTGGAGTGGTCAGTAGGCTCTAAAACCCTTGAGCAATGAGCTTATCTAATTGTGCATCAATTTTTCCTTTAAAGCAAATGGGACCCTCCTGGGCTTTAAACGAATTGGGGGCACCTTGGGGTCTAGGCTGAAAGCAATAGGGGTCCCCATATACTTGCCCAGTCCTTCGCTGAAGACCTCTGGAAACTCAGACTTCAAGGACTCTTCCCAGTCAGAACTGCTCACGTGATGGATGCCAGTCACCTCGATGCCAAGTGGCTTGAACCACTCAAGTCCCAGCAAACTTGGGCGATCCTTGTCCACGATGGTCAGGGGCAAACGTTTGGTGTGGCCTTTAAACTGCACGTTGAAATCTCTCGCTCCAACTACTGGAATCTTGTTCCCTTGGTAGTCTTTGAGAGTCAGTGCTTGCTTCTGGAAATGCTTTTTCTGAATTTTGGGAAAGAGTCTGTGGATAGTGTCCCATGACACCATAGATAAATAAGAGCCTGAGTCCACTTCCATTTGGCAAGGCCTTCCTTCAATAAACACCTTCACATATACTTTTCTGCTATTTAAGGGTGAAGAATGACCAATAGTGATTGTTTGGTGAGTTTCATTCTTGCCATTTGCTTCTAAATTTCGCCCCATTTTTCAAGGAA
This sequence comes from Naja naja, assembly GCA_009733165.1. Taxonomy (NCBI): domain Eukaryota; kingdom Metazoa; phylum Chordata; class Lepidosauria; order Squamata; family Elapidae; genus Naja; species Naja naja. The sequence continues at coordinate 126,034,207 of CM019150.1, read as the reverse complement.
ATTGTTGGGCTTAAAGTCTCTATCAGGAAATTTCTTCCTAGCTGGTGGAGTTCTGGATGATTTGCAGACTCTGGCTATGTGACCCCGTTTCTCACAATGTAGGCATCAAAGAACTTGCATTCAGTGCGGGGGTGGCCCCCCCCACAGCCTCTGCAATAGAATCCTTGCCTGTTTTTCCCAGAGTCTTGTCTTTTCTTCTCCGTTCTGAGTTTAAAAATCCCCTCCTCTGCCTCACTGCCATCAGAATCAGAGTCTATTTGTTCGCAATGAGCTGTTGTGGATTTTTCCCCATCAGAATGGCTTGAGGCCTGGCTTGAGGCCTTGTTAATCTTTTTCATGGCCGCAGCTGAGGACTTGGTGGCTTCCGCTGAAACAGCTTCTTCAATGGCCTCTTTAAACGTGATCTTAGGTTTCATTAAAAGTTTGCTTTGTAAGACCTTATCTTTTAGGCCTAAAACAAACCGATTACGCATGGCCTCTTCTAAGTTGGTAAAGTCACAAGCACCCCCAATGTCCCTTAAAATTGCCACGAAGTCATTAACATTCTCGCTATCCCCTTGATCCCGATGGTAAAATTCGTGTCTCTTAATGAGGCACGATACTTGAGGGGCGTAATGGGCTCTTAAAAGTTTCTATAAATTGGGCCATTCCATTACCTTCAGCTCTGCTGCTCCCGCCAACGCCTTCGCCATTTTGAAGACTGCCGGACCGCAGTGCGTGAGAAAGACCGCCCTCTTCCGTCTCTCGGGGATGCCGACGAGATCGTTCCCCTCCAGAAACATGTGGAAACGATCCGCATACGATTCCCAGTCTTCCGTCACCGGATCGAAGGGTGCTGGGGGGGTGCTCAGCGCAGCCATCTCGCTCAGTTGCTTGTTCGTCGCGTCGTCTTCTCTTCAGGGAAATCCCACCCTCGTCGCCAGTGTTAAGTTTGCATGAAGAGTCAGACGCGAGGAGTTCCAGCAAAAGAGTTTATTAGTGACTACAGCTCGAATGGACCCGTTCTGGCTTGGCTATGGCTGCTTCTTATAGCCTGCAGCCGTAGCTGCCAGCCAATGGGAGTGCAGGGTTTCTTCCCGCACTATTTAAACCAATACCATTTGACATTTTACAAGAACAGTTCAAATAAACCAATAACATTCAAACCTACATACATAACACTTTAGTGTTAGGCATCGCATTTAGTTTTTTTTGTGGGGGGTTGAACTGTGTACTAGGCATGTCAGGAATGCACACTGGGTCAGACTGAGTCTTTCCCCACAGCTTACGTTCCAGCCACCCGTCCTTTCACTGACATAAAACTATATTGGTATAGAAATAGCTATCCCCTACCCAATCTATGCTGTTATAGACCCACAAACTAGCCAGAGGAAGTGGGGAATTTCAATGGCTAGATATGCACTCCCTTTCACCTATGCTGGCTATTGATTAGTAGAGCTGCATGCTGGCACATCTGACTGCTCAGTTTTGAAAGGTAGCAAACTAGTGTGAGCAAGCTCCCAACCTGATGATGTTGGGACTTGCCTGGTGCATTTTGAGAATAATGGGTTTATGCAATGGTTGACTCACCAGCCACCAACTACTGATGAGTCCTCATTCAAACTAGATCTTTGAGTCCAGGGCAAAATAGTTCACAGGATTGGAGACCTAGGGAGTAAAGAGGGGCACCCCCTTTTTTAAACAATCCTGTAGATTAATTTATCAGTTTGGAGACCCTGCAGGTATATGAAAAATATCCAGTTTGAAAATTCCAGACCTCCTGCTGTTAAGCTACAATGTCCTTAGAGATTGGGGCCCATAGCTTTAAATGGAAGAGAGAAATCTTCAAGGATAATATAATGAAAGGAACTGAATTAAATCCCAGAGGACTTTTGTGATTGGATTATAAAGGATTAACAATGCAGTGGTTGTTTAGACAACTGTTTGGATTTCATCTGAGTTGACAGAATGGAGTATGCTTCAGGGGAAACATATATACTGTAAAATTATATTGCTAACTTGGAGTAATAAAAGCACCAAGTTATTAGCATAGGCTTTGTGGATTACAATTTACTTAACCAGACATATAAAATATTGATATATTTACTATACATGAGACTAAAAAGTCATGGTACAAAGACAGGGTTATTGGCTGCAGATATTTGCTTACTTACTTACTCATCTACTTATTATAATGCCAAGAGCACAAAGTCTTGCTTTAACGAAATCAGCATGGAACTTCTTTCTCCTTTCAAAAGTATCTAGGAATAAAATAATAATGCATGCAATGTTTTGCATCAGCCAATTGAAAAAAGCAGCTTTACTCAGAGCAGCTTACATCCCACAACAATACCTCTAACACCATAAAACATCAACATCTGCTCATCCCAGGTCCTTGAGAAGGACTCAGTAAGTGGTTAAAAATTGCCAAATCCAGTCTGAACATCTGGCTGTATGGCAAATTAATATAATCTAATACAATAGAACAAATAGTGTAGAGTATTGTATGTATTGTATTTATTGTATTGTATTATAAATAAAGATAAAGGAGTCCCTGGGGTTTTACTATGAAAGTCGTTACCAACTACAGAGGGTATGGCTCATCTCAGTTTCAAGGCCATTGAATCAGTGCTGTTTGAAGACATATCCTTGGTCATGTGGGCAGCATGACACCTGTTAGCTTCCCATCAAAGTGATACTTATTTATCTACCTTCATTTGCATGCTTTCGAACTGCTAGGTTGGCAGGAGCTGGGCAAGGACAGCAGCTCATCTCCAGCCAACAAGTCCAGTGTCTTAACCACTGAGCCACTGTGCTGTTGTACCATATAATACATAATATATAAAATTATGTATATATAATTATGTATGTATGTATGTATGTATGTATGTATGTATGGTATTCAGCTTTGTTCGGGTATTTTCCCATGTCATTATAGTTGTGATTTTAAAGTTGTAGCGACGTTTCGGCAGAATCTCATCTGCCATCATCAGGCTTATGTATTGGGTTCATCTGTGTGTCAGGATTTCACACCAATCAAGCAGAACACAGCAAACTCCAAGACCAATAAACATAGATCAACACTCCCAACCAATCAGGATGAAGAAAAAACCATTCTAACACTGCACAAGGCTAGCACCAAATTTAAAACTGAAACGGCTGTGAAAGCCTGACACACAGATGAACCCAACACACAAGGCTGATGATGGCAGATGAGATTCTGCTAAAACATCGCTACAACTTTAAAAGCACAACTATAATGATGTGGGAAAGCACCCGAACAAAGCTGAATACCATACATATAAATACCCGTGAAAACTTAAGAAAACATATATATATTATATATATTATATATTTTCAAAAGTTCTAAACAATCCTATACAGATCTGTGCTACTGTTCTCACCAACTCAAGTTGGAGACACACAAGAAATCATTAAACCAGGAACTACCAAATCCATTGATCAGCATCTTCTTTCTGAACAGAATTCCCTTAGTTTCTAAACACATCATAGCTACACTCAAATGAGGCATACAATTCCCAATTTGCTATTTATTTCTTATTTGTAAAAATCAATATTTGTTTAAGAAGAGTGTTTAAATGAGAGATAAATCCAAGAAGGGATAATTACAAAATATAAAACCATAACACTGAAACAGAATCATACTATTACTGCTGCCATATAGGACTTAATGAGAAAGTATTTCAGCAGTTGTCTGTAACAGTAGAACATATTCCAGAAATAGAAGAAATAATGATAATTAATATTCTAGTTAGGAACAACCTCATTTCTTATGACAAAGAATCTCATTTTCCCTACTTGAGGTTAATGGATAGAATTTTATTTAAACAGAAGTCTCAAACTATGACATTCCAGAAAAGAATGCTGATATTGTTGTATATTGAATAATGTGTTCTGTTTTATTTTATTACTTGGGAGTTAGCTAACTTTGAAACTGTGAAAAGAACCATAACATGATTTCAACCACTTGTTAATGATTGGCTATAATATGGGCCAGCTTCATCCTTTTCAAACGGTAACATTTACACACTGTGAAACAAAAATTATGGATTTAAAAACTAATAGCAATTATTGAAAAAATGGCCTTTATACATTTTGAATGAATACAGTAGCAACTTAGAAAAAAATTTAGTCGGTAGAATAAGGCCAGTATTCACAAAATATGTGAAATATGTTTGGAATTGTGGCCAACCAAATGATTAAGGATTTATCCCCTTCTGAGCGAATATTCAATAAATATGGATATAAATATTCAAATCATCAAAAGACAATGGTTTTATTCAAATGCTAAGTCAGGAGCAAACAAGTCACTAGGCAATAAATGCAACCAACTGCCAGCGCACAGAGCAGTTTATAAAGTAAGATGAGAAAAATGTGGCTTTTTGTCAAAGAAACCATAGAATTCAAAAGCTGATGAAGTGGGGAAGACAAGCATAAAATAAAAATACCAAAACAGACACATATAGGATTGGGAAAGCATTTCAATAGCACAGTAGGAATTGGGATAGTGTGTATGTTGGGCTGAAACACAGATTCAGTTTTAAGCCCCCACTATCTCTCTCCCTACAAAAAGAGAACATATTTCTGCTTGGTGGCAGAAGATAAAACTATCCTGCTGGTATCCAAGACCTGCAGGTCAGCTGGTGGGAACCAATGACTGGTGACTGTGATCTCAAAGGGAGGAAGACATTGACTTTTATTCACCCCACTCATCCTGCTTCTCTCAGACTGTTTCTTCTCAATTTTCATGAAAACCACAAGTGACAATGAGAGGTGGAAAAGGAAGAGAACAGAAGATGCTGGATGCTGATTTTGGCGTTCCATCCATTGAGAATGCTGGTCTCAATGGTGAGAATACTTGTCGGATAGTGCAACAATGCTTTGGAAGAATTTGGGGTAAAGAGAACAGCTCAGTGTGGAAATCACAGTAAATTGCAGTATGGGGAAACTCTCACTTTGCTGAATTTAATCTGCTCCCTTTGGCCACTGTTATTATCAGTCACCTCCCTTCTTGCATCTTCTCCTCTCCAGCATTATGGAACAGTTGACATTATTGACAGATTTCTCTCCTCTCATGAACAATCTGTGGAGTCAGCAAACAAGAGAAACCAAAGTAGCACCTTCACTTCAGGAACTTAAATTGCAGTTGTTGTATTATGGATTCTGCTTGCTTGGCAGCAAAAGAGGCTTGTATTGCCTTAGGAATGGGAAAGCTAGAGGGACAATAGTAACAAGAGTAGATCGCCTATGAACAGCCAAGCAGGAGACTCAAATGCTCTCCCTCCAACTAACCCCCATAATGTAGTGAATGTGTGTGGAAATCCCACAGCTTATTCAGCAGGCTTATGTATTAGTCGGACAAAGCTGACAGCCTTGATTTTTTTCATCTGAATTCTGTTGTGTATGTTTGCTGCCTTTATATCTATAGATTAGCCTTCATTCTTCATTCTTAGAAGGGGATTTCTCATTAAAACCTTGACTCTATGCAAGACTGCCCTATTACAGGTAGTCCTCAACTTATACCAGTTCATTTAGTGACCATTCAAAGTTACAATGGCACTAAAATGTGATTTATGACCATTTTTTCACAGTTATGACCTTTGCCTCATCCCCATGATCATGTGATCAAAATTCAGAAGCTTGGCAACTGGTTCATATTTATGACCATTACTCTGTCCCAAGGTCATGTGATCACCTTTTGTCTCACAAGCAAAGTCAATGGGGAAGCCAGATTTACTTAACAACCAGATTACTAATTTATTAACTGCAGCGATTCACTTAACAACCATGGCAAGAAAGGTCGCAAAATGGGGCAAAACTCACTTAACAAATGTTTCACTTAATAGCAGGTTCAATTGTGGTCGTAAGTCAAGGACTACCTGTATACAGCTACTGCTTGCTGATTTAAAAAAAAAGGTTTGTTAAGGTCTGTATTTCTGGGCTTTGGAAGGAAAATCCAAAACACTTTGCTTTCTAGTTTTCCTATCAGAAAAACCGGGGCATGAAAGAATAAGTCCTTGGTAGAATAGCTAAGAATTCCCCTGACAGACAGGGGTGTGTCAAGGAAGTTTAGGGGCAGCTATCATAATTATCATTTACGAAGAATTCCTTCAAAAAAGGAGTCTGCCAAAGGAAGTTTTTAAATTATCCCTCTTCCCAGAATTTAACACACCAAGGGTATACTTAATACTAAGTCATAAGCTAAGGTTAACAAAGTATAATGCTCAAGTTCATCCATTGTGCTAAGCCAAAATGGGTGCATATTTATTTATTTATTTATTGGATTTCTAAGCCACCCCATCTCCCCAAGGACTCGGGGCGGCATACAGTAAAACAATATAAATATACAATCAAAAGAAGATCAAATCTCATAGAAAGCCAAAATATAATTAAAACATTAAAACAATTCTAAAAATTCCCCATATAGTCCATCCTCAGTCCAGGTCAGTAAGTTGGAATAACCATGTTTTTAGGCCCTGGTGGAAGGAACGGAGATCAGGGGCCACCCGGAGCTCCAGGGGCAGTTGGTTCCAAAGGGTGGGTGCTCCCACAGAGAAGGCCCTACCCCTGGGGGTCACCAGCTGACATTGTCTGGCTGACAGGACCCCAAGGAGGCCCTGTCCGTGAGAGCGTACAGTGCGTTGGGAAATAGTCGCTGGCAGCAGGGTCTCCCGTAAGTATCCCGGTCCTAAGCCATGAAGGGCTTTATAGGTCAAAACCAGCACCTTGAATCTCACTCGGAGGGCAACCGGTAACCAGTGCAGGGCACACAGGAGGGGTGTAACATGGGTGTAGCATATGGGCACTTTTAGGAAGAAGAGCAATATAGGAGCAAACAAAGGAATGGCTTAATGCAATAAGTGAATTTCTGACAAGTATTTAATATGTGGTGATAATGTTTGAGATGCCTCTCCTCATGCATATTTATTTATTTGTTTGTTTGTTTGTTTAGTCAATCGCTTACAAGATAATAAGTATAAGGATAAACATAGTTATGAATACATGAAATGAATACATATAGGAAAAATAAAAGAAACAATAGGACAGGGACGGTAGGCACGTTGGTGCGCTTATGCACGCCCCCTACAGACCTTGTAGGAAAGAGGTGAGGTCAGTAGTAGTCAGTCTAAGGTTAAAGTTTTTGGGGTTTGGGGAAGAAACCACAGAGTCAGGTAGAGTATTCCAGACATTGACCACTCTGTTGCTGAAGTCGTATTTCCTGCAATCAAGTTTGGTGCAGTTAACCTTGAGTTTGTATCTATTGTGTGCTCTTGTATTGTTATGGTTGAAGCTTAACTTGAACTGCTTAACATGCCCTTGTTAAAAACAAAACATTCACAGCCAGCTGAATTGACCCTCTGTAGGACAAGGAGAAGATTCAGTTAAAAACTTGTGGCCAGTAAACCAAATTGTTTCTATTCACCAAGCATATCTCAAAAGATAGAATGGTGAGCATGCTGACCTAATAAGAAAGGACAAACAATAACAAGGCCACACAGAATGGTTTATCTAAAATATTTTCAAAGTCATACTGTAATTTCCACCGTATCTGCCTTTTTGTTTGTTATGCCTTGCAGTGTAATGGGCCAAGGGCGTACAGTATTCTGTTTCTGCATTTTCTTATGACTTTGCAGCGAAGTATCAAAGTTTTCCTGAGAGTCCAGTACATACTTATATGCATGCAAATAAAATTATACTGTGTCTTCAAAGTGATTAAGTTGCTTTAGGGGAGACAGGTTTTGGCCACAACAGAAACCTTGAGAACTTCTAGTTTACCCTTTTTGATGTGATTGCTTTTCACCCCAATTCCAATAGAAGGGAAAGGGAAAAAGGGAAGCTGGCAGGTTTGGAGGGCAAGCAAGGACAAGAGAAAACAATCCTCTTTATTTACCTTCAAACACCAACTTCCTTTTCATCCTTACCTGTATCGAAGTCCACCACCCATCCACCCCATCCAAGTGAGGAAGCTTTAAGCCTATATTTTGCATATCATATAGTTCTTATTCCAACTAGAGAACATAAATACTGCTGGTTGGGAATACCAGGTAGAGAAATTTGGCTAAAAATAACTTGTATTCAGAAGCCATTGATGGACTTTCATCATCAAAATCACAAGTCATAAGTGATTTTATTTTCTGTCTCGTGCAAAAAATCTGTAAAGGGTTTCCAGTTGACCATAAATGTAGATTTTTTTCTCAAATCAAAAAGGTTAATTTAGCCCACTTTGGAAGTTCCATCATCTTCACCAACCATTCCTCTGGTATAGGCAGTGCTGAGCCTTTCCACTTTTGAGCATAGCATAGTCTTACTGCAATTGTCATATATAAAAACAAATTTCCATGATTTTTTTTCAAGTTCTTTAGTTTCAACTGTATAACCTGAATAAATGCATGTGTTTGTATCCAAAATGTTTTGGCTTTTTTACATGTCCAGCAAACATGATAAAAGGCAGGAGCCTTGGTGGTGTAGGCTGTTAATAGCCTAGCACTTAGTTCCAGCTGCCTGTAATTATTGCAGGCTCGAATCCCACCAGGCTCAAGGTTGACTCAGCCTTCCATCCTCTCGGGGTAAGTAAACTGAGGACCCAAGATTGTTGGGGGCAATAAGCTGACTTTGTAAAAATGCCGCTTAGTAATAAGCAGGCATATACAATGGAAGGAAGGCTATTGCTGAGCGCATTGGGTTGCATCCCCCCAAAAATTGTAAGCCGCCCTGAGTCTCCGGAGAAGGGCAGGATATAAATATGAATTTAAAAAAATATCCCTTCAGGTTGTTCACATTTCCAGCAAAGATTCAAAGTATCTTTATACATTCTAGACAATTTCTCTGGTAACAAATTCCAATAATACAACATCTTGTAAAAATTACCTTTAAGGCTAGAATATAATGTAAATTTCAATCCTTTTGACCATATATTCTCCCATTGATTCCTTGTGTATTATAGTCAAAAATTTAGCCCATTTTATCATGCATTCTTTCATTTGTACTTTTTCTATCTCATATTTCAGCAAACATTTATACATTTTAGCAATAACAATAATAATATACATAATTCTGTTTCAAATTCAATATTTCTTTGCCCAAACCATAAAATATTCTATCTACTTTAAATCTTTCTGGTAATTGTACATAAGAACTATTGATAAGGATATCATTCTGTTAGCAAATCATCTCCTGATTTCATTTTACAACCCACTTGAGAAAATTGTAATACTTCTCTGTAGGTTTAGTTTAGTTATACTTTCTCATCTATGGAATACTTCTTTTGCTGAAGGGTATAAATGTGTTTTTGGGCAAAACCTGAAATGCACTTATGACTTGTGGTTTTGATGATTAGAAAAAAATGGATAATAGAAAAAAATTAGGGTGGTTTTTTTATAAGCATACAGTAAGAGATAATCTTGTAAATATACACATATTTGCCTCAAAGGAAATCGGAAGCTTCTATTTTTTATTTTTGCACTTCTTGTTTTCTTCTTGTTTGCTTGCTTGCTTCTGCTCTTTACTGGTTTGTGTTAGTTTTTGTATGTTTTGTAAAACCTTAATAAAGAGATATAAAAAGGAGCCATCGATGGAGTCAACAAGCAGCAGACTGTCTTTATGCCAAGTACGAAGTAACAGGTTTGTGGTTCTTTGAATGAAAGTGATTCTGGTTTATTTTATTTATTTATTTTATTTTGTCAAGCGATTATAAGTTAACAGGTATAAGTATAAACATGGTTATGAATACATGAAATGAATACATATAAGGAAAAAAAACAATAGGACAAGGACGGTAGGCACATTGGTGCACTTATGCACGCCCCCTACAGACCTCTTAGGAAAGGGGTGAGGTTAATAGTAGACAGATTAAGGTTAAAGTTTTTGGGGTTTGGGAAGAAACCACAGAGTCACGTAGAGTATTCCAGGCATTGACCACTCTGTTGCTGAAGTCGTATTTCCTGCAATCAAGTTTGATCAAGGTTTTTCTGCTTTTAGCTAACCTAATAGCCTACATATATACAGTAAGGAAAAATAATATTAAGACCAAGCTGATGAATTAAAGATTGTTAGAAAACCTCCGTCGAAGTAGAAATATTCATCCAGTGGTTTTATCATTTTTAATTGGGGCTTTTATTATATTTCCTTCATATTCTCTTGCTATCTCTGCCACATGCCCAAAGGATTCGCTTGGTTCTTTGATGCTATGAGATCCTATAACTTTTCATTAAACCAGTCCAGAATATTTTATAAAGCAATCTAACCATTCAGCCTTACTCATCCATTCAGAACTAAGCTTCACTGTTTTCAAAACATTATTTTACTGTTCTTCTCCCTTCCCCATAGGTTACTTGCTTCAGCCGGGGCACCATTCTGTTACCGAAACGTATCATATAGCTTTAAAATGAAAATAATAAAATAAGCACCTGTAATTATGTACATGCCCTGCTAGCTGTTTCCAAGCAAAGGAAGAAGAAAACTAGCACATAACTTAAGTCCTTGTGGACCCTCTCATGTCCTTGTTAGCCCACCTAGCAAGGCCAGGCTGCTTACTGCAATGTGATCCTGTCTGGGTGGAGAGAAAGACAGTGAGATCTCCCCCTAATTATATCTTATGGATCTGTAATTTAAACAAACGCATAGTACACAGGGGTGGGATTCTACCAGTTCGCACCTATTCGCTAGAACCGGTTGTTAACATTCTAAGCAGTTCAGAGAACCGGTTGTTAGAGGAAATTATTGGCCTAATCCTGTAAGGAAGGCAGGAAGCAAACATTCTGGTGTTGCTTACAGAAACTGCCTCTCTGTTAACCCTTAGTACCTTCTTGGCAGGACTAGACTTCCTGTCTCAGGAATGTCTCTGGAGTTTTTTTTCCCCTCCTTTGCTGGTACTTTGCTTGTGTGGAGTGACCATTCAAAGTTACAATGGTACTGAAAAAAAGTGACTTATGACCATTTTTCACACTTACGACTCTTGCAGCAATCCCACAGTCATGAGAGGCCAGGCGAGGAGATGTGTGCCTCGATGTGAATGATATTGAGTTGGCCACGCCCAGCCAATAACATGACCACCAAGCCATGTCCACCCAGTCACATGACCACCAAGCCACACCCACAGAACCAGTTGTTAAAAAATTTGAATCCCACCCTGATTGTACATTGACCATTACCATTTAAACTCCCAGATTTTTAACTGCCCTAGGATCCTTGACATGCAGATAATTTCTCATTCTGGGCTCTTAATTTCCTGTAATAAAATAGAATTGATCTGATTTAAATATGTACAGCAAATGTATTTTGAAACATTAGAAGATACCTCTGGGGTATCTGACAGTATTTTTATTCAATGCATGTTTGAGATATTAGCTGCATATAAAGAACTAGAGAATGCTGTGGTATTTAAGATTAGGTTTCTTTCCAAATGCATGAAAGCATGTCTTGTTTATTAAATACCAACAGCAACAATTACTTTAGACCTGTGCAAACTTAAATCAGGTGAGATACAAATAAAATGAGAATACAGGCAATGAGCAAACTTGGCTGAAGAAGTACAAAAGACTTAAGACTTAAACTGCTTATTCAGGATGGGAGGCGGTGAGAGAGTAATAACAAATCAAGATGCTAATCTCCATCCCTTTTTTACATGTGTGGCATGGGTGATGCATATAAAAAAGGGGTGGGCTTCCCTCATATGCTCTCAGCCACCATCTTGACTTGGTTGACATCCACACACACAGACCTCGCATGCCAAACTATAATAGTGGGAATGTAACGTCCTTTTTAGAGCATATTCACACATCGTGCCATACAGGTGTATTTGATTTACTGGGTGGAGCATCTGTGATCAACATGTACCATAAGATGAGAGAGAGAAAGAATAAGGAGAAATGCCTATGATTAGAAACAGTGGAGTTTTCAGAGATGCTCCTATATATAAATCCGTTTGTTCCCAATCTATCCATTCATGGCCAACCAGTATTTTCTCATCACACTATGAATCTGTGTTGAAACTCTGATCACTCAGGGAGCAGAAAACAATACAACCAGCTCCTCTGAGGTTTGGGGCTTTTAGGAAATTCCTGGAGGACGAGAACAGGTGCAATCCTTGAAAGAAAAATATAGTTCATCCCTCCACAGTTCACTCTTTCTGTTGTTTTTGAGAGCACAGTCCACCCAGAGTGATCACTGTTCTCAGTTTTAAATCAAATTGTGTAGCTATGATACGTCCTGTGAACTTTAAAAAATTCACAAAGATTGTCAAGCAAACATAATAAACGATTTCAACTGTTAATGTTAGTGCAAATATTAATCACGCTGCTAAGCTGAAATAGTATACCCCAAGGGATCTAGTCATTCAAAAAACAATTTCTTTTGAAAGATTTGTAGAGTACTATAGCACCTGATAATGAACATGGTAATATATTAGCCAAGACTTTATTTCCTAGCATTAGTAAACAGAGTCATTTTTCTTTTAAAAATGTGGAAAAAAAATTGTGTTTGCTTATGGCCAGTTTAGGTACCGTCCAAAATAAAGTAAGATAAGTCATGCCTACAGGCTACAAGTTAATTATATATGAATGCCTATAATTTTATATATTATATGCACACAAAATAAGCATAACTGAATCTTCAGGAGAAGAGAGAAGCTGCCAGACTTTATTTCAATCTGGGTTATAGTGCCAAGATGCTGCTGTTTTGTTGGTATTTTTGCATCGCATGATCTTTAGTCATCAGGAGTCATATAATTAAAATCATGATTCTATGGAACAATTCAGCTATGGTTTCTGCTGAGGACACTGGCTGTCACAACTGGAAGAGAAGGGGCCCTTCACTGAGCTGTTTTTTTCATTGTTTGCCTATGGTGCACAGCAAGGCTTTGACTCTGCTCTGGTTGAACGTAATTATACATAATTTGCAGTAGTATAGAATATGGAGGCAGCATAGAAAATTTTAATCTGGCAAGTGGATCTTGGAAGGGAGTGGAGCTTGGTTTCCTTGGCAACAGGAAGAAGTTTACTTTCCTCCAAAACCCTCCCTTTTATAAACTCTTTTGTACCTTTACAAAAAAGATTTGTGGGGGGAGCATTTCTCATGAGAAAGGGTTACATGAAAAATCAATCTCCTTTCTGATTTTTCATGATTACACAATTATAAATGTACGGTATAAGACCACTCTTGCTGTACATTCTAACTGAAAACCTGTACCCAAAGAATGAATTCGGTGACTTGAGTAAAGATATAGCCTCATTCCATTTCTTGACTTTTTTTGCTTCTCTATGGCTGCAGTATTTGGCTTTCTACATTCTGTATTTCCAGAGTGTTCTCTGTCCTTATCTTATTCTCTAAAAATATATTTGTCCTTTGAGCTGCGAGGAAATTTTACTCCAAACAATATCATCACCACCATCATTCAACATTTCCTTCCCTCACAAATCTTGACTGAAAACATTCTAAAAGTTTTGTTGCAGTTGACATCTTCATAAATACGGTATTCTGCTCTGTGCAAAAGCTGAATTTCTCCTTAGCTATAAATAGGATTGAAAATATCCACAAGTCAATATCTAGATTCTAGAAGATTCCATCCATTGACAAGGCAGTAACTTTGAAAAAAAAGCTACACTGAGTTTCTAGAAAAGGTGAAACAATTAAAGATAGGCCCAGTTCAAATCCTGTTTGTGGAGATCTTCAGGTAGAACCATCTCAGTCTATGTATTTACTGAGGCAGTTACCTTTCACAGAAAAATGTGATGAGCAGATGAACAAGTGAACAGCCACCAGCAGCATGTATTCTTCAATTCTGTCATGTGTTCTTTGCTGAATATGGTTGGTCATATAACCAGATGATAATATTGATAATATCTTCTGTGGGATCCTTGGTAAATGTTTCTCCTTGCAGAATGTGTTTTTTTGGCTGGTGCTCATAATTGCCTATCTGTAATGCTTTGTTGGACTGATTGCTATAAATCATGCTACATGCTACTACATCAAATTCTGGTATATGGTATAAAAGAAAAAAACATACAAGAAAAAGACGAAAAATTTCAGTGTATGGCTGGTGGAAGCAAGGATGATTTGATAACTTACAGTAGTGCAGAGAGATATCACAAAATGTTGGGGCAAATTAATTTTAGCTATGTTTCTTTTTCTTTTTATAATTTAATGTCTTTAGTTCATCTGTCTTACTCTTTCTTACTCCTTTTCTGCATTCTACATAATGTAGCTTACCCCAAAAGAGAACAGAGTGATGTATATTTAATGTATGTACGTGCTACTTCATTCATGGCAAAATCACACAACATACATGAATTGTGTGGATCTGCTTCTCCAAGGAAGTTCAAGATACTTTTCAGTTTTGATTTTAAAACAGTCTCTCCTTATTCAAATAACAGTTTAAAGTATAACCTTAAGTCTGTAGAGATTCCCAGTCATCCAGGTCATGGTTGTCTCAAAGGTTGTCCCAATTTGGAATAAACACCCTTTGAATGGTGTGGGGTTGTGAACAGATTTCCATGGGGATCTGGAGCCAGGAGCACTACTCAAATGGTCCTGAGGACACAGATAAACCTCCAAGTGTTTCAACAACCCTCAAAAAGGATGCAAATGACCAGCTGTCTGCAAGGAATATATATCTTTCCATTCTCTGACCATTCAGTCAGAGCTGAAGCAGCTTATTGGATGAGAAGTAAAAAGAAAAAACAAGAAAGTCCAGTTGCCTCCTGAAAAAACCACCTGTGGGACAAAGTATAACCATATTTTATTATTCTGTTAAAAAAAATGATTTTTGCCTTAAAAACTTGGCATGTCAGTGCAGAATCTAGGCTGAAATTCTACGTCCCACATTGGTCAAACATTCAGGAGCCTCACAAGCTTGGTCTGATAGATGTTACCTTTCTTTAATAGAAATGATGGGGTAAGGAAGGGCATACAAAACATTTGCTAGACCAATACTTGAATACAGCTCATCAGTCTGGAACCCACATTACGATATTAACACAGTTAAGGAAGAATTTTTCAACAGAATGAATTAAGAGTTAAGCTACTTGAGAAAACTTTGTATACAGCTACACATGATGAGAACACAGCAAAGCAGAAATATTCAGCAGGTTCTGACCAATTCTGGAGAACCCGTAGTGGAAATTTTGAGTTCGGAAAACTGGCATATACCACCTCTGACTGGAGATTTTACAGTATTTTTTTCCCTGCCACGCCCACCAAGCCACACCCACAGAACCAGTAGTAAAAACATTTGAATCCCACCATTGCAGCAAAGCCCTGTTCTAATAGATTGCATTGAGGTGGGAATTAAATACAGGAAACACTTGGTCTTCATGTCAGCACAGCTGACATTCATTAGTCCTAATCTCTAGCCTAGACTAATTCTAAGTAGGTCTACTACAACTGATGCTTTTCACTCTAGCTGAGCACTGTTCACCTGCTTAGTTACTGATTCATCCCACAGATATAGCAGTGCACCATAGGCTGGTTGGATGAGATTCTGGTTGATTTGTCAGGGTAACAAGAGATGAGGTTTGATACCACTCTTTGATGTGGATGTTGCAACTCCCCCCCCCCATTTCTCATTATGTTCATTCTCCTAATCTTAGGACGACTCTTCACAGAGGAATCCCTAGCCTCAAAGTAGACAGAATATAATCCAATGTCTAGCCTATTTCTTAGGAAATTGTAGATGGTTGTAGAAGTTTGTGCAATGCCCTCTAGAGGAGGCAGATGACTTAAGAGCCGCTTCAGAAAGAGGCCAGGTCTAAGCATTTGATGGATACTTCTTTGTTTATATTTGTTTGTTTGTTTATTTATTTAGTCAAGCTATTACAAGATAATAAGTATAAGGATAAACATAGTTATGAATACATGAAATGCATACATATAAGAAAAAATAAAAGAAACAATAGGACAGGGACAGTAGCCACTTTGGTGCACTTATGCACGCCCCCTACAGACCTCTTAGGAAAGGGGTGAGGTCAATAGTAGACAGTCTAAGGTTAAAGTTTTTGGGGTTTGAGGAAGAAACC
The DNA here is from genome assembly GCA_009733165.1 of Naja naja. NCBI lineage: Eukaryota > Metazoa > Chordata > Lepidosauria > Squamata > Elapidae > Naja > Naja naja. Next base: position 126,018,197 of record CM019150.1, on the reverse strand, counting down.
AGAGTCAGGTAGAGTATTCCAGACATTGACCACTCTGTTACTGAAGTCGTATTTCCTGCAGTCAAGTTTGGTGCGGTTAACCTTGAGTTTGTATCTATTGTGTGCTCTTGTATTGTTATGGTTGAAGCTGAAGTATTCATTGACAGGTAGGACATTGCAATGTATGATTTTATATACTATACTTAGTTCGGATCGAAGGCTGCGTAGTTCTAGGTTTTCTGGGTCTAGAATTTCAAGTCTGGTGGCATAAGGTATTCTGCAACGAGTAGAGGTGTGTAGAACTCTTCTTGTGAAATATTTCTGGACTTTCTCAACTGTGTTAATATCAGATACATGATGTGGGTTCCAAGTTGATGAGCTGTATTCAAGTATTGGTCTAGCAAATGTTTTGTATGCCCTAGTTAGTAGTGTGATATTACCGCAGAAAAAGCTACGTAGGATTAGGTTATGTAGAGTATGAAGAGAGTTGGTCCTAGAACGCTGCCTTGGGGGACACCACTGTTGACAGCTGTTGTGCTGCTAGATGACTGAAATAAGATTTAGATAGGGGAAACATGCTGCCCTAGTTCTCTTTGAACTCTCAGTGGTATTCAGTGCCATTAACAATGTATCTTTCTGGGTCATCTCAAAAGATTGAGGACATGAGTTTGCTGTTTTTGCTTCCTCCAATTGATGATGAGGAAGGAGAAATCTACTCAACAGCTTCTTATAAAAGTACCTGGTAGGTACCATGAGATCAACAAACCAGAAGTGCTTCAGCACTCCCAACATGACTGTAGTAGCAACACATCTTGCACACCTACCGTGTTTCCCCGAAAATAAGACCTACCCCGAAAGTAAGACCTAGCACTATTTTCTAAACCTGCCCTAATATAAGACCTACCCCAAAATAAGACCTAGTGTAAATCTCCAGTTCCAGGAAGACTTTTCAGGGAGCAACCGTGCACCTGCGAAACACCCCCTACACACTCACACCCACTATTTGGCACCATAAATATATAAGACCTACCCCAAAAATAAGACCTAGTGTGTTTTTGGGAGCCAAAAAAAATATAAGACAGTGTCTTTTTTCGGGGAAACACGGTAGTTATGCCGCTATTAATCATTTTAGAAGCTTTTCACTCAAGACAAGTAATTATTTATCTTCCAATTAGTTCCTTTTAATAGACCCTTTCCCACTTCCCATCATACTACTTGAGAACTATTTCATCCCTGAAGGCGTTTTTTCTCTGATTTTCACAGCGTTTTCATGTTAGCCACATAGCCCTGTGCAGACCTACAAAACTTTTTCTCCTGCCATATTGACATGAAAACACATACAAAAAAATTGGGGGTGTCACTTAGAAAATCTGCACATTGACAAAATTTCCATCTGTCAATCATAAAAATCACAGTGTTTGGATCTGTACATATACTACACTGACACATTAGAACATTCTAGGTTCTTGGAAAGAACTCAGTACATATGAAGGCCTAACCACCTAAAGAACTGGCAGCTGTGCTTTTATATTTTTGTGCATTTCATAATATTATGGAAAGAACTTAATAGGTGGATAAAAATGCCAAATCCAGATGAATAAAAATGCCAAATCCAGTCTAAACACCTGACTGACTGTGCAACTAAGCATAAAATAAAAAACAAATCCTAAAATATTTTTAACATAACGTACCAAAAAAAAGGATATTGTATTCTCAAAGTTCCCTTGAGAAAGAGAAGGAATCTGCACTTTGCATCATTTAACCTAGAAATCCACAAAATGTTTTGTGCTTATTGTACTTACCCCTTCCATGGCATTAAACATGGTCTTTTAAAAGTGGAAAGTGCTCTGTAAGATTAAAAAACTAATTGTACTATCTGTATCTCTACAATGTCTTGTGTTCAACCAGTAATCCTGTTTCTGTAGGAGCTGCCTATAACATTATTGGGATTTTTTTTTAGCTGAACAAGGAAACAGGCCTTTTGGGCCACTGCCAGACTTGGACAGATACTTAATGCCGAAGTCTACTTAATTCTTACTTATCTTGACCCTTTTCCATGGAAGCTGTGATGCTTTTGCTTAACTTCCTGACTCCCGTGCAAATCTGTCCCCCACTCTTTTTTATCTGTCTGGTTTCTACTATTTTTTGTCTAAAAATGCAACGGCGCTGGGGATATTTAAACAACTTTAATAAAATACAACATTATCAATAAAATCATCTTCATGTAACAAAATACTTATTTTTATATTCTCTTCTGCTTCTCATTAACTTAGGTTTCCAGTGCCCCTCCCTCCACGAGACTTGAATTCACAGAACAAATTTTCTCATTATGGCTCTGCATCCTGGCAGACAATTTTAAAATCTTGTTCTTCCACTCGTAACAACATATAGTTGAAGTGAACAGCAAACAGGGATAAGCCCTGCATGGCTTGGGTCCGGGGTACTTGCAGGAGCGCCTCCTACTAGCATCGAGGTCCCATCGCCCAGTACGCTCCCACAGGCAGGCCCTCCTGGGGGTGCCGTTGGCCAGACAATGTCAGTTGGCGGTCCCCAGGGGGAGGGCCTTCTCTGTGGGGGCGCCCACCCTTTGGAACCTGCTACCCCTGGAGCTACGTCTGGCCCCTGACCTGTGCTCCTTCTGTCGCGATCTAAAGACTTGGGTGTTTTCACAGGCCGGCCTGGATTGAGTGGGGTTGGGGATTTTAACATTGGGATATTTTAAAATTTTATAATTATTTGGATTGGTTAATTTCAGAATAACTTTATATATTGTATATATATTTTTGTGTAAGCCGCCCCGAGTCCCCCCGGAGATGGGACGGCATATAAATCCAAATAAATAAATAAATAAATGGACTAATTCAGAATAAGGCTGGAAAGTATAGCTTTAATCAAATGGTACTGAAAATATTAAAGTCAGGATTCAAAATTAACTGTATTAGAACAGTTTTAACCTAAGGTTTTATATCATTTTGAATACTCTTACCAATGCATTTTTATTTTAAATGTTAAGTATTATCCCACAGAATACCAAGAGTGGGGCCATAGATCTGGAGGCAATGTCCATACATTTGTTTTTCCATAAAAGAAGCATTTTTTAACGCTTACGTTACGTTACAGACATAAAATATTTCCAGGAACTTCTGAAATGCTTGCCCATGAACCCAAGACATAATATGTTGTGTTAAACATCCACACTCGCCATTAAAAGCTAATCTCTGGAGTTTTAGTTAACTGGGAGGAATGCCCTTGACAAGAGCTATATCATCTTCCTTTTCCATTCTAAATGTTCTCGAATCATATGCCCAAACGGTGTCAATGCCTTCACCAAAGCTATGTTTTGGTCTCCAATGGGGAAAAGGAAAGCGACAAGCTATGACTGTGGCATCCTGCAGGAGTTCATCTCCAAGCTTCTTCTCCAGCTGCAGCATCTGTGAAGAAACATCAGAAATGTTCAAATAATGTGGAAGAGATGCTTGATACACAGTCTGAAAAACATGCATATAAGGGAGTATTTGGGGATATACATTCAAGTGGGGACTTGCATAAATGTGAAATGGTTGGCTATGAAGAGAGTATAGTAAATGGGTGCAAGAATTAAAAATAATTGGTCTCTTGAATGTAAAAAATGGATGCTGGCTACACAGGACAGGACAGGACAGGAAAGCAAAATGCTGATTGCACCAAATTAGCAGGAAAAAAATTACATGTGTTGCTTGCGATAAATTGTTAGGAATACAAAATGCAGAATGAAGCAGATACATTATTCTTTTTTCTACTTTCATTAAGACTGCAACCGATTATCTTAAACACTATAAAAAAAAATTTCAAAGATAACTTCCCAGATCTGAATGTGAATCTGGACATGGAGTAAGTCCATTATAGGGTCTGATTCCATTCTCTAACTTTGTGAGAAGGAACAAAGACAAAAAAATGAAAAGAAATCAAGTGCCAAGACACCATTTGAAGGGATTAAAAATCAAGATAGTTAGAAAAGGAAGGAATATAAAGTTGATTTATTTAATCAGAGTTAGAATAGGTATGTTATCATCTCTGATAACCTCTAATGGACTTTTGCTGTCATCAGCCCTAATATGTGATTTTATGGATTTTTTAAAATAAATATCAGATATAGGAAAAAGAGATTATTTGTTGTTTAAGAGGTGATAAATTACTAAAATTATTTATACTTGAGGTGGTGAAGGGAAAAGTTGTTCTTTATATATTTCTATTTTTCTTTATTATATTCTTATTTTTTCTTTCTTTTCTATTTTTTTCTTTTTTGGCACTATTTTTTATTTCTTTCATTTTTATTAGTTTTTACTGTTGTAAATTGTAATTTTAATAAAATTACTACATATAAAAAGAAAGATTCTACTGTTCAGTATTTATAAAGATGAACAAAGTTTTATATCAAATGCATTAATAAAAACCTCAAAGATTCTACAATTTCACAATTAGACCTTCTATTGGAATATTATAATGGAAACTTACCATCTGAGGAACTCCAAAAATGACAATGTTTGTATACTGTGAAAAACTGACCTGTTTTGAAATAAAATGTCAAATTTAAAAATTAACTCTATATAAATGCACTTTTCATTCATGAACATGCATGTGCAGGGAAGCCAATCAGATTTAAAAAACTGGTGGCTAGATCAAATGGGTTCAAACCTTTTTCCCTAAGCTTTCAAGGACAACCTTCTCCCCTTGGCACTTGTATCAGGACAGAATCCTTTATTTTTACCAAACAAATCTTTCCTTCATATACTGATGATAGGTACAGAGTCCCCTGGTAAGGGATATAGAGGCTCTAGTGTGGGGAGGGCATTGATAAAGGAAAAAATCCTTCTACCTTATTTATTGGAGCAAATTACTGTAACCAATTAAATAATACATCTAAGGTGACCTTAAGATAGAATTTAAAAGCATGGGAAAAGAGAAATGGGACTGCCATTTTGCTGCTGGTTTGTATAGCAGCTGTTTAAAAATATAGCCCAGTAATTCCACTGAGTTACTCCACAGAAATATTAATGGGTATAAGAAGCATTTTAAACCTGTTAAAAGCCACAGTAAGATATTTATTTTCTCTAGACAACTGATGATTTGCATCCTGGGTTATTTGCTATATTTGCATACCTTCCATAAGTCTGATATGTAAAAATTGACATCTTGATGAACTCCCTCTCTCCAGGCACGGTACCTCGAATACCATACTAACCAAGGATTTAATTCATAACCCATAGCTTTAAATCCAACTTTTGCAGCTGCAATTACCTACATAAAGATAAACAAGTGTTTAATTTTAAAAAACTGTTTTCTTATTATAAAATATTTGTGTATGTGTGTACATATATATGACAGCCAAATTAATGGGCTTAGCAATATGCCCTAAAATACTCTGCCAGATTCTTCATCACAAATGTATGAGATTTATTGCACTTTGTAGTCTTCCTGCAATATTGTTAATAAATCTGTATAAATAATTAGTCTACAAAAATTAATAGTCTGCTGAGAACCTAATACTCTGACATTCTTTACTGACTATAATGGTTGGGGGGGAAAAACATGGAAATCAAGATTTACAAGCTTCTGGTTAAATTTCAAAAAAAAGTCTTGTAACTCCTCTGCCAACCAGCCTACTGAATTTTCACAGTACTGCAGTCATGAAGGAAGAGATTTGCCTTATGGCTTACAAAGAGACTTTGCTTATAGGCAAAGAAAACTGTAGAAAATGATTTACTGTAAGTAACTCATTCCCTCTCTGCCATTCTACCCACTTGTCTGCACGAAGCTCCTCCTCATCTCATGTATGGAATATTTCCGCATTAAACAAAACAAAAAGTCAAACCCACATGGCTTAAGACGACTGCCAAGTCATAACCTGGAGCAAGGGCCTTGGTGGTGCAGGCTGATAATAGCCTAGAACTTAGTTCCAGCTGCCTATAACTATTGCAGACTCGAATCCCACCAGGCTCAAGGTTGACTCAGCCTTCCATCCTCTCGGGGTAGGTAAATTGAGGACCCAAGATTGTTGGGGGCAATAAGCTGACTTTGTAAAATGCTTAGTAATAAGCAGGCATATACAATATTTTTGGTCACAAAGCAACATATTTCACCATTTTGTCCCTTAGCTAATGATTTTGAGAGGGGAATGAACATTTACTGTAGCTATCAGGACCAATCGAAAAATCTACCATTGAATATAAACCCTCTGTAAAATCATAGATAATTTACACATATCTAACACACCTTTCTCCTTCTGTTTTCCCCACAACAACTCTGTGAGGGGAGTGAGGCTGAGGGAGAGTGACCAGCAGTCCCCCAGCTGGTTTTCATGGCTAAGGCAGAACTTGAACTCACAATCTCCTGCTTCTACCCTAATGCCTTAGCCACCAAACTGGCTCTAAATAAATAAAAAGTTTTACTTTGGTTGAATAATAGATATATCGTTGTTTTTGACAATGTAATGGAACAGTTTGGCCATTAGCATCTTCCTTGTGTGTAGTATGTATGCATGTATTTATTTTATGCATATAACACCCATCTCTTCACTCTGGGTAGGCTACAAACATTAAAACTAATACACATTAAAATAATAAAAACAATAATAGTCTTTACAGCAAAGTTGGTTAAAGAACAAAGGCTAAAGCAAGTTATCTTATTTTAACAGCTTCCTCTGGATTAGAGGCAGCAACGATAGATTGGAACATGTTTTTTTTAATCTCTTATAAATGATTTGCGGTTTCAATTAAATATTGCAATATGTAATATTTTATGTAGACTCGATTACAGTGGTGATGGGACGCCATTGGAAGAGATGAGGGATCTGGTTAGGGATAGATCATCATGAAAAAAAGTATATCGCTAGGAATCGGCAACGACTTGATGGCACATAATCAATTCTATCAGAGTAAGTAAAAAATGCCCAAGCTCCACTACTTCTCATTGTCTTACGGAACGTCTATCGTAGTATCCTTAGTAGTAGTGCGGGAGGAAAAAATGAGAGAAGCGCAAATTATTAATCGGCAATTCTAACTATTTGGACAGAAAAGCAAGCAAGCAAGAACCGTGAAATTGCTCCCTACCTGGAGAACTCCCTTTCGCTCTTGGCCACACCCCTTCGGAACAAAGTGACGGCGCAGGACGTGCCCCTCCCCCGCCCTCCGAAAGTCTACTCCTACATAGCGGAAACAGTTCTTCCTGCTCAAGTGGATCGTGCCATTATTTGCAATAGGGGCACTCGTGTTTTTCGAAACAATAGCCCTTTTTCTGACCCGCGTTGAAAATAAAGGGCAGCGAAAACTGTTAAAGCTTTGTCTGATATCATCATCATCACATGAAAAAAACCCCAGGAAGCTGTGCTTTTAAAATTATGTTGTCCTTGGTACATTCCATTGTATAACAGGGTAAAATCCGGATCGCTAGCATGTGGAGAGAAAAGTGGACTATAACAGGGTAAAATCCGGATCGCTAGCATGTGGAGAGAAAAGTGGACCTATCGTGAAGTTGTGGGTCGGTCGTACTGCATGAATGTATGATTTGCCCAGATAATAAATACGCAAAAAATCAATTTTGTAACAAGCCCAACTGCCAGTGTAATATGAGACGGCAGAAAGCACATTTCATGAAGTTGGAGCCTAATTTATTTTAGAATTTTGCATGATGTCCCTTTCCCAAGGTAAAAATAAAATGTTGGTAAGCTAATAAGAAATTATGATTTTGTATGTGCTTGGCAACTTTTCCCCTTTCCCTGAAAAAAATGTAACCAAAAGTGACTGTTTTAATAAAGCACGTTTTGAATTTAAAATACCCAACATCAAAATTAATGTTAGTGCAGTTTTTAAAATGTTTTTCTGATAGCAAAAAACGATGTGACTGAAAACATAGAGGTGAAACTCGAAAAATTAGAATATCATGCAAAAGTTCATTTATTTCAGTAATGCAACTGAAAAGGTGAAACTAATATATGAGATAGACTCATTACATGCAAAGCAAGATAGTTCAAGCCGTGATTTGCCATAATTGTGATGCTTATGGCTTACAGCTCATGAAAACCCCAAATCCACAATCTCAGAAAATTAGAATATTGTGAAAAGGTGCAATATTCTAGGCTCAAAGTGTCCCACTCTAATCAGCTAATTAAGCCATAACACTTGTAAAGGGTTCCTGAGCCTTTAAATGGTCTCTCAGTCTGGTTCAGTAGGAATCACAACCATGGGAAAGACTGCTGACCTGACAGTTGTGCAGAAAACCATCATTGACACCCTCCATAAGGAGGGAAAGCCTCAAAAGGTAATTGCAAAAGAAGTTGGATGTTCCCAAAGTGCTGTATCAAAGCACATTAATAGAAAGTTATGTGGAATGGAAAAGTGTGGAAGAAAAAGGTGCACAAGCAGCGGGGATGACTGCAGCCTGGAGAGGATTGTCAGGAAAAGGCCATTCAAAAGTGTTGGGGACTTTCACAAGGAGTGGACTGAGGCTGGAGTCAGTGCATCAAGAGCCACCACACACAGATGGATCCTGGACATGGGTTTCAAATTTTGTCAGAAGCATCTTACCTGGGCTAAAGAAAAACAGACCTGGTCTGTTGCTCAATGGTCCAAAGTCTTCTTTTCTAATGAGACCAACTTTTGCATCTCATTTGGAAACCAAGGACCCAGAGTCTGGAGGAAGAATGGAGAGGCACAGACTGCAAGATGCTTGAAGTCCAGTGTGAAGTTTCCACAGTCTGTGTTGATTTGGGGAGCCATGTCATCTGCTGGTGTTGGTCCACTGTGCTTCATTAAGTCCAGGGTCAACGCAGCTGTCTACCAGGAGATTTTGGAGCACTTCATGCTTTCTTCCGCAGATGAGCTTTATGGGGATGCTGACTTCATTTTCCAGCAGGACTTGGCACCTGCCCACACTGCCAAAAGCACCAAAACCTGGTTCAATGACCGTGGGATTACTGTGCTTGATTGGCCAGCAAACTCACCTGACCTGAACCCCATGGAGAATCTATGGGGCATTGCCAAGAGAAAGATGAGAGACATGAGATCGAACTATGCAGAACAGCTGAAGGCTGCTATTGAAGCATCCTGGTCTTCCATAACACCTCAGCAGTGCCACAGGCTGATAGCTTCCATGCCATGCCACATTGAGGCAGTAATTGCTGCAAAAGGGACCCAAACCAAGTACTGAGTACATATACATGCTTATACTTTTCAGAGGTCCAATATTGTTCTATGTACAATCCTTGTTTTATTGATTGCATGTCATATTCTAATTTTCTGAGATTGTGGATTTGGGGTTTTCATGAGCTATAAGCCATAATCATCACAATTATGGCAAATCATGGCTTGAACTATCTTGCTTTGCATGTAATGAGTCTATCTCATATATTAGTTTCACCTTTTAAGTTGCATTACTGAAATAAATGAACTTTTGCACAATATTCTAATTTTTTGAGTTTCACCTGTATTTTCCTCAGTTTTATGTTATAACCCATCATCTGTGAATTAGCTTGAATTGCTGACTATCTCTACATTGCAATAAACATCCATTTTACCCAAACTGCACAAAATAAATCCCTCTGAGCACCTTTAATTTCTATATAAGTTGTACTGTTCAAAACTCAGCTAATTATAGATATGAAAAAGTTGGTTAGCTAAAAATATACTGCAGTCTTGTTACAGGTAAATTCTAAAAAACTGAATGTGTCTGAGTTTTTTTCTGCGATCAGTTTAGTTCCATCTTTGGTAGAATATGAACAATACTTTTCAAATTTATAATTTTGTTTAGTCTCTGGATTTTAATATCACTCTATATGATTTAGATGAGCACAACTCCTTGAGGAAGGCAAACTACAATATAGTGAGAAAGATCATAGAGTAATCTCTATAAAGACGGAACAGTCCTTGATGAAATTATCTAGATTCTGCACCAGTATACTTCTCAATTTGGCTTGGTGAGCTGTCTGAACCCATGCGGTCCGCATTCATGCATATCCATACACTACTGGGCATGCATAGCGTTTTGCTGAAAAATTTCCCACAGAATAGAATAGAGTAGAATAGATTAGAGTAGAGTAGAGTAGAGTAGAATAGAATAGAATTCTTTATTGGTTAAGTGTGATTGGACACGCAAGGAATTTGTCTTGGTGCTAATACTTTCAGTATGCATAAAAGAAAAGATATATTCATCAAGAATCATAAGGTACAACACTTAATGATAGCCAGGGTACAATAAGCAATCAACTCATACTAGGAAACAGTCAATATAAATAGTAAGGATACAAGCGACAAAATTACAGTCATACAGTCACAAGTGGGAGGGGATGGGTGATAAGGAGTGATAAGAAGATTAACAGTAATTGTTGTGCAGACTTTGTAAATAGCTGAACAGGGTTGAGGGAATTATTTGTTTAGCAGAGTGATGGCTTTTGGGAAAAAACTGTTCTTGTGTCTAGTTGTTCTGGTGTGCAGTGCTCTATAGCAGGGGTCACCAACCTTTTGGACCTCAGGGACCACTAAACTTATTTTAAATCCTGCGGACCACTAATATGAATTTTGACTGACAATGGCTTGCTGACGTTTTCCCAGGGTCTCTGCAGAAAGCAGCAGAGATCCTGGGAATATCCCAAAAAAAGCCTGCAGGAAAATTCCCCATCCAGTTTTCCTACCAGTCGATCATTCTTTATTTGGGATTGCAGGATACCGTCTCCTGCTCCATTCTGGGGGGAGGAAGAGAGAGAGAGACTTTTGGCTTCATGCAAGGAAAGCAGCAGAAGTCTGTCTTTCTCTCCCCCAAACTCTGCCAGAAATGAGTCTTTGCTGGCACAGCCTCTTGGAGCAGGATGCCTTGCAGGGTTCCAAAGACTCATTTCTGGCAGAGTTTGGGGGAGAGAAAGAAAGACTGTTGCTGCTTTCCTTGCATGCAGCCAAAAGCAGAAGAAAGAAGCAGAAAGAAGCAGCCCAGTGGCCAGGCAAGGCATGTGGGGCAAGTTCCCGCCCCCCACCCCACTTTTCCCCTTCCCCTCACTACCTCATGTTCGCAATGTAAGCAACGCAACCCTTGTGTTCCTGCACAACCTGGATTAATTGCTTTGGGGGGTGCTTTGGGGGTGACATTTCTCTGTGGACCACCAAAATTTTCTCGCAGATGACCAGTGGCCCTCAACCCACTGGTTGGCAACCACTATAGCGTCCTTTTGAGGGAAGGAGTTGAAACAGTTTATGCCTGGGATGTGAGGAGTCTGTAAATATTTTCACAGCCCTCTTTTTGACTCCTGCAGTATACAGGTCCTCGACTGAAGGCAGGTTGGTAATAATTGTTTTTTCTGCAGTCCTCATTACTCTCTGGAGTCTGTGTTTGTCTTGTTGGGTTGCAGAACCAAACAAGACAATTATAGAGGTGCAGATGATAGACTCAATAATTCCTCTGTAGAACTGTATCTGTAGAACAGGCTTGAACTGTGAAGGCAATTGTCTTGGAAATAACTCCACATTAGCATCTGTAGATCCATGACTGAGGTCTTAATGCAGTGTTTTTGCACTTTTAGATATGTGGACTTTAGAAGCTGGGGAATTCTGGGAATTGAAGTCCACTTATCTAAAAATTGCTGAGGTTGAGAAGCACTGTCTCAGTAGGAGATGTAAATGAACCCATTATAGTTCGTTGAAGTCAGAGGTCTCCAAACTTGGCATCTTTAAGACTTGTGGACTTCAACTCCCAGAACAAGTCTTAAATTTGCCAAGCTTGGGGACCCTGGTTAAGGTGATCTTTGTTTAATGCAGCGAATGAACGCGGCGTGTGCGTTTTCCTAGCTCTATGGTCCGAAGGAGATGCGATACCTTTTAATGCGCTTGCGCACTCGTATCTACCCGCCCCACCCAGAGGCTTCTAGAATGTAGTGGGTTCCGCACGCTAGAAGCAAAGTACGCATGCGCCTCTTTTGTCTACGAGGAGATCCCGCGAGAAGGGAACAGCTTGCGCCAGGCGGGGCGGGTTAGCGTGCTTCTCTTTTTTTCTGTGCCGTTAATTGTGGCCTCGTGCGCCTTCCTTCGGGAGGTTCGACCACCGTCATGTCGGCCATGGGGACTTTAGCTTTTGACGAATACGGGCGGCCGTTCCTCATCCTCAAGGACCAGGACCGGAAGACCCGCTCTACGGGCTTGGAGGCCCTCAAGGTAACGATCGCGGCGGGGAACGGATCGGGTAACGGTCCTCTGCCTTCTACGGGCCCCGCCGGCGTGTTGCTCCTGAAAAAGGGGCGTTCAGGTTCAGAGGTGTGGAGTTGAGGCCCCTGGCAGGGCCCTTCCCCCCCCCTCTCAGTTTGCCTCAGAATGTCGCTGTGTCTGTAAAGCAAATCCCCTATTCCCTCCCGGCACCCGCTATTTGAGGCCTGGGGAGAGGGGGCGGTGGAAATTCGGTTGGAACAAGGGAAAAGGAGCAGCAAGCGTATTTGACCACGTGCAGCGGGATTTATTACTATTAGGAGGGATGTGTTTAAATTCGTTCCCATTGGTTTCCTTAAAACGGCAGGTAACTGGTTGCTTATGGCAACCTTGCAGCCTAGAAAAAGCCAGGTGCTGGGGCAGAGACGCGTCTCTGCAGGTTAGCCTCCCTGCCTTGGGGATCAGCTGGAAGCTGATCGGCTCCTGTTTGCTGAGCAGCCCCCTCCCCCCATTCTGCAGCCCGACTGACTTGATGCCAAATTTTGACAAACTGCACGACCCCATGTGTCAAAACCATCCTTCTCGGCACCGTGCACGTTGAGGAAAGAGATTGGGGTGCCCTTTTTTGTTGTCTCCTGACATTTGGGGAAGGAGAAACATTGAATTGAATTCTTTATTGTCATTGTACATATATACACAGTATGCATACAACGAAATATACATACAAAAAAAGATGGGGGGGACCAATTCCTTTCCTGAAGTTGCTCTAACACAATTTAAAAAACCTCATCATTGGCATCATCCAGGATAGGGATTAGCAGAAAAATAATTTGTTATGATAATATAATTTTTTGTATGCTTAAGGATGGGTGCCTGACAGTGATAAGGCACTTGAAAAAGGACTGTCACGGATTATCCTAAGTACCTCTAGCATCTTTAAATCCATCTTTTTTTTTTAAATAGTCAGCATAGATTAAATGGCCTGTGGAATTTTGCTGGGAGAGTAATTTCTGTATTGTGATGTTTGATGTTTCTAGCAGCATAAAATTCTGTTTCGTTCCCAATAACATTTTTATGGCAACATAAAGAAGATATAGATCAGGCAAATGGTATTCTAGCTGTTAAGATCGTTCAGATGAGGTTAACAACATGTAAGAAGAAAACAGTTATCAAAACATTTAAATAGGCACAGTTTTTGCAAAACTGTTGCAAAAGCAGCTGCCTTCAAAACTTCTGGATTTGTTTTGTGTATATGTGCACGTGCAAAATAATGTAGTATTTTTAGCATTTGAAACTGCTGAATCTATATTTGTTTTTTTATAGTCTCATATAATGGCAGCCAAGGCAGTAGCCAATACACTTAGAACATCACTTGGCCCTAATGGTAAGCAAAATGATTTATTGCTGTCCACTTTTAAGCTTTTTACATTGTAAGGCTTTTAATCTATATTGCTGTTGTTTAAATGCTTATTATAGGTCTTGATAAGATGATGGTTGACAAAGATGGTGATGTAACAGTAACAAATGATGGCGCTACTATCTTGAATATGATGGATGTAGAACATCAGATTGCTAAACTTATGGTTGAATTGGCAAAATCACAAGATGATGAGATTGGGGATGGAACCACAGGTGTTGTTGGTAAGATTTTTTTTTTTGTTTTCTTATCAGAATTTCACTTAATAGCATTACTTTCTGTGCAATATCTAGCAAATTGGACTTTCATTTTCATAAATGTACTTAACATAGAGATACTTTATTTTCCAACCTGTTTCTATTGCATGTTGGGTAATGTAGTTCATTTAGCTTTTGTTTGCTTACAAAAGAATTCTGAATATCAGAATCTGTCAGCAAATATATGATAAAACTCCCATTAATTGTTTAATACTTTCTTACAGCAAAAAATACAGCATTTTAATATATAATGTTCTGTAGTTCTGGCAGGTGCGCTATTGGAACAGGCAGAGCACTTACTAGATCGTGGTATTCATCCAATCCGAATTGCAGATGGTTATGAACAAGCTGCTCGTATTGCTATTGAAAATTTAGATAAGATCAGCGACAGTTTTCCTGTTGATCCTGAGAACACCGAGCCTCTTATTCAGACAGCAAAGACAACTCTAGGCTCAAAAATGTAAGTATTTTGAAAAGAACTAATTTGGTGAAAGAGATAATTCATATTACTCATTGTTATGAAGTATATGTAAAGGTAAAGGTTTCTCTGTTCAGTCGTATATGATTCTAAGAGGCGATGCTTATCTCTGTTTCTCGGCTAAGGGAGCCAGTATTGTCTGAAGACATTTCCTTGGTAACGTGGCCAACATACACCAAGGTGCACGAAATGTAGTTACTTTCCCACCAAAGTGATCCCTTTTAATCTGTTTGCATTTGCGTGCTTTCAAACTGCTAGGTGGGCAAGAGAGAGAGCTCACATCGTTGCCCGGCACTTGGGTCTCAAAGCCAGGCTGTCAGCTGACAAGCTGTTTCTTTAATGGCTCAGCCATTCCCACCCCCACCCCCCAGTATATATAAAGACAATAAAATATTTAAGCACTATATATTAAATTCAAAATGTAAAGCATTACATCTATAATAATATCAGCATAATTAAATATAGAAGTAGTTATAGTCAATGCAAATATTATCCTACCAGTAAAATATCAGTAATAAACAAAAATTGTAAAATGAAAAATATCAGGAAAAATGCTATAAGGAAGGATTTAAAAGGGGCATAACTGCCGAAAAGTTCTACTTTGTTGGAGCTTGTCTAATGAATGGGTTTTTGGTATAAGAACTTTTAACACATATTAATGGTGTGGGGGAGCTCTGCTAAGCAGATGAGATAGCTTTGACCAGGCCTGACAAACTGGAGGGCCCCATACGACCCACACAGGCCACACCCACTCTGGCTCTGCAAAGGCAGGTTCATGATACATTGTGATGTGAGTAGGTTTGACACCCCTGCCTTAGACTAATTAGAATTTTGGCAGCCTTCTCAGCCTCTGTAGCCAAGAATCTGCTAAATCCTCTGGAATCTATATAGACCTACCTTATTTTTCAGACTATAAGACATACCAGACTAAGAAGCACCTTGGTTTAGAGGAGGAAAACAAAGAAAAATAGTTTCTTGCCTCTGCATGTCATTTTTGCCCTCCCGACATCCTGAAGCACTCTGGGTCTCATTTTTGGCCTCTCCAGTGTCGGGGAGGGCAAAAATCTTGCTTCTGTACACCAGGGAGGGCAGAAACAGTCTGAAAAAATATGGTATGTCTCATTCTGCAGAAGGGCAACTATCTTAGTCTAAATTTCAAGATAAAGTGATTTGATTTTGATACTGCAATCAGAATTTAGGGGTATTTCCCCGTAGAAAAGGGTCAACCTTTGTTATCGTTATAAAACAGCATGTAACTGTCAGCTGACAAGCTGTTTCTTTAATGGCTCAGCCATTCCCACCCCCACCCCCAGTATATATAAAGACAATAAAATATTTAAGCACTATATATTAAATTCAAAATGTAAAGCATTACATCTATAATAATATCAGCATAATTAAATATAGAAGTAGTTATAGTCAATGCAAATATTATCCTACCAGTAAAATATCAGTAATAAACAAAAATTGTAAAATGAAAAATATCAGAAAAATGCTATAAGGAAGGATTTAAAAGGGGCATAACTGCCAAAAGTTCTACTTTGTTGGAGCTTGTCTAATGAATGGGTTTGGTAGTATAAGAACTTTTAACACATATTAATGGTGTGGGGAGCTCTGCTAAGCAGATGAGATAGCTTTGACCAGGCCTGACAAACTGGAGGGCCCCATACGACCCACACAGGCCACACCCACTCTGGCTCTGCAAAGGCAGGTTCATGATACATTGTGATGTGAGTAGGTTTGACACCCCTGCCTTAGACTAATTAGAATTTTGGCAGCCTTCTCAGCCTCTGTAGCCAAGAATCTGCTAAATCCTCTGGAATCTATATAGACCTACCTTATTTTTCAGACTATAAGACATACCAGACTAAGAAGCACCTTGGTTTAGAGGAGGAAAACAAAGAAAAATAGTTTCTTGCCTCTGCATGTCTCATTTTTGCCCTCCCCGACATCCTGAAGCACTCTGGGTCTCATTTTTGGCCTCTCCAGTGTCGGGGAGGGCAAAAATCTTGCTTCTGTACACCAGGGAGGGCAGAAACAGTCTGAAAAAATATGGTATGTCTCATTCTGCAGAAGGGCAACTATCTTAGTCTAAATTTCAAGATAAAGTGATTTGATTTTGATACTGCAATCAGAATTTAGGGGTATTTCCCCCCGTAGAAAAGGGTCAACCTTTGTTATCGTTATAAAACAGCATGTAACTTGCTACACAAGTTGAGGTACTGTTCCCCATTTTTGGATTTAGCCTTTTTGTTCTTTCCATTAATATTCTTAATGCCTTCTATAAAGTTTTTCATGCTATAGGGCCCAGCTATCTGAGAGACTGTTTATCTCCTGCAGTTTCTGCTGTCCTGTTTTATCCTACAGAGTTCATAGGCCTTGGCCCAACCAATTAAATTGTGTGAACTAATGGAAGTCTGGAAATTTTCTGTCAAAGATCCTCTGGAAAAGCATGCCCTTGAATATTTGTATTTCCCTTTCCTGTTTAAACAAACCCTTAAATCTGACCCCCCACCCCACCCCTAAGTCACAAAAGTGGTAGGAGAATGGTATTATATCAGAGATGTTTGCTTTACTCTTTTGGGATGTTCATAATTTTTTCTTGGTTACATGTTTGTTTCAGTCTGTTTTTAATATGAACACCACTCACAGCTGTCATGGAGTTAGATGGCCTTACAAATTTGATAAATGTATTCATACATACATATTACTGTATCACCTGAAGAATTAATGAACAATTGAGAGAATCGGGTGATTATCCTTTCCATGTATAACATACTGCCTAAGTGCTGAATAGTTGGTTTGTTCCCAAAAGTAGCAAAATTAAGTGCATTTTAAAAAGATACAAAATAACAATTTAAACTTACGTCAATTACAATACAAATTGGCTTCAGCATAGTGCTACAATTTAGTTTGTATACTATATATTCTTCTGCATCTTGGTTAATCTTTTGTTCTATAAAATTGTTTGCTTTTGTTTTAGTATCTGAAAAAGCTGCATCAATATTTTCTTTTGTATTTAGAATTAATCGTTGCCATAGACAAATGGCAGAAATAGCTGTTAATGCAGTATTAACAGTAGCAGATATGGAACGCAGAGATGTTGATTTCGAGTTGATAAAGGTCCAAGGCAAAGTTGGTGGTAGATTGGAGGACACTCAGCTAATTAAGGGTGTTATTGTGGATAAAGACTTTAGTCACCCACAGATGCCTAAAGTGAGTAATCTTTTTGTTGGTGATAAACTTTTATTTTGTACATAAAGTAATTAAACTTTAAATTTTCCCATTGCTATTTTATTATGTTAGCGCCTTTATAATCATATATAATTAGAGAATAGTTAATTTTATTACATAAAAAATTCAGTTAACTACCTCTTAAAATGCTACCATTCTTTCTGCAGGAAGTTAAAGATGCTAAAATTGCAATACTGACCTGTCCATTTGAACCTCCTAAGCCAAAAACTAAGCATAAGCTTGATGTTACATGTGTGGAAGACTTCAAGGCTTTGCAGCAGTATGAGAAAGAAAAATTTGATGAGATGGTGAAACAGGTTGGAAGATAAACTTGTCTATAACAGATGTTTTATAAAATGTTTGTTTTAAATATCTGTGTTATGTTAATCCTATGTTAATGGTAATTGAGTAGTACAATTGTGATTACTAAATGTGAAATTATTTCCATTCTTAATATTTTTTTGTATCTAATATTTTTATATTAAGATATTTTATATCTTAATGTCTCATTTTATATAAATATGTGTATATGTGTGTTTGTGTATGGATGAAAGCAAGGCATTGCGATCCACATAAAATATGAGATTTGATATATTTGTTTCTGATGTTACTGGCGGGGGGAAAGCTTCTGATCATTATTTTGCTTACATGCATCTAACTCCTTGGCTTATTTCTTGGCTCCTATTCCTTTTGTATTTTTGTTGAAACATTTCTATTTGAAACTTTTAATGTTAGTATTAGCCAGTTAAGAAGGATCATCAACCTTTTTTTTAAAATGTGACTATTCTAGAAAAATGGTTGCGGGACAAGGAAGAGGATTTCAATTTCCAAAATGGCTGCTGTGGAAGACATTACTAGTTAGAAAGCACAAACATACTAGAATATTTCTTACCATGTTTGTTCAATTTCATCTTTATGGTGAAATATGGTGGTTTTATGGGAATTCATGATGTGAGGGGGGGAAAGTCAGGTGGTAGAGTCAGCATTGGCAGTATCCCAAATGCCATTTTGGGGGAAATAGCCAAGATTTCTCTATTGCTATATAATAATCATATGGTATACAATAATAGTAGTAGTTATTAGGGAGACCTTGTTTCCAAGGGAGGTCACCTTTCCGCAAATGGGCGGGTGTGAGCCCCTCCTCCTGAGGTTTGGCCCTGGGGGTCAGTTGGGCCTGTTCTTCACGTACCTTTCTCCCAGCAACGTGACGACGG
Organism: Naja naja; assembly: GCA_009733165.1. Taxonomy (NCBI): domain Eukaryota; kingdom Metazoa; phylum Chordata; class Lepidosauria; order Squamata; family Elapidae; genus Naja; species Naja naja. The sequence goes on along the minus strand of CM019150.1, from coordinate 125,999,460 downwards.
CCCTACCCGAGCTTCTGGATGTGCTCTCAGGAGTGGCGGTGGAGTTCCCCAGACTTTTAGTCTTGGGGGATTTCAACCTGCCCTCCCTGGGTGCAACGTCGAGCTTAGGTCGGGAGTTCTTGGCTTCCATGACAGCTATGGACCTGACCCAAATAATTCAGGGGCTGACTCATGAGGGGGGGGAACACACTTGACCTGATTTTCATCTTGGAACGGTGTTGTAATGATCTTGGTGGGGGTTTACCTATCACTCAACCCCTGTCATGGACTGATCATTATCTCCTGCGGCTGGTCTTCCAGCAGGCCACCCCACGCTGCTGGGAGGTGGGACCTACTAGATGGTTCCACCCCAGGGGCCTGATGGACCTGAGGGGTTTCAGGTGGCACTTGGTTCGATTCCCACTTCCCTTACCCACAGCTCGGCTGAGACCTTAGTGGATGCCTGGCAATGGGTGGCCTCGGAGGCTCTCGACCGAGTTGTCCCCTTGTGGCCCCTAACTCGTTGCAGATCCCGGTTAGCTCCCTGGTTTTTTGATGGAGCTCCGGGAGATGAAGCGTCAAAGGAGGGGCCTGGAGAGTAGTTGGAGATCCAGTCGATCCGAATCTGACTGAGCCCAGTTAAGAGCCTATACGAGGACTTATCTGGTGGCAATGGAAGCAGCGAAGCGTGTATATTTCTCCGCTCTCATTGCGTCCGCAGATGATCACCCGGCCGCCTTGTTTAGGGTCACCCACTCCCTCCTACATCAGGAGGTGCGGGAGGACCCTCTGCAGGGAAGGGCTGAGGAGTTTAGTCAGCATCTGCTGGATAAGATCGCTCAGATTCGGGCAGGCTTGGACTCTGACTGGAAGGAGTTGGATGAAGGAGTTGCGAGGAGTCTGGCCATTATGAGTTCGAGCCTGTGTCCTTAGAAGAAGTGGACAGGACCATGCAGAGGCTGAGTTCTACCATGTGTTCATTGGACTCGTGTCCCTCCTGGTTGGTATATGCCTCCTGGGAGGTTACACATGGTTGGCTCCAGGCAGTAGTCAATGCTTCGTTGAGGGAGTTTTTCCCGCCGCCTTGAAGGAGGCGGTGGTGAGACCCCTCCTTAAGAAGCCTGCCTTGAACCCAACCATTTTGAACAACTTTCGTCCTATCTCCAACCTTCGCTTTGTAGCGAAGGTTATTGAGAGCGTGGTGGCCCATCAGCTTCCGGGTTTCCTGGAGGAAGGCGATTACCTCGATCCAAACCAATCGGGCTTCTGGGCTGGGTACAGCACGGAGACATGATGATCTCTGGAGGGCTTGGGACTGGGGATTTTCCTCTGTCCTAGTCCTATTAGAACTCTCAGCAGCCTTCGATACCATCGACCATGGTATCCTATTGCGATGCCTCGGGGGGTTGGGGGTGGGAGGCACCATTTTACGGTGGTTCTCCTACCTCTTGTGTCATTCGCAATCGATGTTGGCAGGGGGGCAGAGGTTGAGTTCGAGGCCCCTAGTTTGTGGGGTGCCTCAGGGCTTGGTCCTCTCGCCCCTCCTGTTCAACATCTACATGAAGCCGCTGGGAGAGATTATCCATGGGTTCGGGGTGAGGTATCATCAATATGCAGATGATACCCAGTTGTTCATCTCCACCCCGAACCATATCAGTGCTGCCCTCTCCGTGATGTCCCGTTGCCTGGATGCGGTATGGATCTGGATGGGAAGGAACAGGCTCCGACTCAACCCGGCCAAGACTGAGTGGCTGTGCGTACCGGCATCTCGGATAATCCAGGATGTTCCATCATTGGCCATGGGGGGAGAGGTGTTGCCCCCCGTGGATAGGGCTTGCAATTTGGGTGTCCTCCTGGATTCACAGCTCAGTTTGGAGGTGCAGGTGGGAGCTGTGACCAGGGGGGCATTTGCCCAGATTCATCTGGTGCGCCAATTGCGCCCCTATCTGGACCGAGATGCCCTACGTACTGTCACTCATGCGCTCGTAACTTCCTGAATCGACTACTGTAATGCTCTTTACATTGGACTGCCCTTGCGGACCACCCAGAGGCTTCAACTGGTGCAGAATGCGGCCGTGCGGGTTGTGATGGGAGTATCCCAATACTTCCATGTTACACCCCTCCTGCGTGACCTGCATTGGCTGCCGGTGAGCTTCAAGGTGTTAGTGATAACATACAAAGTCCTACATGGCTTGGGTCTGGGGTACTTGCGGGAGCATCTCCTGCCAGCGTCGACTTCCAATCGCACTGTGCACTCCCACAGACAGGGCCTCTCGGGGTGCCGTCGGCCAGACAATGTCAGCTGGCGGTGCCCGGGGGTAGAGCCTTCTCTGTGGGAGCACCCACCCTGTGGAATCAACTCCCCTTGGAGCTCCGGTTGGCTCCCGACCTACATTCCTTCCGCCGCAACCTAAAGACCTGGTTGTTTCAACAGTCCGGCCTGGACTGAAGGGTAAGGGGTGGGGTTTTATTCTTATTTTAACTTTTATTGGGTTTTAATCTTTATTGGGATTAGTTCACTAGTTTAATGTATTTTTAATTAATTTTTATTTTTTATTGTAAGCCGCCCTGAGTCCCTAGGGAGAGAGGGCGGCATATAAGTCCAATAAAATTGAAATCGAAATAACCACTGTAATCATTTTGATCTGGGAGTAGCTTTGTTGATTTTAAATTAAAGCTATTGTTTACCATATGTGCACTGCTCATATATTGTTTAAAAAGGAATAACTTACAATAGAAGTAAAATGAATGCTTGTATTTTTAGATCAAAGATACTGGTGCAAACTTAGCTATCTGCCAGTGGGGATTTGATGATGAGGCCAATCATTTATTACTTCAGAATGAATTGCCTGCTGTTCGTTGGGTTGGTGGCCCAGAAATAGAAGTAAGTATTAAGTGTGTATTATTTGTGTTTTTTATATTTATGTTTATATTTAAGAGGTTCTTAAGGTCTTTTTTTTATTTTCAGTTGATTGCCATTGCAACTGGAGGACGCATTGTTCCTCGCTTCTGTGAACTTACGCCTGAAAAATTAGGATTTGCTGGCATAGTCAGAGAAATCTCATTTGGAACCACAAAAGACAAAATGCTTGTGATTGAGCAATGCCAGAATTCCAGAGCAGTGACTATCTTCATTAGAGGTGGAAATAAAATGGTGAGCAAGTTCAAGTAAAGTTCATGGAGAGGCACTATTTCAGGGCTGGATTATACTGAATAACAGGCTGTCTTTCAGGTGGCTAATTATCAACGAATGCAAAATTCTCAAAGGCTTGTATTGGATATTTTATTTGCTTTGCACACTTTTTGCTACTTTTTTAACATGGATATGCTTTATATATAACCTAGAAAAGTGAGGCCAGTTTGCTATTTAAAAAAACAAAATAGGTGGCTTAAATGCCACAGGATTGGAAGGAGAAATTTTGTCCCTCTAGGATGATAAATTGAGGAACTCTGTGTCCCCTTGAGCAGGTCAAATAAAGAAAAGAACAGATGTTGGCCAGAAAATGTTTTTCAGCTCTGTATTAGCAGAAGGGTATAAGGCGTATAGCAGTATCCCCAAGCTCTTTCCCTTACAGATATAGGGACTAGGCACAATTGCTTGGGAGCAGGAAAGAACATCTCTTTCGGTAAATCGAATGCAATTTTTGTGTGTTCTGCTTTTGATCCAGACAAAAATAATTTGAAAAATGTTTCTCTGAATTACTGAAATATAGATAATCTTCAGTTATAAAAACAACCACAATTGGGACTGCAACTGTGGTCACTAAGCAATGCAGTCATTGAGTCGTGCCTGGTTTTATGACTTTTTTGCCATGGACATTAAGAGAATCATACAGTGATCGTGGCACTGCAGGAGTACTATGATGATAAGTGCAAGGACTAGTCATAAGTCACTTTTTTTTGGCACCGTCTTAACATCAAACTTCATTTAAGTTCATTAAATGAATGGTTGTAAGTTGAGGACTTTCTCTCTGAATGTACAAGTTCCACAGAGTTTGGTTTGGATTTTTGGATTACAGTGCTCAGATAAATAGTTCGTTGGCTTAAAATCTATTATGATATATGCAGTTAGATAAGAATAAAGAAATAGGTATAGAACTTCATCTTCTTATATGTTTGTGTTTGTTTCCTATAATCAAAGATAATTGAAGAAGCCAAACGGTCTCTTCATGATGCATTGTGTGTAATCAGGAATCTTGTTCGAGATAACCGCATTGTTTATGGCGGCGGTGCTTCTGAAATTTCTTGTGCACTGGCTGTTAGTGAAGCTGCAGATAAGGTAAAACATTTTATACATTAAATATTTTTTATTTGCAGTTCTAGAACTATAGTGAAATACTACGCTGCAAATTTGATTTTACTTATACCTAATGTTTTTGAGGGAGCACCTATAAACGTTTTTCCATCAGCCTATGTATAGTTGGAATAGTTTGTGGCCACAGGTTGATGGAATGGATTGTTTCCTGGGCTGATAAAATGTATTCAGATGATTAAAAATGTTTCTTTCTGATAAAAGCAAAAAAAATTCTTAACTGCAATTTAATCTCTGGATGTCCAGGACTTTAGACCTATTGATAAAAATAAATTCTGCAATCTCCCTCCCCCCCCAAAAAAGTTATAGGGTAGGATAGGATAGGATTTGATGTATTAATAATCCCTGGATAATCTTTATTAAGAGCAATATAGTTTGCTGTTGATCATCCGAATGAAGTTTACCTCCTTGGTAGTTTAATCAAAATAAATCTCTTGAATTATAATAGTGTTTTTAAAGCTGAAGAAATCAATTCTAGCATAGAACTGGTACATCTCTGCCTTTTCAGACAATAATGCATCAAGATTTTTCAACTGGTTGTGTATGATTTAATTGCCTATTCTAAATCTGCCACCTTGATTTTAGTGCCCGTCACTGGAGCAGTATGCCATGAGAGCTTTTGCTGATGCCTTAGAAGTGATTCCATTTGCACTTTCTGAGAACAGTGGTATGAATCCCATTCAAACAATGACTGCAGTACGAGCTCGACAAGTGAAAGAAAACAACCCTGCTCTGGGTATTGATTGCTTACGTAAAGGGACAAATGGTAAGAACTCACTTTTCTAGATCTGTTGGCTTTGTTTTCATTTAAGTGCCAATCAACCATAACAATAGCTTTAATATGAATTTATATACAGGTAGGTCCCGACTTGCTATCACAATTGAGCCCAAAATAGCTGCTGCTAAGCAGGGCAGTTGTTAAGTGGGTTTTGCCCCATGTTGCAATCCTTTTTGTCACAGTTGTCATACGTTCATTAAGCAAATATGGCTTCTCCATTGACTTTGGTTGTCAGAAGCCAGCTGGCAAGGTTATGAATAGTGCTCACACAACCCTAGGACAGTGCAACTGTCATAAATACATGCCAGTTGCCAAGTGCTTAGTTTTGGTCATGTGACCATGGGGCTGCTCCAATGGTCGTAAGTATGAGAAACAGTTACAGGTCACTTTTTTCAGTGCTGATGTAACTTCAGTCCGTCACTAAATAAATGATTGTAAGTCAAGGACTACTTGTATGTTTTTATGTTGTGATACATGTATTATATAGTCTTATTGTTCTCTCTAGATATAAAAGCCTTTTGCCTAGATCCCTTTAGGACCAGTAATAAGCAGGGAAAGTAATCTGTCATATAGACTTGCCTTTGGATAAATTCAGACTGATAACTAATAGCCACCAGTTTAATAAATGCTTTAGGAGTCTGCAAATGGAGTCAGTATTGCATTTGGCAAATACGGCTGGTAATTATTTTACAGAAATGGTGGCTTATCAACTATGATTTCCTTAAGCTCTGCTTGAATGTAATGGCAAAAATATAATACAAGAACCCCAAATAAATGGGTGGTGGGTGCGATTTGAATGTTGTTTTGTTTTGCATTATTTTAGAATAAACTAATTACAATTTTTTAAATGAACTCAATGCATTTAAATTTCCTCTTTTGACAGATATGAAGGAACAAAATGTTATAGAAACTTTAATTGGCAAAAAGCAGCAGATCTCTCTTGCCACTCAGATGGTTAGAATGATTCTGAAGATAGATGATATTCGCAAGCCTGGTGAAACTGAAGAATGAACATGTAAAAGCTGAAATGTTATAAATTTAGTAGTCATGTCAACAGAATTTTTTCCCATAGGCTGACTTTGATGTTATTAGATCAATAAATTACTAATGAGACTTCAACACTTCAGAAGTATTATTGAGCATTTTTTAAGTTATGCTGTATTTAATCTTCCATTACACGGCGTTTCTGTGGAAAAGAATAAATCACACTTGTTCATTATTTGCAGCCCTCATTCCTTTTGTTATGTACTGAAGTTAATGTGACTTATATAAACTATTTTTCTGAAGTTTGGGATTTAGCAAAGAATGTACTAAATAGTCCTAGCATTGTTGTAATGCTGCAGTAATCAGCAATTAAGTGGATTCAGAAAAGCAGAGCACTCTGGCAAGTACTGCTTTGGAGTACAGTAGCATTTTATAAAAGCCCATTCTTCAGTCCATTTGATTTTGCTGAAATTTGGTCAGATTCACAACTTCATTGCCACCTGATAAACTTTGAATCTAAATTAATAGCAGTAGCTTGGGTTCTCAGAATGGAGGGAGAGAGATTTGTCACTTATCTTTGTTATTAGCCCTGATCATGTCAGATTCCTGTCAGTATGCTTTTAAACATTGGTTTGAACTGTAGCCTTCTTTCAAATTTAACTCATCTGAAGAAGTGCAGATCAGAAATTCTGTGAGTTGAAGTAACATGTAGAACACAGTGGGTTGGGGGAAGTTGATATAAGAGATTTCTATCTTTGAATAGGAACAAGTTTTTAAAATTTTTGAGTGCTTTATAAATTCAATACCATAATTCATTATAATTTAGTATTGAAAATATGAGGTACCTGCAGCAGAGAATTACTACCTGATACAAGTTCCTAACATTGTATTATCTTCAGTGTTCCAGATAAAAAGGCCCTCTTTCAGAATACTTGGTTCCATAGATAGTTGTGTCTTCTCTCCCACTATTGAGTCACTGCTCTGTAATTACAAAAAATAGTACCTTTATAGCAGTCATGCAGTTACTGGTAGTCCATCTTTACAATCACAGTTGTGACTGGAACCTCCATTGCTAAGCGATACAGTCATTAAGTGAGTTATTATTATTATTTTATTATTTATTTAGACTTGTATGCCACCCTTCTCCCTAAGGACTCAGGGTGGCAAACATTTTAAAAACTGAACAGATTACAGTAAAAAATAATTAAATAACTACAAGCCTAAGAACAATTAATTAAAATTTAAATAAAACGACTAAAATAACCCACCCCTAAAAATAACCAACCCTCGGGTCAGTCCAGACTGGCCTGCTGAAATAGCCAGGTCTTCAGGTCTCGGCGAAAGGAGCGGAGATCGGGCCAAATGGAGATCCACAGGGAGCTGATTCCACAGGGTGGGCTCCCACAGAAAAGGCCCTAGCCCTGGGAACCGCCAGCTGACAATGTCTAACCGACAGAATCCCAAGGAGGCCCCTCCTGTGGGAACGCACGGGGCGAACAGAGTGTGACGCAGGAGGCGCCCCAAGTACCCTGGACCCAAACCATTTAGGGCTTTATAAGTCGTTACTAGCACCTTGAAAGCAACCGAGGCAACCGGCAACCAGTGCAAGGCACAGGAGGGTGTAACATGGGAGTGTCGGGACACCCCATCACAGCCCGTGCGGCCGCATTCTGCACCAGCTGCAACCCCGGGTGGTCCGCAAGGGCAGCCCCATGTAGAGAACGTTGCAGTAGTCGATTCTGGAAGTGACGAGCGCATATGAGTGACCGTTCGAAGGGCATCTCGGCTCAGATAAGGATGGTGCTGGCGAACCAGCCGAACCTGGGCAAAAGCCCCCCTGGCCACAGCCCCTACCTGCTCCTCTAAGCTGAGCTGTGGATCCAAGAGGACGCCCAAATTCCTCACCCTATCCACGGGGGGCAACACCTCTCCCCCCATGACCAAAGATGGCACATCTGCTGAGAACCGAGATGCCGGTAAGAACAGCCACTCGGTCTTGGCCGGGTTGAGCCGGAGCCTGTTACTCCCCATCCAGACCTGCACCGCCTCCAGGCACCGGGACATCACGGAGAGAGCATCACTGATTTGGTTTGGGGTGGAGATGTAAAGCTGGGTATCATCTGCATATTGGTGATACCTCACCCCAAAACCACGGATGATCTTGCCCAGTGGTTTCATGTAGATATTAACCAGGAGAGGTGAGAGAACCGACCCCTGCGGCACCCCACAAGTGAGGGGTTTCAGGGACGATCTCTGCTCTCCTGTCAACACCGACTGCGAGCAGCCCAAAAGGTAGGAGGAGAACCACCATAGAACGGTGCCCCCCACTCCCAACCGAGCCGCAGAAGGATACCATGGTCGATGGTATCGAAAGCCGCTGAAAGATCTAAAAGGACCAGGACAGAGGAAAAACCCCTGTCCCGAGCCCACCAGAGATCATCCATCAGTGCGACCAATGCTGTCTCCGTGCTGTGTCCAGGCCTGAAGCCCGATTGGTACAGGTCTAGATAATCAGTTTCCTCCAGGAACAACGGAAGTTGCTGAACCATCACGCTCTCAACAACCTTCACTAAGAAGCAAAGGTTGGAGACGGGACAATAGTTGTTTAAAACGGTTGGGTCCAGAGCAGGCTTCTTGAGCAGGGGTCTGACCACCGCCTCCTTCAAGGCAGTGGGAAAAACCCCATCACTCAAAGAGGCATTGACAACTGCCTGGAGCCAACCGCGTGTAACCTCCCTGGAGGCATAAACCAACCAGGAAGGACACGGGTCCAATAAACACGTGGTGGAAGACAACCTCCGCATGATCCTGTCCACTTCATCCAGGGAGACAGGGTCAAACTCAACCCAGATAGAATCGGCTAGACTTGTTGCCACTCCATCATCCGCACCCTGCCAGTCAGAGTCCAAGCTGGCCTGAATCTGAGCGATCTTATCCACCAGATGTAAGCTAAATTCCTCTGCTCTGCCCTGCAGAGGGTCCCCCCTCTCCTCCAGATGAAGGAGGGAGTGAGTAACCCTGAACAGGGCGGCAGGGTGATCATCAGCGGACGCTATCAGAGCGGAGAAGTAAGCACGCCTCGCCGCTCTAATCGCTTCCAGGTAAGTCCTAATATAGGCTCTTAGCTGGACACGGTCAGACTTGGAATGGCTAGTCCTCCACCTGCTCTCCAGGCATCTTCTCCGCCGCTTCATCCCCCGGAGCTCCTCAGAGTACCAAGGAGCCAACCGGGGTCTTCGGCGAGGAAGAGGCTGCAAGGGGACAACCCGGTCAAGGGCCACCGAGGCCGCCTGCTGCCAGGCGGCCGCCAAGGTCTCAACTGGGCTGTGGTCGAGGGAGGGAGGGAGGCAAGAACCCCAGCGCCATCTGAAACCTCTCAGGGTCCATCAGGCGTCTGGGGCGGAACCATCGTAGTGGCTCCTCATCCCAGCAGCGGTGGGCAGCCGATTGGAAGACCAGCCGCAGGAGATAGTGATCTGTCCATGACAGGGGTAGGGTAATCGGTGACCCACCCCCCAGATCACTACACCACTGTCCCGAGACAAAAACAAGGTCAAGTGTGTTCCCCCCCTCATGAGTGGGTCCCTGAATCACCTGGCTGCCATGAACTCCCGGGCCAATCCCGATGCCCCCCCCCCAGAGAAGGCAAGTTAAAGTCCCCCAGAACCAAAAGCCTGGGGAACTCCACCGCCACCGAGAGAGCATCAAGCAGCCCGGGAAGGGCCGTCACCATGCAGCTGGCGTTACATTATCACGTGACCATGACCATTTTTATGACCATTTTTGCCATGGTCATTAGATGAATCCAGCTTTCGCCATTGACCACTTATCAGAAGCCAGCTGGAAAGGTCGCAAATGGTAATTAGGTGATTCCAGCATGCTGCAGCTGATAAATACATATGAGTTTCCAAGTGCCCAAACCATAGTCACATCAGGGTGTCTGTGACAGTCCTAAGTGCAAGGACTGATTGTAAGTTGCTTTTTTCATTGCTGTTGTAACTTCAAACCATCACTAAACAATTAGTCAAGAATCTTTGCCTGTACATGACATACTTAACTGAATATACATGTCCTTTACTTATGCTAGTTGTATGCTTGATATATTCTTCCATCACCATCCATCCAGCTACCTCCACAAAAAACTTAATCTACTGGACATGTTTTGAATATTCTAGTCATACAGAGTACAGGAATAAAATGAATAATATTGGGCAATTTGGGCAGAATTTTGGATTTATTTGGAAATTGCTTTGAGACATGTAAAATGTGAATTCATTGTGATTTATTAAAATAGATGAAACTGTTTTTAGAGCTGCATGGTTACTGCAGAAGCCTTTCCCAGTTTGTTCAGAGTCATCCCCTAGCTGAGTTTTCTATTAGAAGAAATGATGGTGTTCTAAAATGAAATTACATATTTAGTGCTGTCTTTAAAAATAACATTTTTAAAGCATTTCAGCAACATGTTACTTTGCATTTCGGACACTGATTCATCCTCTCCAAAATTTTCATAAGTTACCTATGTACAAATAGTTGGAAGACTTGATCTGTATATATAGAAGGCTTATACTTTATGAGATATGTCTCACCCAAGAGCCTTTTTGATCATGCTCTTCATTCTCAGAAAAGTCTTACATCTGGTCCATACCTTTCCAAAGTCGCCTATATGTTTGTGTGATGGGGTTTTTTTCTCCCTTAAATTCCTGGTGTGAATTTCTGAGCACTAACACTGCAACTCTGTTCATATACTTTTAAAGTATAAAACTTTCAACTTTTAAACTTTAAAACTTTTTTTACTTTCAAAGTGTGCAATTAATTAAACAGCTTGTCACTGCAAGGTGAAATAATATGCACATTGTTTCATGATTATGACTTGATCTAATAAGATTTAAGGATTTTTTAAAAGAGCAAAGTAGTCATTATATATACAATTATTGAGTCTAATAAACATTAATTTCTTTAAAAATCCTCTAGCAATAAGATTTGAGTTGTTAGCAAATTTGTATGAGTTGCTGTCCAGTGAAGTAAAGTTTGAATTTGGGTATTCCGTTTTTTATATAATGTACAGGGACCTTAAGTTATCTGAGTGAATAATTGAAGTTTGCATGCTTAGACTTAGAATAACTTTATTGTCACTTTGAATGTACACTAAACAGCCTACATTAAAATGAAATTTCATTGCATACAGCTCTCAGGGTCTCCATCTCCAATATACACTACAATGTACAGCTTCTACTTTGCATCATATACAATTTATTCATTTTGCATTCTTCTCAGGAAGGAGCAATATTGCAGGCACAATATTTTTTTTTTAAATTACATTTATATGCCGCCCTTCTCTGAAGACTCAGGGCGGCTTACAATTTTTGGGATACAACCCAATGCGTTCAGCAATAGCCTTCCTTCCATTGTATATGCCTGCTTATTACTAAGCGGCATTTTTACAAAGTCATCTTATTGCCCCCAACAATCTTGGGTCCTCAATTTACCTCAATTTACCTACCCCGAGAGGATGAAAAGCTGAGTCAACCTTAAGCCTGGTGGGATTCGAGCCTACAATAATTGCAGGCAGCTGGAACTTAAGTGCACCACCAAGGCCCTTAATTAATCTTACATGCTTGATTCTGTTATCAAATAAACCAATGAGATTTCAAGATCAGAGTTTTCCATTATACTGCAGATTATTCCACACATCTGTACGAAGTTTCATTAAATACAATACCATTATGGGGGCCCTAAGTTTTAGGCTGTGAATGTTTGATTTCTTGAAATTAGGAATGCAAGAAGTGTGTCCTGCAGTTCAAACTGCCTTTTTGTTGTTCCCAAAGTCCAAGTATAGATGAAGTTAAAAAAAATTACACCATTCTGAGAAAATCTTGAAGGGCCTTAATTGTACAGTTATGGTATTTGTAACTTTGTTGAACTCAATTTACAGAAAAATGATTCTTTTTTGAAAACTTTATAATTAATGTATTAGTGTTAATTTACATAGGAAACAGCATGTTTTTGCACATTATGCAAACATCTGCAGAAAAAAAAATTCCCACATCAGAATAGAACTTGAAACAAACAGTAAGTTTCCTCAAAACTGTTGTTTTTATTAAAAAATACAGAATTAAAGTAAAATAAGGAGAAATGGCTCACTGAGCCAATTCACACAATAAGGAAGCTAAGACCACAATGGTTACACCATGTAATTGTGAGACTGGAAAAAAATGAGACTGATCCTCAAATTTCTCTGAATCTGGGTAGTGGAGAAAGCTTCATAAATAACCAGGAAGATACAAAAAGCTGCTTTATGTTGAATCCATTTAATTCCTACTGATCCATTTAATTATCTTCTTATGCATTGAGGGCAGCAGCTTTTCAAATTTTGCGGCAGAATTTGTTACCAACTATCTGGCAATTAAGCCTGCAAAAGTATGGGTTGAATCATAAAGAGCAACCCTCCAATCTAGCATGTGGAAGCTTGGTGTGGTGGGGCGATGACATCTGGTGGTATTTTGGGGTCAGCTTCTTTTCCTCATATCTTTTAGATATTCTTCTGAATACCTTTTAATTAATTCAATGTTAACAAATTAATCACAAATTAATCACATTACAGCTCCTCTAGCCATTCACTGTAAATTATACGTCGTTGTAGAAAGGCTGTAGCACTTAAACTGCTGTATTCTATTATTTATGGAAGATCGGAAGACGTGGAGGCACCCAGCCCATAGACTCGCAAAGTCGGACACCAATGAATGGATAACATCATCAACATCATTCTATTATTTTGAGATGTGGTTCAGGCAAGGGAAAAAAATGTAACGACTGTATTCGCATGTGAGCCCGGATGCATCTGTGTTTGAGGGTTTTACTTCTTTGCAGATGTTGGAAGAATTACCCTTCTGGGTTCACTTCCAAGTGGAGAAAAAGACACTGGAAACATGGAGGCTGTTTGGGAAGATGGTTTAATGGTGGACAGGACCACATGGCTTGGAGCTCCAAAATGAAAAGGACAATCACATGCTTCACGGTGAAAAGAGAAGGCAGGGCCAAGATGCTGAGAGACCCTTATATACCCTCTGTTGGGCCCCACCTTAGTGTTTCCTGTTCCTGTGCAAGAAATGTATCCCACTGGCTGTCAGACTCCCCAGGGGCGGGGGGTCTTAAGTAGGTAAGTTAACTAAGTAAGATCCAGACAAAGCCTACAACTTAACTAACTTAGTTAACTAATTACTAATTACTAAGTTAGTTAACTTAGTAATTAGGTTTTTTTTAAATTACATTTATATGCCGCCCTTCTCCGAAGACTCAGGGCGGCTTACAATTTTTGGGATACAACCCAGTGTGCTCAGCAATAGCCTTCCTTCCATTGTATATGCCTGCTTATTACTAAGTGGCATTTTTACAAAGTCATCTTATTGCCCCCAACAATCTTGGGTCCTCAATTTACCTACCCCGAGAGGATGGAAAGCTGAGTCAACCTTGAGCCTGGTGGGATTCGAGCCTACAGTAATTGTAGGCAGCTGGAACTTAACTGTAGGCATTTAACAGCCTGAGCCACCAAGGCCCATTTAACTTAGTTAACTAAGTTAGTTAAGTTGTAGGCTTTGTCTGGATCACATGGCTTCACCTGAGTGTTGGCTGATACAATCTTCCCAGGCCAGGTGGTGAGATGGGTAGAGGCATTTGTTATGTAGAATGCTCTGGCCTAGGCCTTAATGGCCCATTAGCAAAGGCGGGGGGGGGGGCGCTGAGTTTCTGCCTCTCTCTGGTGAGTTTCTGCTTCTGAGTTTCTACTCTTTTTAGGGGAAACAGTCTGCCTTTTTAACATTTGCCAGGATATTTCATTTTTCTAGGAGAGGGGTGGGTGCTAACTTCCTACCCAGGGATTACAGGATCGTTAAAAAGAGTTTACCATCTGGTTACTGGGTGGATCCGGCTACGTTCTCTCTCCTTCCCTCAGAAACAGACTCCTGCCATTTCTCACTTCTCTTTATTGCTCTTCTAAAGACGGAGGGCGGGCAAACGTAAATCCCAAGGGAGCATTTTAAGAGGTCCGTCAGCCTGAACCTTTGGTTTCATAGTTTATCGGGAGAAAAAAAAAGCAGTTTTGAAACTGCAAATAAGAGAACAGAAATCTGGAAATATCACAAGATGAATGAGTCATTTTTTTTCCTGATAGGAAAGTAATCCCGCAGCTTCATAATTTGGAAAAACAAAAACATAACCCGATCTGAGGGTCGGTGCCTTCCAGAGGAAAGAGCACCCGATTGGCTGGGGAAGGGGTGAGACTCCACCTCCTTCCCGTCTAGGGGCGGCTCCTATGGAAAACAAAAACAAGAAACGCAGGCCGGCAGGCTGCAAATACGACCAGGAGACGCTTCGGTTGGGAGCTGGGCGCCGCTTGCGGAGGAAAGATGGCTTTGTTGCGGGGGCTTTTGGTGTGTAGCGTACTCTTGCTCAGTTGTATCTGCAAGCAGGCGCTCGGGATCAGGCTCATCGGGGGACTGGAGGATGCTTCCCCGGAGGAACCGGGCGTCCGGGAGGCCCTTCAATTCGCCATGAACGAATACAACAGAGGCAGCAATGATATGTATGCTAGCCGCGTCTCCGAAATGGTCCAAGTTCAAAAACAGGTAAGCGAATGATAGGCGAAAGCGCGATTCTGGGGTGGCCGCGCCGGGCGGGCTAATTTACAGGAATAGATTTTCCGGGCGCGGCCTTCAGAGACCCGTGAAATTAGAGATTGATACCTGTACTCTGTTAATGAGAGGGGCATCCTCACCCCCGGCTCATTGTGCAATTTAGCATTTTAACCCAAACAGAGTTCAGATGATCATCTCTCTTTCCCTCTGGTAGATATAGACGCGGATGGAGAGTTAATTGCAGATATGACCAAGACAAACTCAGGTTTTGTTACAGTAATTGGGGGAAGGGAACGTTCTTCTGGCAGGCAAGACAGTGAGAATGTGGGCTGTTGTTGACTAGAATGTCCTTGCTTTAATTGGGTCAAAGAGCGCCTCCCTTTTGCTTTCCATCACTTTTGCAATTCCCAGCCCAGAGATTAGATATGTTTGTTTGCAGTCCCTGGGCATAATCCAGTTGGTAGTTCTTTTGAAAAATTTAAACTGGAAAGAAAAACTTGCACAGGAGTTTGGTTTAGTTTTATTTGACTTGTATGCCGACCCCTCTCCGAAGGGACTAGGGGCGGCTCACAACTAAAAACAGACAATAAATTAATTATCTAAAACACTATTAAATAATACAAGCCAATTGATCTAAAACCATTATAATTTTAAATTTTAACCCCCCCCCAAGAGGTCAGCACAGCCCGGCCTGTTCAAATAGCCAGGTTTTCAAATCGTGGTGGAGCGTAAATAAGAGTTACAAATGCTCTTATCCTTTTTAACTTTTGGGAGTATGATATATTCAATTCTCAGAACATTGTGTGTGTTTCATACACTTACTTCATCAAAACTAGCACATTCTGTCGCTTGGCCTGCTGATTTTGATACATCTTAGAGCCAGACAGCTACCGTACCTGGTTGCCATGTCCAGTGTTAGCTGGTATCATCAAATGGAAAAATAGGCAAGGAGATACTTTTTGAGTATATATGTATACCCTTCCCCTACAAACAGTGAAGTCAGATGCTAATTAATTTTCTTAATACTTTAATTCTGTCAACATTATCACCAACTTCAGTTCTTTATTTGCTTCCCACATCACCTTTCCTCTATAATTTTGCTATCAGTAACATACTATTCTCCCTTACTTTTGCCTACCATGTGAAATGAAAGAATTGCTGCTTGCAGCAGTGGTTGAGCCATGCAATCTAGCAAAATATCTATCTAATGCAGTACCACCAGCTTTATACCTGATTGAAGCAGCACCCAAAATGCTTTCGTTCACATTTTCTAATGTGGCATGTCTATTATCAGATGCACTCCAGCAGGGGAGAACTTCACATGTTTCAAACTCTCACTCTTTTGTAGCTCCATCAAGATTCTCAGGCATTGTTTTGCATTTATCCCTTTGGTGAACAGTAGTTCACTATATTTAAAGGCTATTTTTTCACCTTTGAACTGTTTGAGCAGTTGGATCAGTAGAGATGAAACTGTCATCAATTACATCCAGTTAGAGCTGGTTCTACCATTAAGAGGGTTGAGCAGTTTCAAGTGGGCCTTATTGGGCCTTGGTGGTACAGGCTGCTAAATGCCTAGCACTTAAGTTCTCGAATCCCACCAGGCTCAAGGTTGACTCAGTCTTCCATCCTCTTGGGGTAGGTAAATTGAGGATCCAAGATTGTTGGGGGCAATAAGCTGACTTTATAAAAATGCCGCTTAGTAATAAGCAGGCATATACAATGGAATGAAGGCTATTGCTATTGCATTGGGTTGTATCCCCAAAATTGTAAGCCGCACTGAGTCTTCGAAGGGCGGCATATAAATGTAATTTAAAAAAAAGTGACAGATATTGGGGGTGGAGAATGATCGTGTTGTTTTGGAGGACAGAGCGGCCCAATTCCTAAACTTGCTGCACCTGCTGTCTTGAATTAAGTTCCAACAATCCATCAGTTTCAGCACAGATTAGGTGATGAGCATCTAGAAAAGTATAGTAATACCACCATATTGTGGTGCTTCCTTTGGGTGAATTAGATTCTCCAGGTGTGGGTCCTTTGACCCCCCCCTCCCCTCAAAGGAAACACTCTTATCTGAAAGGAGAGGGTCCCTTGTCTCATACTTGTTTCCATAGGTGGCAATGGCTGTACTCGTTGACATTCTTGTAGTAAGGCCTATCACTTAATATGCTTTATAATCTTGGGCAGTCAGGATACTAAATATTTTCAGACATGTATTGGGTAAGTGCCCTAATGTTGCATATTCCAACTTTTTATATCATGCAGATTGTCAGTGGAATGAAGTATTACTTCACTGTTAAGATTGGACGTACAGTTTGCCGCAAAGAATCATCTGACCTTGAAAATTGTGCATTTCATAGCACACCTAAACTGGCACAGGTAAGTGGCAGAAAAAGGATAATGTTCTAAGGACTAAGCAGAATTAGACATGATTGATCCCCGTTCAGTCTTGGATATGAAGTGGGGTGGTATATGAGAAATAATATGTTAAACCGGAGGAAGGAAAACAAAGTAGCTTGTTTCCCTTCCCCTTTTAGAGGTTTGCAAAGAAGGCCAGACCATATAATACTGAGAACTGAAAGTAGTGTCCCAGTATATTACTATCTTCTTTGTTGTTAATTTTCCAATGAATAGAAGTCCTGCTCCACATAAAAAAAGACTTGGGTATGACAATACTTGAATATATCATTGAGGTGTGAGTTAAATCCATTTTTGCATGACTCCAGGTTCTGTTCCTCTATCAACAGCCTTGCTGATAACCAACCTACTTTGTTCCACAATGGGGGATGCCAAAAACAAAGCTCTTGACAGTCTGCATAATGCGATTCTGGGTTCTGTAACTTCACTATAAAATCTAATATGGTGATTGCTTTACGTAGCTACTCAGTTCACTGCTTGGGCATGGATAATATCACAAGAACTACTGTTACAAAACCTTTACTAAAACAAGAGCTGCATAACTCCCCAAAATATTAGGATAAAATATGTAAGGTGACATTTGGAAATTCCCAGCCAGGCAAGGAGGAAGAAGGATCAAGCAAGGAGTTAGCTTTGAGTCAATGCGCAGTCACACACACGCACCCAAGGTCCATGGAACTTCATCTGTTTGTTCCCCAGGAAGGGTGAGCAGTCCTGGGAAATTCTTGTACAGAAGAGTACAAGATGGTAAAGTAGTCAACTTTCATGTGTGGATCTGGTTCCTTGCACCTGACATTAATCTCCACAGGCTGCTCATCCTCCCTTGGAAACTAACAGAAAAAGCCTCATGGAATTTGGAGGGGGGATCAGTTTTAAGCCTCTTTCTGGATTCAAGATTAACTCCCTGCTTGATCCCTCCTTCTTGCCCGCCTGGGAGTTTCCGAACAGATGAGTTTGTTTTAGCTTCATTAAAATTGTGAGATTGGGGCCCAAACCTGACACATTTCCAAAGTGTGCAAAGTGTTTGTTTTTAATATGAAGTCTGTTAAAGAACAATGCCTTCATATTTACTAGGAATATTGTATCTGGCCTGCAGAAATCCTGATCACCATTAGATGGGGGCAAAGGTGTGGGGAGGGGGACTCAGATATGGTAATCCTCAAGAGCAGAAGAGGGATTGTCTTCCAAGAGTTTAATAGAGGAAGCAAAAGTTATTCTACATATTTACCCTAATTATTACGTAGTTCATTAAAATCTGTGGTGCTTATGTTGCTCATTACTAACCTGCACCATAGATTTCAGTGAGATTGTAAGGGCCACTTAACCAGAGTCACAAGGAAAATCTTTGCACCAGACCAACGTTTTTCAGATCACACGGTCATCTTGTATCCTCCTTCCATCCCATCTTAAAAAAACAGTTATGGAGGATTTCAAATACTGGGTGATTGCTCAGACAAATCAGACTCTTTCGGCAGCAGTCAGATACAGCAAAAGGCAACTCCGTATCTCTGCATTCAGGGTTTCTGTTCAGTGGACAAAGTGTTCAGTGTTTTTGCTAGGGGGAAACGTTGCCATGCCAAAACTGTCTGAATTAGCTGCCTAGTTACTCAGAAGGTTATAGCTAAATAAAGCACTAAAAAAAACCCTTTCCTTCCTTAAATAGTCACAAGATCTTATTCAGCAGTACAGTAGCTACAGCATTATTTCCTCTTTACTAAAGTAAGGCAGTTGCAACTAAGGGAGGATTTGAGGATGTGAGTAGTTTAAATAGCTTTGAGAATTTTTCTTTCCAGTTGACAATGAAGATATTGAAGGGGTAGATAGCTTCTGCCTTTTTTTTTCAACAATAAAGGAATAAGTGGTCAAGAAATACACTGCAGATTAGCACTTGGTAGAGCAGCCATGAAGGCCTTAGAAAAGATATCAGATGCCATGATATGTCTATACCAGGCATGCAAACTTGCAGCATCACAGCGGCGTCAAGTGATGTATCGAGACCTTTGCCCCCTTTGCTAAACCGGGCAGGGGTGGGGCCAGCACATGACGCATCTGGCCTGTGGGTCGTAAATTTGACGCCCCTGGTCCATACAGATAGTTCTTGTTGGCAATTGCTTATTCACTGACTGTTGAAAGTTATGATGGTGCTGAAAAGATTCTTGGCAAGTCCAGAGCAAAGTGTGCACGCACAGGCACACACACACAGCAGCCTCTGGCTGCACCCAGTCCAGCAAAGCAAGGGAACAGGGAAATGAGTCCACGAAACAAGGAACAAGCAATGAGTCCACAAGTAGGAAACAAGGTACTGAGTCCACAAAGTCAGGAAGAACTACAAACTCCAAATGTCTGTACTGGCACACCAAACTCCACCAATTCAGCAATTTTTCCCGACGAACGCCACTCCCCACAGTGTCTCCTTAAATCTCAGTCCCTATGTGTGCCTTGTGGAGAGGGGCAGGGTGCTCTCCTCCCAAATCATCTGCTTGGCTTGTGCTGTTCCCCAATTCTCTCCACTCTCCATGCTCAGGGATCAGGAGGGGGCAGTCCTTGCTCATTGCCTGAGCTCCGTTGCTCCTCATGTCTGCTACTTGCCCTCTCTCGGTCATCCTCCACCATTCTTCCCTGCTAACAGGCCATCCCAATCCTCAGGGTCCCTGGGCTGCCTTGACCTGCTCCCCCCCACATTTTGCAGAAGCCAACAAAGCCCCCTCCCTCAATCTGCGTCAGCTTTGGCTCATCATCCTCCACACATTCAGATTCCAATGGGGCCATGATACCTACCCTATTTAGGTTTATGTTCCAATTCTCAGGTTGATTTAGAGTAGCCATACATTCAGGTGCTCTGTAAGGTCAGATTTACCTTATCATACCTTATTACATTGTTATAATATTGCCAGTTATGAAATGTGATATGAAATACTTTGTTTTTGTCTTTCTTCTATTTGCAGACAATGACTTGCACTTTTGAGGTTTATAATATTCCTTGGAGAAACAGCATTTCCCTGTTAAAAAGTAGCTGCACCTAAAAACATCTGGTTTCCTACAAGTCAGCTTTCTACTATTCTCATCCCATGTCTCTAGTTAAAATGAGTAACAATCCAGATACATTTTCAAGTGAGAATTGTTGCCGCTAATTCAGCAATGCTTCTAAGTTCCTAAAGGAAATAATTTCCTATAATTTTCCTTTTAGAATACTTTATAAACATGGCATCTTATTTTGCAAGCATGGGTTGTGTCATAGCAGAGAAAAATCACATTAAAGGTTTTCTTGTCAAATGTTAAGATTTTTAAAGATGTGTATTCTCTTAATATTCATTACAAAGCCATTGGAGACACATGATCTCTACATTTGTGCTGGCCATGTATTTCACAGGATAGAGCATTCTTGATCTAAAAGGCACAAACCATCTGGTGGCACAGTTCATGTTTACATGGAAATGGTGTTCATGGGTAAGGGTCTGAGGTTCTTTCCCCAAAAGTGTGCCTACCTATATTTGAATCACTGGAAGATTACTGGCATGGCATTTGCTTTCTCATTGTCACTCCTTATCCTCCTATTGCCTTTCTTCCCAGTCACTGCACAATATATCACCTAATTTCCCTCTGTTGTGGTGGGTGACAAAACCTGAGGTTTGGAAACAAGAGGAAAGCTCTATTTTTAACCCAGTTCACTTAACCATTACTTAAACCTGTTTCAGCCATGTGCTGTCCAGACAATATATAGTTAATTGGGAATTGGGATAGTTAAGTGGGAATTGGGAGCTGTCCCCTTAAGGGAATGCCTCATGGTAAATGTAGTTAATGCATCATGGGAAATGTAGTTCATGTCATGTGGTGACACCTGTAATCCTGATTGGTCACTGAATTGACCCTTGGTTGGGTTGGGGGAGTTTCCTTTACTCTTGCTTGGACCCCAGCACCGTGCTGGTGTCTCACCCTTTGCTCCATCGTTATGGGATGAAGATCACTATACTTTCACACTAGAAGTCGGCTATGCAAAGATTTGGACATTAGATGAATCTTGACATAACTCTGAGTTATACCTTGAGAATGCCTTGTGATCCAGTAAAGAAACTTTGTATGGAACCCTTTGTAGAGTTTGCCTGCCTGTCTTTATATTCAGCCAGCGGTCTAAAGACAGAACAATCCGTGTACTTACAAGTGAGGGCTTCAAAGAGACTTAACTGGAATTTTCCTTTTTATCTCCTCCCTCAGGGTATGGTGGGGAATTGAACCTGGATCTCCCTTGTCCTGGTTCAGTGTACCACACTTGCCTCTTTTAATATTAATGGACTTGTCTTTAATTTTCCTGGTTTTTCTGTTCTTTAAATCTGTTATTCCAGCCACAGTCTCTTTTGGTAGTTCAAACAACAAATTGGAATTGCTGCTGAGCTCTGTACTAATCCTACAGTTTTGAGTCTAGGTGCAAAACGCTTCTCCACATAACACATTCTTCTCTTACACTTAGTAAGACTTGTAGTGGAGAAAATAAATCTTAACAACAAAATGGAGATTGCATCTTCTTCTTCCTGTCTTTTAGACATGACTAGGATCAAACCTAGTTCATCTCCCAGCCTAATCCCATCAGATCTAAATTGACCGCCCCCTGCTCCATACAAAGCCCCCCTGCAACCCCAAAGAATAGAAGCCTCTCCACCAGCTCACAGTATACTCAATGGGCAGCTCTAAGAAGGGCATCGCAATAGAAATCACTGCAAATATAGTGACAAGGACCTGCCTAGCATCTCCAGAACTGGCTAGCCAATCAGATCGCTAGGATTTCCTGTTTTGTAGCCCTCAACTTCTATTAAAAAAAACCTTTGCTTTCCTGTTGTTTGGGGTTCCTATTTATTTGTTGCAATAAAGCTTGGTTCCTCTCAATGGTGCACTCCTCCTTCAGATGGAACCTACAATTTATGTACTGCTAAAACTCTTGTCATGACCTTTACCTGGGTGAGACACTGCGTCATAGGGTGATGATTTTTGAACCAAGATATCTCAAATGGGTTGACTTACAGAATGTGTCCAAAATCTGGAACCCATGACTCCTGAGGGAATAAAATTTGGGAAAGTTGTGGCTGCTTCAGTGCTGCTGTGCTACTGGGCTTCTGCTCTGCTCCTGTGACTGTTTCCCAGCCATTCTCACAATCCTTTATAACCTCCCCGCCCTGCAGCAGCCACTTATTTGCCTGCTGGGAAGGGAAGAGGAAAGGAGGAATAGGAAGGAAGAGAGGGAGAAAAGAAAGGAAGGAACATAATGTGCCTTTCTTGGGCCACACTGAGCCATGCAACACTTCTTTAGGCACTTCCATTTACCCTTCGCAACCCATGCTCTCACCACCTCTACATACCTTCCCTGATCCATGGACCCAGGTTGTCCCTACACACTATCTCGGACCTGCATTGGCACCTCTTTCACACTCCCAAACATTCCTAGGTACTCTTTCCAAGCTGCATCCCACATGTGCCTTTTCTAAGTCATGGCACCTCTCAAGCAGCCCTGCAACCCTCATGCACCCTTCGTGAGCTGTGCTGCCCACCAATGCACTCTACCTGACCCACATGCCATCTCACCTCCCTGTGATCTCTACACACCCTCCCTGACCCAGCGCCCCCCCACATGTCCTACCCTATCCATGCAACATGTCCCCATATCCTCCATGTACCCTTCTTGACCTACACTACCTTCTGCATGCTCTCCCAACCTGCACAGCATCTCTTATACATACTCTTCCTGACCCACATCACCCATCTACATGCCCTTCACAACCTGCATTATTATTATTATTTATTGCATGCCGCCCCCTCTCCGAAAGGACTCAGGCTCACAACTAAAAACAAACAATAAATTAATTACTTAAAACACTATTAAACAATTACAAGCCAATTGATCTAAAACCCTAATACAGTTATAAAATTTAAAAATTTAAAACCACCCCCCCAAGAGGTCAGCACAGGCCGGCCTGTTCAAATAGCCAGGTTTTCAAATCGTGATGGAAGGTGCGAAGGTCAGGGGGCAAACGGAGCTCCAAGGGTAACTGGTTCCATAAGGCGGGAATTGCCACAGAATAGGCCCTTCCCTGGGGCACCGCCAGCCGGCACTGGCCCACAGACAGCACCCTGAGGAGCCCCCGCCTGTGTGCTTGTACAGGGCGGTTGGCACTCGATGCCGGCAGGAGACATTCCCGTAAGTATCCCAGACCCATGCCTTGCAGGACTTTGAATGTTAACACCAGAACCTTGAATAGTTGCATGACATCTTTTGGGTACATCTGTGCACCTTCCTGACCCACACAGCACCTTTTGTGCACCCCCATGTATAATTCCTGACCTGCACTAGGGAGGGGAAAGAAAGGGAGATTTCTGATGCTCTCTACCAGCTTCCTATAAGGAAGTTGCTCCCACTTGGCTGCTTTTTTTGCCCACCCAGGCTCATTCTGTTTCTCTCTCTAGATAAGGAAATATTTCTGAAATGATGACCCAATGGGTCATGGGTCAGTAGTATTTAATAACCTACAGAACAGAACATTCAAAATAACCTACAGAACAGAACATTCAAAATAAAGCACTCAAAGTGAAAATGATAACAATCATGCTTGCTATCAGCAATGTGTGAGTTTTGCAAGTTGCAAGAATGAACTTTGAAATGATGAGTTGTCTGTCACTACAAGTTGAACATAAAATACTTCAGTCCATCCATCCCATTGCATTTCTTAAGCCTGCAGGTTAACAACTCATGTACAACTATTTTAAGGCTATTTTCTTCCAAGATAATACAAATCATTTACATTGGATCTTTTAGTGATTTTAATCTTCAGTTGCTGAGAAATGCATGGTGTGTGATTGTGGTGTCTGCAATTTCATTTTTAAATTAAAGAAGACTTCTTTGGAAAATACTGGCCTTTTCATCCTAGCTCCCATAGCCTCAGCTAAAATAAAAAAAATAAAAAATCAGTTCATTACAGCCATAAGGCCAGGTACACTAAACTATGTAATAGAACTGTTAAATACATATACAACAGAGAAAGAGTGGATATATTAGGATCTAAAAATAATTTAACAACCTATATAATAAAATACAACATAAAAAGTCTTGTAATGTCTGTAGTGTTTGATTTTTAGCAGAATGTGACTAATTTTGTGGGGAATGATACTACGTTGTGTAAAAATCAGTGTACAGCTTTGAAAAAACTACGAAGTCTTTAAAGTCTTGGCAAACTGTTTTGTACCATTCTGAAAACTCCAA
Organism: Naja naja; assembly: GCA_009733165.1. Lineage (NCBI taxonomy): Eukaryota > Metazoa > Chordata > Lepidosauria > Squamata > Elapidae > Naja > Naja naja. The sequence continues at coordinate 125,975,122 of CM019150.1, read as the reverse complement.
TAAACTCAGACCAGGACCCTGGGATTTCTATCACAGCTTAGTCATGAAAACATTTAAGTGACTTCGGGCCAGTGATGGGATTCAAATTTTAGCACAAGAGAAAGCCATCTTAAAAAAGACAATTAATACAAAGATTAATACAAAATAAAAGGGAAAGGGTGGCTAAAAAACGGAACCTAGAAGAAAGTATCTGAAAGGGGAACATTTACGAAATTAAGCATGTTAGAAAGGTTCAGAAGGAAAGGGAACAGAAAGGTAAAGAGAGAGAGAGGGATTCAAACTGGGATTGAGAAGGGGGCAGGATAATAGGGAGGAGAAAGGGAGCCAACACAAGCAAAAGCCATTTTAAGAAGACAATTAAAGATTCCATTTAAGAGGAGACAAAAAATTAAGAAACAATTAACAAAGATACAAATAAAAGGTAAAAGAAACTTAAGAAAGGGGAACATTTAAAAGGCATGTTAGAAAGAGAAGGATAGATCAAACTGGGAACATAAAGAGAGGAGAAGGAACAAGAAACAAGAACAAAAGATAGAGAGACACGGAATTACATAATAAAGAAAGAAACTTGTTTGCATAGAGATAATGGCTAACGTATTTAAAAGGGGGTTCTGCATGAAGAAATGGTAATAAGAATATATTGTAATTATAAAAGTGTAAAACAATAGGGGTTACTGACAATTTTACTGGTAAAGGTCACATTTTATTTCTTATTTACAAAAGAAAGCTAAATGATGATTAGATGAATTGAATTAATTGAAATGATTTTAGAAAATGCCTAAAAATGAGATTTGTCAATAACCAAGATTAGTTATTTTATTATTATTTTGGAACCATAAATAAATCTTAGGGGGATATGTGTTGCAGAACCCGATCGATTAGAGATATATTGTAAGGGAGCTTTTCTCCTTTTTCTTTTTTTTTTCTCTATCTTTCGTTTTAAAGGGAATGATTATGGTTATGCTACTATATTAACCACTGAGGTGTCACTTTCAAAGTAGTAAAAGGGGGCAAGTCTAGGTTTTTTTTCTCATTCTTTTAGTGTTAAAATTTGTACGGATTTAGAATTATGGAGAGAATATGTGATGAAAGGGCAAATCTGACGGACAAAAGAACTCTGTAAATGATAAAAGAGTATTAACAATGTGAAGATAATTAAAGGATAGATATGGATGAACTTTATCTTTAATATGATGGGCAAATATATTGTTATTTGTAAGATTTATAAATGAAGTTTTTAAAATATATATATATATTTGCAATTAACTCGAAATGAATTGGGGGGCTATACAGATTGAGATTAAGATTTGAGATTAGGATTAATTTCTTTGACCCTTTGTCTGCTAAAATGGAATAGAAGTGAAGTTAAATGTTTAAAATGAATATAGATTTACTGTCATATTTGCATGTAAAAATGACGACCCGGGAACATGCTGTCTACTGAAAAGAGCTGTTTTAAAAAATTGTTAAAAATTGAATAAAATTTGTTTAAAAAAAAAAAAAAGAACAGAACATTCAAAATAAAGCACTCAAAGTGAAAATGATAACAATCATGCTTGCTATCAGCAATGTGTGAGTTTTGCAAGTTGCAAGAATGAACTTTGAAATGATGAGTTGTCCGTCACTACAAGTTGAACATAAAATACTTCAGTCCATCCATCCCATTGCATTTCTTAAGCCTGCAGGTTAACAACTCATGTACAACTATTTTAAGGCTATTTTCTTCCAAGATAATACAAATCATTTACATTGGATCTTTTAGTGATTTTAATCTTCAGTTGCTGAGAAATGCATGGTGTGTGATTGTCGTGTCTGCAATTTCATTTTTAAATTAAAGAAGACTTCTTGGAAAATACTGGCCTTTTCATCCTAGCTCCCATAGCCTCAGCTAAAATAAAAAAAATAAAAAATCAGTTCATTACAGCCATAAGGCCAGGTACACTAAACTATGTAATAGAACTGTTAAATACATATACAACAGAGAAAGAGTGGATATATTAGGATCTAAAAATAATTTAACAACCTATATAATAAAATACAACATAAAAAGTCTTGTAATGTCTGTAGTGTTTGATTTTTAGCAGAATGTGACTAATTTTGTGGGGAATGATACTACATTGTGTAAAAATCAGTGTACAGCTCTGAAAAAACTACCAAGTCTTTAAAGTCTTGGCAAACTGTTTTGCACCATTCTGAAAACTCCAATAAACTCAAACCAGGACCCTGGGATTTCTATCACAGCTTAGTCATGAAAACATTTAAGTGACTTCGGGCCAGTGATGGGATTCAATTTTTTTTTACTACCGGTTCTTTGGGCGTAGGTTGGTGGGCGTGGCAGGGGAAGGACACTGTAAAATCTCCAGTCTGAGGTGGTATTTGCTGGTTCTCCAAACTACTCAAAATTTCCGCTACCAGTTTTCCAGAACTGGTCAGAACCTGCTGAATACCACCTCTGCTTCAGGCAATTTCCTCTCTCTTAGCCCAACCTATCTCACATGATAGTTAGGAAAATAGAAGAAGGAAGGTATATTATGTATGTTCCCTACCTTGTTTATAAAAGAACAAATGCAAGATTAAAAAAAGTTAAATTTGATACAGTAAAAACAAAAACTAATGAATGAACAAACCTCCAGCACTAAAGCATTTTTCTTAAGTAAGTACTGATTTAAAAAAAAACTTTTTGGGGAATGTAGATCACAAATCAAAAGTGGAACAAGTTTTCACATTCTGAACTTGCCCTGAATGTTCTCATTCTATTCTTTGCACAGTGTTGGAGTTCAGCTTAACCTATAAAATAATTATCAATCCTATAGAAATATATTAAGTGACCACTTGATGGCACCAAATAACTTTTTTCTTTAATACGAGAGTATTGTTACCTTTCTATTATTGCATGGCCTTAGAAAGAGGAGTTCTGAGGAACCAAACAGCAGCTAGTCTTAGGTCATCCCAGCTGTGTTATCCCTGGATAAAAAATGAAACCCTCTGTGAACTCTTACCATACCAACTCTTGGACCAATTTAATACTCATCCATAAGATGGTAGGAGGTTTTTTGGCTTTGGCTTAGTGTGGATCAACAAATAATAATCATAATAAATTATGGGTCAGTGCAGTGTGGGAACCCATATTTGGGCAACCATTGCTCAATTCCCAAATAGTTATTTGATGTAGCTTTTCTAATATGCTCCTTTTCCCCTGGGTAGAGCTTGCTAAGTGGCTGAGATACCAGCTGGAACATGGATGGGAAGATTTGAAGTGGATGTCTCCATATACAAATTTAAAACAGTTTAAATAATGTAGGAGTGATGATAGCAAAGAAGCAGTACTTGTCTACTATCATTTCATCTTTGTAATACAGAGCTTTTTTAGGTAACAAAATGTTATTTTTTCCAGCTCTGCCAAGAGACTAATAGGATAGATTACCCAGAACTCATTTGTCTAATACATCAACAATTCTGATGAATACAGCAATCTTACAACATAGTTTCCATTTTAGGTAAAGCACATAATTACTGTCAAAATACTGTCAAAACTTTTTTGGTAAATTAACTTAACATCTGTCGTTGAACTATTATGATGTGAATAAGATCTTTCGAGCAGCATGTCAAGCACCTATGATTCTTAATGTTCATACGCTTATATTGGGAGAAGACAAGTTTGAGGTCTAATGGAAGCTCTCCCAGCATCCAGAAATTATACCACTGAAATTTGACAGAAAAATAGCCTTGTTTAAATAGCAAAGTTTCAAAGTATTTATTATATTTGACAGTTTTAGGATAATGTCCAAAACAAAGGACTAAATCTTCTTTGTTTTAGCCTTGCCTTCCTCCATATGGTTGGGAAACTGAGTCGCAGACCAGGACTCCTCAGAGAGTGTTCAGGCCTGGTTTAGATTATTTAATTAGCTTGAAGAAGATATTAGTGCCTCTTTATAAAGGGGTGTAAGTTGAAAGGCTAGATCATTGGCTAATTGTAAATATACTTGTTTTAGTCAGAATGCCTGAGTCCTCTACATCAATTTCAACCTGACTTCCAGCCAAGCCCCTGACAGTGTCACAAGGGGTATTGAGTAAATGTTGCTTGACATACACTCACACACCCCAGTACGGCATATAAGTCGAATTAATTAATTAATTAATTAATTAATTAATTAATACTGTTGATGCTTATAAGAATCCTGTATTCCACTCATCTGGATGAAACCTTAAATTCAGAAGACATGGTTGAATTGCTGAATTGACAGAGCTGACATTCTGTTGATAGGTAATACATCTGTTACATTCTGTAAAGCTGAAGTTATGCTGTTGAAAATGCCTCCCTATTAAAATTCAAATTTGAAAGGGGGAATTGGAACTCAGATTAAAGTATCTGTAGCAGACGGCTGCCTACTCTTGATTTGAACACATTACCTCTCTGGACAATTAATGCTGTTATCAAACTGCTCTTACTGTTAAGAATATGTAATTTTTCCCAATAGGAGTCTGCTTTCAAGTATCTTGTATCATTTCTAGCAGTAGCACTTAGACTTACAGTATATACCCGTGATGGCGAACCTATGCCATGTGTGCCGGAAGTGGCATGCAGAGCCATCTCTCTGGGCATGCCTGCTGCCGCCCGTTGCTCTTCTGGGTTCCAGCACGCACATGTGCACCAGCCAGCTGGTCTGGAAACTGGAAGAGCAGCTCCCCAGTGCACATGCATCATGGTCTTTGCATGTGCATGCGTGCCAGAAACTGGAAGACCAGATGGCTGGCATGCATGCACATGCGCGCTGGGGAGCTGCTCTTCAAGTTTCCAGTGTTCCCCTGTGTGCGCGCACATGTGCTCCTGTTTCGGTACTTGGTGCCAAAAAGGTTCACCAACACTGGTATATACCACTGCACAGTGTTTTATAGCACTGAGTAGTTTTACAGAGTCAGCATATTGCCCCCAATGATCTGGGTCCTTATTTTACTAGCCTCTGAAGGATGGAAGGCTGAGTTAATCTTGAGTGGATCAGGATCAAACTTCAGGCTGTGGGTAGAGTCAATCTGCAATACTGCATTCTAACCAATGAGTCACCACAGCTCCATGGTCCTATAATTTGTATGCTGCACTACAGAGGGATGGAAAATGTGCCTTGACCTTCTAGGAATTTAAAGGTTGCTTTCACATGGGATGTTGTTTCTAATCCCTTGGACATCACTTGGATTGAAGCTCTGAAGCTATTCCAGTTCACAAAGTGAAGCGGATCTAATATTTGATGTGAGGTCTGATCAGTAAAGAATAAAGTAGAATTAATATTTCATGTGATTTGAAAACTCTACATGTAGAACTATCTTAAAATTGCATGCCCCTTTTTTGCAGCCATATCTCCCTGCCAATTCATAAGTCAGCTACTATTCCAATATTTTTCACAAATATTCCCAGCTAGGCATCCTTAAGTATTTAGCTATGTATTTGATTTTTCCTTCCTAATGGAAAGACACTGCATTTCTCTTGTGTTTAATTTTGTTATTATCAGCCCATTTCTCATTTTGAGCTTATCATTTTGAATTTATTTCTGCCTTGTGGGGTATTAGTTACCACAGTCAATTTTACATCCTTCTTACTTTGAGAATAATTATCTCCATTTCTTCATCTAAGCCATTAATTAAAAATGTTGATAAATATATGATTCAAATCAAAGTTTAAGGTATTTCTCTTGATACCTTATTCCATTTGATGGGAATTCAAACACTGTTTGAATATGTACCAATCTTGATGTCATGCAGTCCACACCACACTTAATTTACTTGCTAATCAGAATGTCATCGGGTACTTTGCTAAATGTGCAGCTGAAATTAATATTTTTTTACAATCTATTAAAACATATGAAATAGATGAAACAGTTAAAGCAAGAAAATCCAAATTCACAGATACAGAATAGGCGATACCTGTTACAATAGGAATAACTATGAGAGGGATCTAGGATTCCTAGTGGACAACCACTTCAATATGAGCTATCAGTGTGCTGCAGCTGCCAAAAAAGCCAATAGAGTCCTAGGCTGCATGAATAGAGGGATAGAATCAAGATCATATGAAGTGTTAATACCACTTTATATGCCTTTGTAAGAGCAGACTTGGAAAACTGCATCCAGCTTTGATCACTGTATTATAAAAAAATATGTTGAGACTCTGGAGGGAATGCAGAAAAGAGCAACAAAGATGATTTGAGTGCTGGAGGCTAAAATATATGAAGAATGGTTGCAGGAATTTGAGTATCTCTAGTTTGGTGAAAAGAAAAACTAGGGATGACATGATAGCAGGTTTCCAATTTTTGAAGGGCTGCCACAAGGAAGAGGCTATTCTCCAAAGCACCTGAAGGCAGGACTAGAAGCAAAGGTTGGAAATTAATCAAGGAGAAACCGATCTAGAACCAAGGAGAAATATCCTGACAGAACAATTAACCAGCGAAACTTGCCTCCAGAAATCATGGGTGCTCCATCATTGGAGATTTTAAAGAAGATATTGGACAGCCATTTGTCTGAAATGGCATTGGGTCTCTTGCTTGAACAGGGGATTGGTGGCTCAGGCTGTTAATTGCCTGCACTTAAGTTCCAGCTGCCTACAACTGCTGTAGGCTCGAATCCCACCAGGCTCAAGGTTGACTCAGCCTTCCATCCTCTCGGGGTAGGTAAGTTGAGGACCCAAGATTGTTGGGGGCAATTAGCTGACCTTGTAAAAATGCCGCTTAGTAATAAGCAGGCATATACAATGGAATGAAGGCTATTGCTGAGCACACTGGGTTGTATCCCAAAAATTGTAAGCCGCCCTGAGTCTCCGGAGAAGGGCGGCATATAAATGTAATTAAAAAAAAATTGGACTAAAAGACATCCAAGTTCCTTCCCTTTCTGTTGTTCTGTTCTGTTAATTTCTTGATGATTTCCAGATAACTTTTGGTAACTATTGCCTTGTTTACAAGTAAATGTATCCCACTGTAGAATCTTCTTTTTGTCAGACTAGAAGATCTGTATTCCTTGGATTATTCTTTTCCCTCATTCAACTATGTAATAATTGTTATATTTATATTCTGCTCATTTTAGATGCCTATTGGGACAATATTAGATTGGGACAATATTTGTCCTCTTCCAATCTTCTGGCACCTCTCCAAAATTTCTCAAACATAATTCATAAAAGTTCAGTCAGATTATCAGCAAGTTCCTTCAGTTTTCTTGTATTCTTCAATTTATCTGCTCCTCTTTTTTTAACATACTGCCAATTTTGGTTCGTTTGAACCATTTTAATTTAACTGACACTCCTCTAAGGCTATCTCTTACATCTACTATGGTGATCTCTTTTCATCTTCTATGTATAATCCTTTTCTTTTCCTTTTCTTTTTCTCAGTAGAAATGCACTTTCAGTATTTCTCCTTTTTAAGCAACTCCCACCTATCTTGGTTTTCTTTTCCAACTAAGTCCTCCTGTCTTTGAATCTTATTATTAATATCTGCTATTTTAATGTCCAAGTTACCCAAATCAAGAAAGAATTCTAGCAGTATACCATCATTTTCTCAAAACATGTCTCAGTTTTCTGCTTTCTCAACCGAATATTATGCATTGTTTAGTGTTGGGATTGATTTTTTTTGTTGCACCTATGAGCTAGTTTGGACCACTGGGGCAAATGGTGAGAGACAGATAAAGGGCCACAGAGCCTTTCCACACCATATCTTCAAGGTTCAAGGTTCACCGAGATTCAAGGTTCTAGTGTTAATATTCAAAGTCCTACAAGGCATGGATCCGGGATACTTACGGGAGCATCTCCTGCCAATATCAGTACCAGCAGCCCCTACCCTGGGGCTCGTCCCCCCTGACCTTCACACCTTCATACGACCTGAAAACTTGGTTATTGAACAGGCTGGGCTGTGCTGATCTCCTGGGGGGTGTTAAATTTTAAATGGCATATTGGGGTTTTAATTTAAATTAGACTTGTGATTGTTTAATATTGTTTTAATTAATTTATTGTTGTGGATTGGTTTTAGTTGTGAGCCTTGAGTCCCGGAGATGGGGCATACAAATCTAAATAATAAATAAATAAATAAATAAATAAATAAATAAATAAATAAATAAATAAATAAATAAATCTGTGTCTGGTCTACTCTTTAAGTGACAAAACAGAACTTCCTGCACCCACTCTTCTTAAAGTTGTAATTTAGGTAAAAGTAAGTCTTTTCTATTGTTATACATCTCTTACTAATTTCATTCCATATATAATAAATGTCTTTTAGCATTCATTGATAGCTAGGCTAAGCCCATACTCAGCATCCAAGACAACTACAAGTGTTTGTTCTTTTTAATGGGATGTTCTGTAACTGAATTACTCAACATTCTTTAAGCACTCTGGATATATAATGTACATCCTCTAACAAAGACCTCAGCAGCATTCAAAACTCTAGCAAGTCAAGGGTGTCTGCTTTCCTTGCGTCTTTCTCCATTCTAGGAATAAGAATATGGTTGGCAAGATAAGTCAGCAATGAGACCTAGACATAACTCTAGATATCCAGATTACTTCAGTATGATGAAGCACTTTCTATAGCCTCACTGACCTTGGCATGACCTCTTCTAGAAAGAAACTCTTCTCCATTTAGTTATCCTTTAAGGTTGTCTAGAAATTACCTTTAATACAGAATGTGGTAACAAGATTAGGTAATTTAACTGAGACAAGCTGCAAGGAATATCACTAGGATGTAAACAGCTTCGCTCATTTTAGTGACCAATGAAAGATGTCAAATTTAAATTTCAAAACCCTAATTTGCTTAGGACCAAGGTACTTCTAAATACTTTTTATTATAAAACCCATTCAACTTTAAGATTCTAATCTGAGATCCCTTTGCAGGTTCTTACATCAACTATGATGATTGAGCTATCACTCAGAATAGGACATTTTCTCTCAGAATACCCCATTTCTGGAAAGCTCTGGAAAGATATCATTTTTTGAATCAGATGAACGCTTTGAATATTCCCTTTTTTGAGATGCCTGATTTACCACATTCTTATTCTGTTATATATTTAGTCAATTATGTATCTCTTTTCTTTTCTGTTGCTGAAACTTTGTAAATCAGTTTGAGAGGCTCTGCATATAACCCAGACAAACTTACAGAGGACACATTTGGAATTCTGAAAACATGTCATCTGTGGCAAATGGTGCCCCTCAGTAACTGCCCCTCCTTGCTGCATTTTCCAGCCAAAGCCTTGTCACAACACTTTGGCTTAGAACAATGGGATTTATAGCTTCTATTATCAAAACATCAAAACTACTTTTTTTACTTTCGACTTAACTGAATGTAAATGTGTAATACTTCAAGGGATTAATTAGTAAATGTTTCAAGTTGCTTAATAATGGACAACGCCAACCATTAGGCCCTCCATTTCCTACCAACAATATTGTTGAAGGAGACTCTTGTTATTTAGCAAGCTCTGTTTCCCAGCCTTCCTGCAATTGAAATGTCCCAGTGCCTCATTTCCTTAAGTAAATATCAGAGGTGGTTTATAACATAAGGCTCGTTATCTCTTAAGAGTCAAAAGCCCAATGCCAGCAGAAATTTTGAACAATAATGCTGTGGTTCTTAAAGATGGAAGGTATTTCTTTTTTTTAAAATTACATTTATATGCCGCCCTTCTCCGAAGACTCAGGGCGACTTACAATTTTTTGGGATACAACCCAGTGTGCTCAGCCTTCATTCCATTGTATCTGCCTGCTTATTACTAAGTGGCATTTTTACGAAGTCAGCTTATTGCCCCCGACAATCTTGGGTCCTCACTTTACCTACCCCGAGAGGATGGAAGGCTGAGTCAACCTTGAGCCTGGTGGGATTCGAGCCTGCAATAATTGCAGGCAGCTGGAACTTAAGTGCAGGCATTTAACAGCCTGCACCACCAAGGCCCTTCTTGGCGTGAAACTTGTTATAGTCCCTGTTCTGTCCACAAATCGTTTTTCACTCCTTCTCCACCTGCTAATTCTCCACCGAATTAATATTATTTTGTCATTATATAGCACTCTTGGAGTAGCAAATTCCAGATGGCTGACTACATTAGATTCATTCTATATATTACATAAAAAGAAACAGCTACCTAAAATGGTAGAATTTTAGACCAGAGCCCTCAAAAAGGAGATGTGGCAGAATACAGATTTTAAAAATGCAATGTAATGCAGTTTCAACCTGTATATAGTAAATACACCTACTAGGGAGGCAGGATTAACATAATCTTTCATGTTGATGAATTGCAGATGTAATTTTATTATCTAGGTGCGTTCATGAAATGAAAACAGAAAGACACTTTGTTCCAAACTTGATTGCATTTTGAATGTTGAAATCTTGCAGACTGCTACTAACTATCCATTCTAGAGAAAAATTACCTAGGCTATGTTTAACAAAACAGAGATGTTTTAATCTCCCAGAGCAAACATTAGAAGCAACATTTAAGCATGTGAGTTGCAGTTGCTGCTTGCACAATAACCACAGAATGTAGCACAGCAAAGAGTTAAATAATTAGCAATGGATATACAGTATTCAGCATAATCCATGGAGGAACATAACCAAAATGTTCTTCTTTGACATAGGCTGACATTTCTTCCTATACAGTCTAAATTTTTCTATTTGGCAACTCCTACCAAGCTTATTGATTAACACAGCAACCTCAAATGTCAATAGCATAAGTCATGTCATGTAACAGCCAAATGTTTACTCTTTCGCATTGGCAATTTGTATGACAAGGCACCACAAGCACATAGAGCAGGCAAGCACAATAACATTACATTACAATTTGCAAGCAATGATTTTGCCACAGAAGTATAATCGTAATAAACCTCATTCACCAAGTGGGCAGTAATAACATTGTACTTCTGCCAACAAAGCAGCATTCCAGAATGGATCTTTTTTGAGTCTCCAGATATGTCCTTAACTGACTCGTTTCTCCTGAGTGCCTGCTGCATCCTGGCTCCAACTATCTGATGCCAGAATGGTTGAAGCAGCATGAGGCAAAATGCCTTTCTTCCCTGAGACAGACTAAACTCTGGAACCTGGCTTTTGTTTTTGTTTTATTTATTTTTTTTGGTTTTAAATTTGGATGACTCCAAACAACCACTTCAAGGTCAAAACATTTTGTATATTTTTTACAATTATGTTCCCCTCTCTTATCCCTTTACACCAATGACACATAGAGGCTACAGAAGAAGAACTTCTATGTATTGTCAGTATAATTCAAGAAACTCTGGCTAATGCAGAAGCTGAAGCTCCACTCCTCCCCTTCTATTATTTTTTAAAAGTTTTTTATTTTAAGACAAACATACAAACAAGACATACAAGACATAAAAACCATCTTCCATATATACATACAGTGTGTCAGTTGGTTACAAATCCTTTGTGTTATCCTTTCATAGTCATCACTCACAATTTATCAAAAAAAAATTCTCACATTATCAATAAGACATTCTTATATATTTATCAATTATTATTTATATAGAACTAAACTATTTATTTCATCATGTATACGAGATATATTTTTAATCTAAAATTTATGTTATATTTTCATCCAATGGTTATATATGTCTACTTCATATTTTATATCAATCTATTAAATTTCTATTACAAAATTATATAATCTATTACATTACCAAGTCTTTTTACCCAACCATTGATAAAACAAATCCCATATCTTGTAAAATTGTTTATCTTCTTGTTCTCTAATTTCAAATGTCAATTTACTCATTTCAGCACAGTCCATAATTTTCTTAATCACTTCCTCCTGCATAGGTATTTTATCATTCTTCCAGTTTTTAGTAAACCCCCTTCTATTATTTGTCCACATTTTCTGAGCAGTTGTGATGCAGTTACTATTCCCATGATGGAAATGTTACCATGAAAGAATTGCTATTTCATATCCAACAGTCTCCATGGCACCTTAAAATGGCATCTCATGGTGATCCACAATGCCTCCTTATTTCTATAGCTTCCTATGCGCTTCTGTGCACTGCCAAGATGAACCCTATCACCAGTATGAGCCAGAAATCATTTTTGGATGGCAGGAACAGCGACCTCACACACCCAGACACACCGAGAATGCTTTTTATCATTCTTCCAGTTTTTTAGTAAACCCCTTCTATTATGTCCATTTTCTGAGCAGTTGTGACAATGCCTCCTTATTTCTATAGCTTCCTATGCGCTTCTGTGCACTGCCAAGATGAACCCTATCACCAGTATGAGCCAGAAATCATTTTTGGATGGCAGGAACAGCGACCTCACACACCCAGACACACCGAGAATGCTTTCTTGCTTTACTTTACTACTGTCTATGTAGTTGCCTCGAGTAAAAATGAGTTGGTGGCACATAATCAGTCAATCAAAAAACCACCACCATCACCAACAACAAACATCCCAATGGTGCAATACTTCTTCACTCCCGTGAAGAAATTATACTTCAAGTGACTGGCGAAATGATGGAAGAGTGTACTGCTGGATTTATTTAAAATAAAACCAGGAAAAAGTAAGTAGCACAGAGAAGGAAAAATAGTAATTAAAAAAAGTCTGCTAGGTTTCAAACCAGCAATACTGTGCACTATAGACCATTGTTACAACCACTGAATTATTGTAGAACTATTCTTAAACAGTTCTATAATCATTATACCATTAGATATCAAAAGGTTGGCAAGAAAGGATTTTTATTGTGTTTGCATATGTATTTGGGCCTTAATGTATATATTTTTATGTGTGGTGGGAGTGCCTGTGAAATTATAGGTATACACACACAAACACAAACATAGACATAAACACACAACAGTATACATGATGAAGAAGACCTGCCCACAGGGGGAAAAAATATTGGCCATTGCTTTTCTGGAAGAGAAATTGGGGGAGGGTGGGACAGCAGAGGTGCAAGAGAAGTATCCAATAGGAGGACATGGTAGTCTGCAACTTGGATGAATACCTTTTAAACTGTTGCAAAGCATCTCAATCCAGATTAGATTTTCTTAAACTGCCTTAGAAACAAGCCAACATACTCAAGGGTGCAGTGAACTTATGCCCCATAATATATTATAATGAAAAATGTTTGTAACAGAATTTATGGGAGGCCCAAAGACCAAGAAACGGGAAAGCATATTAAAAAAGAATCCTAGTTGTGTTTGGGGGTCAAATCTTAGGTATTCCTAGATTCATAGCTCATGCTCAATGAACAGGTGGCAGGGCTGTTTTACATATTATTATTATTATTTATTATTATTTATTGGATTTATATGCCACCCCATCTCCGGGGGGACTCGGGGCGGCTTACACTGAAATATATATACAAATAAATACAAAATTTATGAAATTTACTCTAATCCAAATATAATAAAATCAAATTAAAATACTCTTGAATTAAAATCCCCAACCCTGCTCAATCCAGGCCGGCCTGTGCAAACAGCCAAATCTTGAGATCACGGCAGAAGGAGCGCAGGTCTGGGGCCAAACGCAGCTCCAGGGGTAGCTGGTTCCAAAGGGTATATATATTGTTGTTTAAAGGTGATCCTTTGTAAGTCAATTAAACTTATAGTTTACAATTACCTAAATACCACTGGCTACAATAATTCTCAGCTACCATCACTCAGTAATAATTATCACTGCAAGAAACTTGTTGCAAAAAACTTGCATGTGGATTATGAAGATAAAATGAGGTCATTATTTCCAACAGCAACAAGCTATTCTCCAAAGGAATAAGGGTTTCATAATGTCTAATTACATAATACATTGTTGAAAATGTTCACTCACTTGGTTATAATGATTGGCTATGGCATCCAGAACTGTCATGCTTCTCTCTGCTGAAGTTCAGACTGAGGCACACTTCACTTCAACAGCCTCAAAGGGGAAAACCTAAGGAAAGATCTCTTGGGCCCCACATACCTCAGTATTTGGGGTGTGCCTCTTCTGAGAGAACATTTTTCTCTGAAATGATTGAGCAATGCAGTCTTAGCTGATACAAGCATGCAACTGAGCAGATTGACTTCTCTAGTCACATTTAACATTACAAACCTTACAATGGTTTTGCAATAATTCCTTAGTCAAGAGAAAATCCAACCAAAGGAGAATTTCCAAATGAGAATCAACCAAGGGAACACATGCAGTTCCACAAGAATACCAGCATTCCTTTTTGCTGTCCACATCAACCATTGTCTCCTTTCTTGGAAAGGAAAATAAGTGGAAAATAAGTAGGTCTCAGTGTCCAGAATTTCATAATTCCTTAGATCACTATACCTGTCTAAATTTCATGATGCAGATTTTTCCAGGGGTGAAAGAAAGAATCTGCTCTGAGAGAGCCTTGTGCCCAACTGAGAGCAAAAGATTATCATCCATGGGTGAAACTCCCACTTTTTCAGTGAGGCAAAAGTATTATTGTTGGCCTTCATCAGGGCTCCCCAAACTTGGCAACTTTAAACTCCCAGAATTCTACAGCCAGCTATTCAACTCCCAGAATTCCTGAGCTAACATGACTGGAGGAGGAATTCTGGGAGTTGAAGTCCACAAGTCTTAAAGCTGTCAAGTTTCAAGACCCCATCTTAAAATTTGCAAAAAAATGAGTTCTACAAAACTCAACTGTTAAAAGTGGTCTTAATAATTTTTGTTTCTTTCTACATTGAATAAGTGTTTTACCTCCAGAAGTCTCATTTAGAGGATGATGTTTTAAAATTAAACAGAAGATAAAAGTTTATCTGCTTATTTCCTATTTTTCTTCGTTAAATAAATATGAGATGAGATGAACGGATAGATGTAGATAGATGATAGATAGGCAGACATAAATATAGATAAATAGATTACTAGATAATGGGTTTTGTTTAATATACAAAATATGTGTTTTGCACATAGTAACAGGCACCAACTTAGAACTGTGTAATGGAATTCTAGTCTGCTTTGGGCAGAGTCACTGTCTCTCAGCTTTAGGGAAAAAAGCAAGAACAAACCACTTCCGAAAATCTTGCCAAAAAACTGCGGGGAGTTAACTATGTACACCCAGTTTTGCCATGAGTCAAAATTGACTTGAGGACACAAAGATAGATATTAGCCTGGCTACTAATTGTATTGCATTGCTGTGATTATGGTTTATTATTGCTTTGATAAATTTTCTTTATGTCTTCACAATAATTTATGTCATTCATTTAATGTCTCTGTGTTGGTAATTTTAAAGTAATTGATTCAGTCAGATCAAAACAGGTTTACATTTATTTGGTGGAACTATTGCAACCATTTCCAAAAATATAAAAGGACCAACCATTAAGAGAATTATGTTGCATTTCTGAAAACACTGAGACAACAGAAAGAAATACTGTAGTATTTGCCTCTACATAAACATGCATCCAATATAACTGTGACTTAAAAGTGAGCACTAGGCTGTGAAAAGTCTTCCCAAAAACAGACTCATGACATATGTCTATATATTGCTTCAGTGTCACACTCTCAAGCCTTTAACAGTACCAATATCATATGTTTTTAATATGTCTGTGATGTACATCTGGTATATTTATATTGTTTCAGTATTATTTCATTACTCTCTTATGAGTTTTGTTGGCAGACAACATGTAAAAAACAAAGTTATGGTGGAAATTTTAATGTTCTTTGGCTTTTTGCTTTCTTTTTATGATGTAGGATTTCATTTAAACAGCAAACACTGCAGTCAGTGTTGGAAGAGCCTGTTCTTTGTTTTTTGCTGCTTTATGTGCATACATTTACCTGTTTTTCTACCTGCCAAATGCATATATAGTTAAAAGCCTCAGAATGCAGGTTGCCTACCTCCTGGATTATTAACTGAAGGCAAAGATCTTTATTAGCTGCCTGTTTGATTTAAATGCTAATCAATGCAAGAACAAGTGCTTTTATAGCAATTATTATTCCATCCTGGTTATTTATTATTTAATTTTTAACCCAGGTTTCAATTGACATTTTCATCAAAGGCATTGATAAATGATATATTTGCAGTCAATGCCAAACCTCAGCTTGAAGGGCAGATAAACTACCTTTGGGGAAAACATTCCAAACTAGGTTGACATTCACAAAAAAATCTACCTAATCTCCCTCTACTTTGTCAGGAAACATCTCAAAGAAGTGATATCTAAAAAAACAATTTCTGCCTAGATTATATGAGACTAAGGGATCCTTGGGTTTCTGTGGGGATATTGAAGACTGATGAAAAACAAGTTTCATTTGCTCCGTGAAATCCATTTGATGCTGACAAGCTGTTCTAATACTAGCAATATTTCCAGTTGACAAATTCCACGTGGATAATAGTTGAGTGCCAATCTGGAGTTTGGAACTGCAGTTTCTGTTGCAAAATAGTTTAATTTACACTAACTCTCTGTACTCATGTCAGAAAGCAGACAAATCTGGGATTTGTCTACTATTCTACTGTATCTCAACACCAATACAATTCTACAGCAGGGAAGCATCATAGAATTCCATACAAGCTTCTGTTGTGGAGGTGGTCTTAACATGCTCAATTTTCCAAGACTTTGGATCTTGGATGAACATTGAAAGCTCAGTACAGCATTTTGAACTCAAGGTGTTGTTAAAAAGAATTAATGCTATGTTTACTATAGTGTTGATCATTTTCTTCTTTGAGGCCATTGATACACCTTGTAGCAAACAAATTTTGAATGTGGCCCTAAACCAAATTGAAAACAGGACTAGTTGGCATACTACCAACCCAAAAGAGAGATCCAGAATGTCAACAAGTTAGCCTGCCAGGATAGTGAACTATGTTAAACTCTTCCTGTTAAGAGGCAAGCATTCAGCTCAGATTGCTACGGTGCCCAAAGATCTTGTGATGGCCCACAGCAGGGCTATTTAATTTTTTAGGTCCATAAACAGATGCCAGTCTCATCATTTTGAGAAGAAAACTAAACAGCAGAGAGGATAGTATTCTGACAGAATTATTAGACCTTCAAAACATCATATTTCAGTAAAATCATATTTAACTTACAAAGTTACTAGACAAGGGACCTATTCAGAGATGGATCCTAATATTTATTTTTATTTATTTACTTATTTATTAGATTTGTATTGCCACCTATTTGCCATGGTGACTCAAGGTGGCTTACGATATATAAAACCACAATTTAAAACAACAGAACTTGTAAAATCAAATAAATTAATATAGTAAAATCACACCTCCCCCAACAAAAGCAGATTACACGAGCCATTTAATGGGCTCCATCCCGCTCTGGGTTCCCCAGGCCCACTGGCAGAACCAGGTCTTCAACACCTTCTGGAAGAGAATCAGAATGGGGGCCACTCTAATCTCTGGGGGAATGATGTTTCAGAGGGAGGGAACCACCACACAGAAGTCTCTTCTTCTACGTCCCACCAGGTGTATCTCCCTCAAAGATGGGATCTGCAACATTCCCTGCCTCCCCATTCTGATGGGTTGGGTAGATATGACTGGCAAGAGACGGTCCCTCAGATAGCCTTACAATTGCATCTCCATCAGACACTATAGCCTCATGTTAGAGAATCCTGGTTGGTCCTCCCTTTCTCTTTCAAAACTCTTGTCCATTTTGCATTTGGTTAAAAGGCTAAAGAGGGTAGTTGAAATCCAAAGTACATGTCTTAAACTAGTAATCTTGGGCTGTGCTTTATTAGTAGAGTAGGATATTTTAATCTACCGAGATGAGTATTGTGTATTCAATCTACTGAATTCATATGTAAAAAATTGCGCAGGAAGCAGTCCTGGATGTATGTTAGGATTATCATAAATATGATGTAATTTTGTTATTATCTTTAAGATCCTTGTAAGCACAATCTGCAATTATATTTTTCTTACTTTATAACAGTGCTGTATAGATCTTTTCCATCCATGTTAAAGGGAAGTCCACCCTTCCTACTTGCTGCAACATTAGATTCTATCATGTCAGGACTGTTTTTTCCCTTTCTACTAGTGGCAAGTATGTCACTCTGGTCTGCTGCCTGCACTTTTCTCTGTTTGTGCAAACGCCTTTGTTCCAATGGCATTCTGGCAACCATGACCCCACTTCTGGTTCCCCATAGAGTGTCCTTGAGGGCATTTCAGGTTGGGCTGCCTGCCATGAAAGTTCAGGGCTTTTTATAATTTTTTTTTAACAGGTTCAGTATCTGAATTTCCACTGAGAAACTTGACAAGACTTCTGCCAAGTTTCCCATTCTAGCCTGAGTGACAGAAAGCAGGAGTCCATCAATCAGGGCCCATCAACTGCAATGTAGACAGAATGCCTGCCTATCACTGTGACCAAAATAGAGGAAAAGGCTGAACTCTGACAAAGGATTTCTTAAGCTGACTTTATTTTCAAATGGTTTATCCCCAGAAGAAACTCTGCTGAAAACTGCAGGATGGGAAACCTTCAGTTTAGGCTTAGAGCTCTTCTTGACTTCTGAGATCATCTTCATGTGCCCAAACTGTGGCACAAACACAATCCAGCAGCTGCTTTTTTAATAATGCCATTTCCTTATGACATTGCCTTTGTTTCATCCCTAGCCCCCAGCTGAGGAAGCCATCCTAAACTAGTCCATGTTTGAAGTGTTTTTCCCATTTTCCTCAATAAAGTGCTGGCCATCAGTAACATCTCGTGCTCTGGTGCTGTGACTGCTGCTGTGGTCACATTTATTGGATCTGCTCAGCTCCTATTGGGCTGTTGAAAGTGTCTTTCTCTATCACTTGATGGCCATTTGGTTTGAGCTGGAGAATGAATGTATATCTGCCTTAAACTCAGGGGTTTGCCTGACTAGCACATATGTTTAACACTCTTTTTGAAAACTAGATTAGGACTAGTTGTGTGCTGCATAAACATGTTTATTTTATTAGATTTTTATCCCTCCTTTATTACTTTATAAGATAGATAGGAAGGAAGGAAGGAAAGAGAGAAAGAAAGGAAGGAAGATCCTGCTAGCTGTGTGGTGTTAGTCCTGTTTCCCTTGGTTGCATATCAGGTTGTCCACTGCTTGTATGTAGTTGTACATTTTATTGCTTCTATTACTTTGTGTTTTTTCCCTCAATTTTTTTTTATTTCAATCTACATATAACAACAATACATTAACAGTGTGGCATCAATATATCATACATCTCTCATTGCATTATATTCATATTAATTCATACTTCTTCAATATTTATTTTCAACCTTACTCTCTCCAAATGCCTACCACCATATCAATTAAACATACCTAATAATTCCATTATTCCATTTTCTCCATTTTCATTTCATTTTTTTAAATAAAAAATTCTCATTTGGCAAGCAGTGTGGTTCCAGGTTTCACCTCTCAATACAAACATGACCATAGTTACCTATTCATTTTATTTGTTTAATTTCATATTGCATCATCCTTGTCATTATTAAATATTAAGCTTATCTTATCCAATCCCAATTCATGTTCTCATATCTTATTTTACAATATTATCTAAAATTCTTATCTCAATTCTATGTTCATTTATTCAATTCCAAATCTAATATATCTCCTTCCATTTTTCTTAGTATATTCTCATATCTTATTTTACAATGTTATCTAAAATTCTCATCTATTATCATTTCTCATATTATTTTTTTTCCTGTCACATTTGTCATTTTATCAATCCCTATCTGTAAATATAGTTGTCCCCTCTAGTTAATAATTCAAGCTAACCACCTTCATTCTTCCTTAATATCAATCTCCCTATCTAGTATAAAACACAAATATATATATTTTTCTCAGATTCCGCATTATATTTTCTCTATGAATCATCTATACACTACAAAATACTATTTTCAATATATTCGTATACATCCCAACATATTACCTTGTGGAAGCCCCTTCCTTATCCCTTTTTTTTCACCCATTATCTCTCACTCTTTGATCCATGTACCTTCTTTTCATCCTTGTTTCCTGTTCCTTATTTTTTGGTCCTTTCTCTTAATTCCCTTTTTCCCCATTCTCCCCTCCTTTTCTCATTCCAGTTATTAAACTTTTCTGTCTCCCTCTTTTGATTTTTCCTTTGCACTTCCTTTTTCTGCTTTTCCCTTCTCTCTTTAACCATTTTCCGAACCGTTCTCCCTTTTATCATCCCATCAGACCACAAATTTTTAATTCTGATTCCTTTTCCCCCCTGCTTGAATAATTGCTGTTCATTTTTTTCTTCTAAGTTGGCTTCTTCTTTATAGAACTCCTCCCCCTCTGGTTTATTGTGTTCTTGTGTATGCTGAGTCACCATTTCTAATTTCTGTAATACATAATTACACATTTTAAGTTTAATTTTTATCATGTCCCTTGTATCTTGCATATCTGAGCTTATGTCTTGTGAGTCCAGTCTTATATCAACAAGTAGCTCCTCCATTATATCTTCTCCTTTTTTCTATTCCTTTCCTCTTCCTTAATAATTGAAATCCTCTTCTTTGATATATTCAATCCAGAATCCAGTATCTTATTTCAGCCAATATCTTTTAAGTTTATTTTCAACAATTCATACTCTTAAGTCTTTATTCCAAATCTTCTAATTGGCCTCCCAACTGTTTCCCAAATTACCGGGTGGTTCTATGACAATAATAAAGTTCCTTTTATTTTCTTTCAAATTCCAAGATCCAAAGTCTCAAAAAGACCAGACGTGTGTTTTAAAATATATTAAAGTTTTCCTGTACCCTCAGGTGGCACTCTTGAGTCTTTTTCTTTTTAACTTTCTTTGTTGAATATGATATTTTTATTAAGTTCGCTAATTTCAATCATTAGCTATTCTTTTCAACACACTCAATTCCAGCATTTAGTTATGCCCTTTAAATGCCCACAATTCAATATCTGTCCAGTTTAATTTTTAAACCTTTGTTGTGTTAATGTATTTTCCTTTAAGTTTCTCCTCCAGATTAGTCCAGTAAAATAATCAAATCCAAATTTAAAAACCCATTTTCTTTCTCACTTTCTCTGGCTGCTGCTTCCACACACTTTCCTCCAAGATAGCCCTTTAATTTGATACTGGAGTACCTCAAAAGCGATGTCCTTTGCCCAGAGTTCACACTCTGCCACTACTTCTCTCTACAGCACAGAACTTAATTTCCCGGAATGTTCTTCGTCTTCATGGTGGCCATTTTAAGACCACCGCTGCAGCCTGCCTTCGGGAGGGATTTTCCTGTCAGGGAGGGGAGTTGTGGTTCCCCTCAACCCTCCAGGCAATTTCCCTCTTCTTCACCACCCCACCAGGGTGGTTCCGGTCCCAATCGGGACCCTCCAGCAAGAGAGCTCGGGGTGAAACCACGCACGATCGCGGATTCCGTACCAACACCAACGAGGAACAACCCAGAAGTCCTGCTTCTATTACTTTGGTGGGGTGGGACAGTGTCATTTTGCCTACTCCATTCTGACTTCATGGGTTACTTCCAGAGCTGCTGAATACAAGGACAGAATTAGATTCACTGCTAGTTTTACCACACTTACAATATTAGTTAAAGATGGTACTTTATTATCAATCCCTCCTTCTTGCTTAACCCTGTTCCTCTGCCCTGCACCGGTGACCATTTTGCCATTTGGGGGCATGGATTTAGCACCTCTTCAATAGAGCACTAAAACCCACATTTAACAGTAAGTATGGTACTATTTGATAAGTATGCTGGACCTACATCCAGAAATTGCCTGGCTAGATGGATCAAGCAACTTTGCAGATCATTCCAAACACGTGCCTGTCAAACCCCACCCTGTCTCAAAAGAAAGTGGTTGGTTATTGTTCTTCTATCAGCAAGTGATGCTTGATGAAAAATAATACAAAGGCAGGAAATCCACTAGTTGTTTTCCCTAACTTGGGGGAAAGTATTGATATCAGGGCACAGATGTGGCCTCCACTGCAGCCTTAACTACTACAGAAAAGCTGAGAAAACAGTAAATCTTCCCCAAGTGAATTCCCAAAGGTGTTCTGGGACTACAACACCAAGCATGTTCACTGGGAATTCTGGATTTTCCAGCCTACCAAATGTTTTAAAAATGCTGCATTTTTAAATTATTAAATTCTTTAGCAGATTGTTCACAACTGATTTCAGCCATTCCCAGCTTAACCTTGGTGGTGCAGGCTGTTAAATGCCTAGCACTCAGATTCACTTAGTTCCAGCTTCCTGTAATTATTGCAGGCTCGAATCCCACCAGGCTCAAGGTTGACTCAGCCTTCCATCCTCTCAGGGTAGGTAAACTGAGGACCCAAGATTGTTGGGGGCAATAAGCTGACTTTGTAAAAATGCCACTTAGTAATAAGCAGGCATATACAATGGAAGGAAGGCTATTGCTGAGCGCATTGGGTTGTATCCCAAAAATTGTAAGCCGCCCTGAGTCTTTGGAGAAGGGCGGCATATAAATGTAAATTTAAAAAAAAACCATGAACAGCAGTCATATTTGGCATTGCTTTTCCACATTCATTATTCCTATGAATAGCTTCAGATTGTTCTTCAAACTTGAGCGGCTTCCCACTGTTTAGCTCAGCTCACTCCACCCTATTTATCTGGATCTCTTCCCTGGAGATAACCACAGAGAAAGTTAAATGTTATAAGGCAGCAGTGTTGCCTGTGAGTTGTAGAAATGAGAGAAGAATGAGCCATATATCACTTCCTGAATACTCCTAACAGCAACACAGTGATGGATGGAAGATGCCTATGTTACATATATTATGTCATAATTACACATATTATGGTATTTTACCACTTACACCTATTCAGGGCCAAAATACGCCTCAGCAACATCTGTTTTTGTCATGTTTCCATGGTATTACCTTCATTTTCTTCCTAGCCCATGAGTGAGGCAGCCTTAAGTCATTTCTAATTATACTGGCATTAAAGTAGCACTTCCCTCTTGCGTTGGCCCTGTCCAAGGATACCCTCAAAGAGTTTAAAGTCTGATGTGCTTTGTCACCCATTACTTAGGAGAGAAGTTAGTTCACTGATGATGACTGGAAACAAAGACAATTGAGACAAGATAGGATAGGAATTGTCTGAGGACAACAAATTTCTGCCACCTCAAGGCTGGGTGGAGAACACTTAAACTCAGGCCCTTCAAATCCTTAGTGAGGGTATTGTCAACATCTAATCAATTTGTCGTTGAATAAGCTTTTGTGGATCATGGCTCATTTCCCTGGAAGGCATTGAATGTCTCTGATAAAGAAGACTGCGGTCCGTTTAAAAAAGTGAATAAATTGGATAATCTTTGAAGTGACGCACATCCGTTTGTTTTTCTTTTCTGAGTCTACTAACTATAGGATTCTTCAATTCAGAATGGAAGTTGTTATTCTTTCTGTTCCTCTTCCACACATTTGTCCTTGAAGCAGTTCCTATTTTTAATATTTTTTCTGGCTACAGCTGTTTTTGAGATAGTCCATTTCTCAGTTTGTGCTTTCTGAATATAGTAGAGGCTTTTTATATTGCATTTAAACCCATTTATGTTGCAGCCAGCCTATACCACACCTATCTATCTATCTATCTATCTATCTATCTATCTATCTATCTATCTATCTATCTATCTATCTATCTATCTTATCTATCTATCATCTATCTATCTATCTATCTATCTATCTATCTATCTATCTATCTATCTATCTATCTATCCTGGTTGATAATCAAGAAACTACCAAGAAACCTCGCTTTAAAATGCTGGAACAAATGCAGCTTGAAACTGGGGGAGGGGGGCATTTGCAGGGGTATCACTACAGCAGGACAAAAATCAAGATGGCATCCACAAATATGTAATTAAAACTGTTATGTATGTAGGTTTGAATGTTATTGGTTTATTTGAACTGTTCTTGTAAAATGTCAAATGGTATTGGTTTAAATAGTGCGGGAAGAAACCCTGCACTCCCATTGGCTGGCAGCTACGGCTGCAGGCTATAAGAAGCAGCCGTAGCCAAGCCAGAACTGGGTCCATTCGAGCTGTAGTCACTAATAAACTTCTTTGCTGGAACTCCTCACGTCTGACTCTTCATGCAAACTTAACACTGGCGACGAGGATGGGATTTCCCTGAAGAGAAGACGACGCGACGAACAAGCAACTGAGCGAGATGGCTGCGCTGAACACCCCCCCAGCACCGTTCGATCCGGCAACGGAAGACTGGGAATCGTATGCGGATCGTTTCCACATGTTCCTGGAGGGGAACGATCTTGCCGGCATCCCCGAGAGACGGAAGAGGGCGGTCTTTCTCACGCACTGCGGTCCGGCAGTCTTCAAAATGGCGAAGGCGTTGGCGGGAGCAGCAGAGCTGAAGGTAATGGAATGGCCCGATTTAGAAAACTTTTAAGAGCCCATTACGCCCCACAAGTATCGTGCCTCATTAAGAGACACGAATTTTACCGTCGGGATCAAGGGGATAGGGAGAATGTTAATGACTTCGTGGCAAGTTTAAGGGACATTGGGGTGCTTGTGACTTTACCAACTTAGAAGAGGCCATGCGTGATCGGTTTGTTTTAGGCCTAAAAGATAAGGTCTTACAAAGCAAACTTTTAATGAAACCTAAGATCACGTTTAAAGAGGCCATTGAAGAAGCTGTTTCAGCGGAAGCCACCAAGTCCTCAGCTGCGGCCATGAAAAAGATTAACAAGGCCTCAAGCCAGGCCTCAAGCCATTCTGATGGGGAAAAATCCACAACAGCTCATTGCGAACAAATAGACTCTGATTCTGATGGCAGTGAGACAGAGGAGGGGATTTTTAAACTCAGAATGGAGAAGAAAAGAAAAGACTCTGGGAAAAACAGGCAAGGGTTCTATTGCAGAGGCTGTGGGGGGGCCACCCCGCACTGAATGCAAGTTCTTTGACTCCATTTGCCTACGTTGTGAGAAATAGGGTCACATAGCCAGAGTCTGCAAATCATCCAGAACTCCACCAGTTAGGAAGAAATTTCCTGATAGAGACTTTAAGCCCAACAATTTCCTTGAAAAAATGGGGCGAAATTTAGAAGCAAATGGCAAGAATGAAACTCACCAAACAATCACTATTGGTCATTCTTCAACCTTAAATAGCAGAAAAGTACATGTGAAGGTGTTTATTGAAGGAAGGCCTTGCCAAATGGAAGTGGACTCAGGCTCTTATTTATCTATGGTGTCATGGGACACTATCCACAGACTCTTTCCCAAAATTCAGAAAAGCATTTCCAGAAGCAAGCACTGACTCTCAAAGACTACCAAGGGAACAAGATTCCAGTAGTTGGAGCGAGAGATTTCAACGTGCAGTTTAAAGGCCACACCAACGTTTGCCCCTGACCATCGTGGACAAGGATCACCCAAGTTTGCTGGGACTTGAGTGGTTCAAGCCACTTGGCATCGAGGTGACTGGCATCCATCACGTGAGCAGTTCTGACTGGGAAGAGTCCTTGAAGTCTGAGTTTCCAGAGGTCTTCAGCGAAGGACTGGGCAAGTATATGGGGACCCCTATTGCTTTCAGCTTAGACCCCAAGGTGCCCCCAATTCGTTTAAAGCCCAGGAGGGTCCCATTTGCTTTAAAGGAAAAATTGATGCACAATTAGATAAGCTCATTGCTCAAGGGGTTTTAGAGCCTACTGACCACTCCAGATGGGAAACACCCATAGTCACACCAGTCAAGGCTGATGGGTCAGTGAGAATCTGCGGTGACTACAAGGGGACACTTAACCATGCGCTGCAGCAGAGCGCATATCCTGTACCAGTTGTGCATCATCTGCTCCATTCCCTTGGCAGGGGTACAGTATTTGCTAAACTGGACTTAGCTCAGGCATATCAACAATTAACAGTTGATGATGCCACTGCAGAGGCACAAACAATTGTGACTCATAGAGGTGCCTTCAAATGTAAAAGACTACAATTTGGAGTAAGCGTGGCACCTGGCATTTTCAAAGCCTTATGGAAAGAATGTTGCAAGGACTGCCAGGGGTAGTGCCTTATTTTGATGATGTATTAATCTCTGCTGAAAATGACACTCAGCTTCAAGAAAGACTCAGAGAAGTCCTTACCAGATTCAGAAAAGCGGGTTTAAAAGTCAAGGAAGACAAATGTACACTCAAAACAGACAGAGTTGAGTTCCTGGGGTATATGATTGACAAGCATGGCATCCATCCTACTGATGCCAAGGTTAAAGCAATCAAGGAAGCCCCTAAACCTCGATGCAAGGCAGATTTGCAAGCCTTCCTTGGACTTATTAACTTTTACCACATGTTTCTACCTCACAAAGCATCTATTGCTGAGCCCTTACATCGCCTGCTTGATAAGAAAGCTGTTTGGATCTGGGGGCGGAAGGAACAGTCAGCATTTAACAGTATTAAGAGACTAATCACGTCTGATGCTGTGTTGATACATTCTCTGAGAATTTGCCTGTTGTTCTGACTTGTGATGCATCCCCTTTTGGAGTGGGGGGGGTTTGAGTCACAGGCTTCCCAATGGAAGGGAAGCCCCAATTGCATTTTACTCTCGCACTTGTCCAAAGCAGAGAGGAATTATAGCCAATTGGACAAGGAGGCTTTAGCAGTTGTTGCAGCTGTTAAGAAATTTCATGAATATCTGTATGGCAGGTCATTCACCATTGTTACAGATCATAAACCTTTATTAGGCATTGTGGCAGGAGACAAACCTACACCTAATATCCTGTCACCAAGAATGCTGAGATGGACTGAATTTCTTGCAGCCTATTCATACAAACTGATTCACAGGCCTGGCAAGGACATTGGACATGCTGATGCACTGAGTCGTTGCCCACTACCTTGCCACAAGGAGGACTTTGAACTTGAAACTCACACCTTTTTCCTGGAGACCGTTGCTAAGCTTCCAGTCCATGCTGCTGAGATTGCCAGAGAAACTACCAAAGATGCTGTATTAGCACCTGTTATGGGCTGGATTAAGAAAGGTTGGCCTCTTCAAGATCTACCTCACCTTGCCCAACCTTTTAAGTCCAGGCAAACTGAATTATCTGTATTAAGAGGATGTATTTTGTGGGGTAACAGGGTGGTTATTCCTGCAAAACTGCAAAGGGAGGTTTTGGAAATGTTACATGAGGGTCATCCTGGGATTGTAAGGATGAAAGGTTTGGCCAGGAGTTATGTATGGTGGCCAGGTATTGACAAAATGGTTGAAAACTGGGTAGCATCTTGTCCCAATTGCCAGGTAGTCAGGCCTGCCCCACCTCATGCCCCACACAGGAATGGGAATGTCCTAGGGGCCCATGGTCTAGAATCCACATTGATTTTGCAGGCCCTACAAGAGGGCACACTTTTCTAGTGCTAGTAGATGCATACTCTAAATGGCTAGAGGTAATTCCCATGACATCCACTACAACTGAGGCTGTCATCAAGCAGCTCAGAAAATTGTTTGTCACCCATGGGCTACCAGATGTCCTTGTTTCTGACAATGGCCCTCAATTCACATCTAACAATTTTGAATCCTTTCTAGCTCAACAGGGCATCAGACATGCCCTCACTGCCCCTGGGCACCCTTCGGCCAATGGCCGGGCTGAACGCATGGTAGCTTCACCAAAAGAAGCTTCAGCAGCTGGGTCCTGGGGACATCACTGAGAAGCTTGAAAAACTTCTTAGTGTTCAACACATCACTCCTAGCCCATCAAATAACTTGTCCCCAGCAGAGTTGATGGGCAGAAAACTTAGGTCTTCCCTTGACCGCCTTCATCCCACTTACGCACCCAACGCACCACTGGATTCCACTTCCAAAGTTCGTTCTTTTAGTGTGGGTGATTCTGTCTATGCTAGGAACCTTATAGGTGAACCTTTGTGGATTCCTGCTGAAATAACTCACATCACGGGCCCTCGTTCTTACAGGGTACAAACAGAGGATGGCCTCCTCTGGAGCAGGCACATTGACCAACTTAGATCCAGGTTCCCTCAGGAACATCGACCCTGTCCTCTCTCTAGGTCCCTCACCTGATGTTCCCTTCTAGGGGGAAGGAGGGAACAGGAGGAAAATCAGCAAACAGGAATCAACCCCATGTGTAACGAGCCATTGCGACAGGAACCATCCTGAACCCTGTCACAAAGCCAAGATCCATCCTTAGAAGTGGAAGATTGCACATCACTACCTGACTTGGGTGCTGACATTGGAATGGAGATGGGTTGGGAGGAGAGACCAGAGTCTAACAGTCTAACAGGGTCTTCTTCCTCAGGAAGTCCCAACAGGGAAATGTCAGTAGACACATTTCCCCTCTCACTGGGTGAGAACGTTAAAGTTTCTGAACCACGAAGGTCTCAACGTACACGTAAGAGCCCCACCTATTTAAAGGAATACATTAGATAGGTTGGGGTTTGGTATGGACTGAACCTAGTGGGGAGGGGTGTTATGTATGTAGGTTTGAATGTTATTGGTTTATTTGAACTGTTCTTGTAAAATGTCAAATGGTATTGGTTTAAATAGTGCGGGAAGAAACCCTGCACTCCCATTGGCTGGCAGCTACGGCTGCAGGCTATAAGAAGCAGCCGTAGCCAAGCCAGAACTGGGTCCATTCGAGCTGTAGTCACTAATAAACTTCTTTGCTGGAACTCCTCACGTCTGACTCTTCATGCAAACTTAACAAAAACCCTGCCAATAACACATGAAAAGGGGTGGAACAGCCACCTTATTATTTTTTTCTGTCTCCAGTTGCCTGATTTTCTGCAACTAGTGGGCATCCAGTTTTTTGCAGTAACAGTGTTTTAAGTACTCATGGCACTACAATGTTTTACTTCTGAAATATGCTATCATTTTCTTACAACAAGACAGTGTAGATTGCAGGTAAATGTGCTTATTACTAGGTCAGAAGATAGAAACTCCACTTTAGTTGTGCACTTTCATTAAGTTTTTTGTTTAAATAACTATTTTGCAATTTTTTTAAAAAAATTGTTACTAATACCATACTGAAGTAGTCATATTAACAAATAGTCATATTTTGGGGCTAACAAATTGGAATGTTTATGGAGATACTCAATTATCCAGGTCATGGTTGTCCCAAAGGTGCTTTTCTAAAAGGCAACTGGACTTTGTTTTTCCTTGAAGACATTTCGCTTCTCATCCAAGATAAAATTCACACAATTGTAAGACTGTATGCAGCTGTGAAGCTGTATATCACTGCCACTGAGACCCAGTTGGAGTACATTTCAGCCAAATTCTCATATTTTTTTAGTTGTGATCATTCATTTAAAAAAATCTTCTGCAAATGTGTACGTATGCAGGGACAGAACAATCTTTGATGTATCTTGGTTACTATATCAAGATGAAATTAACCAGCTGTTGCTCCTTGGAATATTCCATGAAAATGTGTGTGCAAGGGTTTGCATGTTCAGGATTGTGTTTGACATGCATAGTAAGTTTAGAAGCAGGTCTTAAAGTTCCATTATCTTATTTATCTATTTTGTCTGTTTCTATCGTAATTGGAAAAGAATAAGTACCAAATCCAACTATGGGTAGAAAACTGACAATATAGTAGAAGCCCAATCATTTGCACGTTGTTACAAAAACTATAAGAATTATAAGGCAAGCAAGCAGGAAAAAAAAGAAAAAAATAATTTTGTGAAATGTCAAGTTTGATTCAACCCTCTGAAAAGTTGCCTTGATGAAATGGAAACTTTTCCATACAGCTTCAGAAAGATGTTACCAAAAAGATAAACCATGCTTGACAGGAGGGTCCTGTCAAAGCATAAAAAACAGCTTCCATAAATCTCTGCTAATTAGAGATGATGGACTGTGCCTTTCTTCTGCTGTATACTTCGATTAAATAAAACCCGGAAAATAATCTAAGAAACATATTTTTATTAACAAAAATAACAAACCTAACTGACTACATTACTGGCAGTTAAGCACACACAGGCATACAAAGAAAGTTACTGGAAGTGAAGAAAAAACACAGTAAACTTTTGTTTCAAGCATGCGCAGTAAATCAGACATCACAAGACAGACTTATCTCATGTTGCTATGGAGACATGATAACAATATTCTAGCAGGCTAACTTCTAACTTCTGTGTGCTGTGAGAATATTTGTGTTCCCATGAGGGGCTGCTTGCAATTCATGTAGAAAACATGTATGCAGGTGGTCCTTGACTTACAACTATTCGTTTAGTGACTATTTGAAGTTACAACAGCACTGGGAAAACGAAGTGAGTAATGAACTTTTATCAGACTTACAACCATTGCAGCATCCTTGTGGTCACATGATCAGAATTTGGAAACTTGGCAACTGGCATGCATTTATGACTGTTGCAGTGTCCCAGGGTCATGTGATCACTTTTTGCGACTTTCTAACAAGCAAAGTCAATGGGGAAGCCAGATTTTTCTTTTACAACTGTGTTACTAACTTAAGGACTTCTGTGATCCGCTTAACAATTGTGACAAAACTCACTTAACAACTGTCTTGCTTAGCAACGGAAATGTTGATGCCGATTGTGATTGTAAGTCAAGGACTACTTGTGTGTGCAAAGCTTTGGGAGTTGTAATCTAATTGTGCGTAAGGGGATGGTCTTGACATTCAAGAAATTAAACTAATTGCAAATGAATTTATTCCATCTGTGTAGCTGAGCACAGATGGAATCACTAACCTCACTCTATTTGCATGGAACGGCAGGTTTGACCTCACATGCAGAGTCTTTTCTGTTTCAGAGCCAAGAAATAAATGAGAGACAGGACAAATCTATCTCTCTCTTTTTCTCCATTTTTGTGCTCCAGGCCACAGACACACTGTTTTGGAAACGAGTGAAAGGAATGCTATCTCATTTCCGCCTACAGCTTTTTCTCTTGTCCAGGTGGTGTTGAAGCAACAGGGATTTTCTTGCAATGCAAAATGTGGTTTAGCTTGGTGCCTCCCTTAGCCCACCTGCTTATGTAGGGGATACTCTCCCACAAGTTCACCTGTTATCTGATCATCCTCTGTGTCTTGACAAAATAGCTTTGTTTTACAACAAGCCCCTTATCCCTAGCTTAATCTGAGACATAAGAAACTAACATATAGGTTGGTTTATAATGTACCATAATTTACAGTCTCACCCACACCCCACCCCTTCATTCATAACAGTCTATACAAACTTATTCTCCTTATAAATAATGTACATTCTAAGCCTTTCCTGTGACTGAGGAGATTGTATATGATCCTGTAGATAAGCAGTTAAGTCAAAACAAACGATTTCTACAGGATATCCCAGCAGGATGTTAAAGTACGGAATACAATACCATACCGAATATATTTGGATTACAGAGAGTCTGCTGTCTCCCCAAGATAAAACAAGGGGGCACAATCCAGGAAGTTCCCTATTGTAAACTACACCAAAACGAGGCAGGATTGTGAAAGGGGAATCTTATATCAACTAGAAGATTATTAGTCTTTATCTGGAGAAAATCTTTCAAACGTTTGTTTTAATTTAGAGCTAAATTTAATTCACCAACAGAATCAAAAAGAAATTGTGTTAATTTTCCCAAGGTAAATACAAAGACTGTCTACAAGCACTTACCTTAAAAATCAGAGAGCTTAAGGTTATCCTGGAAAATTGTTTTTGCTTTACGGTTTTCAGAAAAGAGAAAAATCAGGGAAGAGCACAGTCTATTGATGAAGAATTTTTTTCCAGATTTCAGAATGGCAGCAGGGAAATGTTACTAAGTGGGGCATGAGAAAGGAAAATTGCTCTCGATCACCCCCTTTCATATTTGTTAGTGGAATGACAACATTCACATATATGCAACACATAAAAACATTTTCGATTTCTATCTTCCCCAGGCTGAGTCAGAATTAAGAAGTAACTAAGGAGTCATTAGGATCATCCCACAACCATCTCAGTGCATTGTTCAGTTTTCAGAATACTCAATAAGTTGCCAGCAGAGATTTCACACTGCCATTCTACAAAATCTCTTCGTGCGTCCATATATGAGTTCATTCAGGAAATAACTGTCCCAAGAGTTGTGCTCATTCAAGGACACCAAGAAGTATATGAATATGAGTAAAAATATGCTAAATTGCAAGACAGAAATATCAGCCCCAAATGTGCTTGATTCTTTTCAAATATTTCCATGATGTAGAAAGCAGTGATATTTCAAGGTAATGCCCAAGAGAAACAAATCTGTCAGTTAGTTCGGGAACAAATGTTGATTATAATATCTCTCCTGAAATTAGATTCTGACTCATCAGGATTTATAGGCAGTTTGTATCTTAAGATTATCCTATTATTAATAGAACTCTTATCTACAAAACGAGTCATATATTTTATTATGGTGCAACATTCCTAGATTTACACACCGATCACTCATATATTAACAAAGATACACCCACATGCATCCTTGGTCTTCTTGCTGAGGCTCTGGGATGGTGAATGGGCTAAATATATTAATGAAATCACATGTATAGCATAGCTTTCATTTAACACAAAAAGTAAAATCACCGCACCAGTAGTTACACTGGTCAGATCCCACCCCTGGTCATAGTAGTGGCTTTTTCTCTTCCTCCTCTTCCTTCAAGGCCATTCTCTGTGTCCTCTAAATGTGTGAACTGAGGTTGTGAGTAGAAACAATTAAAGTCTAGGAAAATGAAATGCTAAGGAGCCAATCAACAGCTTCTTTCTATGTTCTAATAGAACACTATGACCAGTAGTATTAAAAGCATAGAATTCTTCATGTATCAGTACGGTCAAAGTTCCTTCCAGCTCATCCATCAGGCTCACAGTGGTCATTTTCATACCAAATTTGGATCTAAAGATCAGGGCCTCTGGCACTGTAGTACCATCAAATGCTAAATGTGGAATGTTGGATTTGGGCCAATATTTATTACACTATTGCAGATTCAAATATGTTTTTTTAAGCAAAGCTCTCACCATGACTCTTTTAGGAATTCAGAAAACTCTTCCTGGCAAAGAAAGTAAGTAATCTCAGAAATCACTGGAAGGATAAAATCCTTAGACCCCCTGATCTACAAGATGAAGATACCTTCTCATACAGCAGAAAAATTAAAAAATAGGGGAGATGGACATGAGGCCTATGTTAATTTCATATGTTTTTCCATTTATGAAGAAGTATGCAAACTATATTAGCGGAACATCAATTGAGGTGATTAAAGACACAGTCATGTGTCCAATAGCTCTGAAAAACTCCATTCAATGAATTCCTGTGGCCACAAAGGAGAAAAACATAACTTGTTTTCTTCCCCGAGTACCAGATGTGTAATATCTATCTGATTCTCTATAATGGCTCCAAAGGATGACAAATTCTCGTGCACTTTTAGTTTTTGATCAGATTTCCTTTAGCACTTTTCACATATCTCCTGGTACTGCCATCCAACTGCATGGTCTGATCCATTTCACGTAGGAAACTTCTTTTCTTCCAGGAATCATCTTTTATCATGAGAACAATCTTTTGTTGTATCTCTGAAAATGTCATTCTCCACATTGCTGCATGGAGCACCAGGATCAGGGCTGAGAAAGATTGCTGTCTAAATCTCTGAGAGACTCTGCCAATTAAGGCAGAGCAGCTATTGCAAATACTGTTCCCACTTCATGTGCTGAACTACAATTCCCATTCTGCACGTACCTGGAGATGATGGGAATTGTAATCTAACAAAGTGAACCCACATTCAGAAGGCTGTAGTAGTTGATAACAATTATTTATCCTCAGCCCAATTCAGTACTAAGGCAATTTCCTAAATTTCTATGTCACCTTAAGGTAGAATTGTGCTAGTATTCATACAATCAGTTTTGCAGTTAGGAATCTTGTTTGGAGCCTGGATGTAATTTCACACATCTCAAAAGTAAACTAGTATTGTTCTTTGCAACTGCATTATCTCAAATGTTACGTTAATAACTCTGGATTTAAGAACATTCTTTGTGAGCATTATATTGTAAACCTGTTAAAAATGCAATAGCAACAAAACAGGCCTGTCAGTTTTGGCTGAATGAGGATTTCACACTATTATAGGACTCAGCTCTGAACCCTCAAAAAGCATGGCTGCCTTTAAAATGAAGGCATTCCCATGACCCAACTTCTATTTAAGGGTTTTATGTCTATTTAAGGATCATAAGTATGAGAGGTTAATATTATGAAAGACTGTACAATGTTTTTCTATCTAGATGTGGCATCTTATGTCCAAATCACAATTTTAAAAAAACACCACCGCAAAACTGAAAAGCCCTATTTGGTTTGTTTGAAAGTTCAGTGATATTTTGTAAGGCCAGTGGGAAGGGGAGGGAAGAGAAGCAGTGTACATTCCACCAAGATTCTCACATGAAGGAAAAGAACTAGGTTAAAAATAAGAAAACTGAGAGAGGGTATAAAAGGGATGTTTCCTATCCCCATAGGTTAAAGCCAAACAAGGGCTGCAGCTGACAATGAAACCCTCTCAGGAAACTTAAGTCTCCGGTGACAAATAAGACTCTCAACCAAGACAGGATGCATATGACCCAGCCACAGAGCCAAAGGGATATGGGAGGCAAACAAGCTGTGTTCTATTGTCTTAGCATATGCTTCACAGACATTTATAGAATTTGAGCTGACAATGAAATCACTCAGTTCGTTGTTCCTTCATGCAGCAAAGATGGGGATTCCTCAGCAGGTATTTTGGCAGCTGCTGGTTTTGGGACTGACAGTTCAGCCCAGTGAAGAGGTGGAAGCTTTGTGTTCTGGGACCACTTGCTACACACTGAATTTTGGACGGTTTAGTTGGATGGATGCTCAGCAAAAGTGCAAGGACAATGGGGGTAACCTGATGACTCTGAAAAGCCAAGAGGAGGCTTTGCTTGTCCCACAGCTGCTCACCAAGATGCCCAAAGGGGAAGCCGGCACAGTTTTGGAGGTAAGATTGTGGATTGGGCTTCACCGAAAGAAAGGCAAATGCTACGATAAACATCGGCCATTGAGGGGCTTCCGCTGGGTGACAGGAGGTGAGGACACCCAGTACTCTAAATGGGGACAGGAACCCCGGGAAACCTGCTTGTCAAATATGTGTGTGGCCCTTCAGGGGGCTCCCTTCTCATCTCAGGAACTGCCCTGGGTAGACAGCCTCTGTGGTAATGCAACTGCTGGGTTGTCAGGCTTCTTGTGCAAGTTCAGTTTCCAGGGAATGTGCCGTCCGCTCATACTGGCGGGGCCAGGCGTGGTCAGCTACAGCACCCCTTTTGGTGTAGCCACTGATTTCCTTGTAACTGTACCCTTTGGCTCCACGGCTGAGGTAGCATGTGAGCCCCAAGGAGAGGAGATACCTAGCACCTTCCTTGTGTGCAAGCCACAGCCAAACAGCAATGTCTCTGAATGGAGCAGCCCAGGTCCATTTTGTGCTTCAGCCATTTATGGTTGCAGCTACAGCAATGGGGGTTGTGAACATGAGTGCCTGAATCAAGGCAAGGGTTTGTTTCAATGTGCATGCCGCTCAGGATACCAACTTGGAGGGGATCATCTTTCCTGTGTCCCTGTGGACTACTGCAGCTCCAATCCATGTCAAGGACAGTGTAAACCATACCCTGGAGGTTTCCAATGCCTCTGCACTTCTGGTTATATTCTGGCTGATGATGAGCGGAGCTGCATAGATGTGAATGAGTGTGGTGCACTTCAAAGTCCTTGTGAACAAATATGTGTGAATACCAAGGGGTCCTTCACATGTCGTTGCAACCTTGGCTATATGCCTGCTGAGTCTGACCACCAGGCATGCCAGGACATTGACGAGTGTGCGAGGAACACACCATGTGACCAGATTTGTGTAAATACTCATGGCTCCTTCCACTGCTCTTGCCAGCCAGGATACCAGCTGGAAGGTGTTAATAGCTCTTTTTGTCTTGATATTGATGAGTGTCAGGAAGAACTTTGTGAACATATGTGCATCAATCAAGTTGGCAGCTACCGGTGCTCTTGTAGGGATGGCTGGATTTTGGCACCCAATGGGATCTCTTGTCTCTTGGATCCCACCTCTTCAACATCCACTCAAGGAGGAGAATGGATTCCAACAGATACTCAACCTGCTTCAGAGTTACCAGCCCTGCTGACTGATCCTTCACTTCAATCTGAGCTAGGAGTCTTTGCATCCCAGGATTACACCCTTCAGCCAGCTGTGGTCAGCAGTGTACTGGAGGACAAACCCCGTATCAGAGATGAGAGGATAGATAAGAACAGTCATGGCTCCAAGCAGTTTTTATATCTTATCTTGGGCGGTGTGGGTGTTTTATTCCTGGTGTCTTTTGCCCTAGCTTGGGTCATCTACAGAAAAATAAAAGCCAAGAAAAATTCTAAGAACATCACGGATAATTACTCTTGGGTACAAGACCAAGGAGACAGCAGAGCAGCAGGAAGCAAGGAGAGTTTGTAGTCAATGGTGTGATTTTGGTGTGAGAAGGAAGGGAAGGGAAGGTATACATTGCAATTGAAATTTTTAAAAACTATACACTGACAATTCTTTTTCATGTAATATTTTGCAAGAGGACTGCTACAATTGCATCATCAAAACCACAAGGGTGAAACTAGAAATAAAACCTTTAAGAGTAAATTTATCAAGATTTGTATCTCTGACAACAGTGGCAAATTTGACTTTGCAATCCACTTTACGTACATGCTGGTCAGTCAGTTGATTGTTAGATCAGCCTTCCCTTCTTGCCTAGGAAGCAAGTGGTAAATTTTTCTAAGCAGCAAATCTATATTTATGCCCACCAATTTTTATCTTACCACTCCAATGCCAACTTCGTATCAATCCTTTCTTTTAAAAAAAATGATCAGAAGGAAGGAAGCATATTTCTTAAACTAATTCCAATAGAACCACTGTGATAACAGCACAGTCGAATCATCTTTCAAATTACTTTTGTTAGTTGTGAAGTCTTATATCCATTTTCTCCCTTGGGTTTAAACTAATTGTGGTCCATAGAAATCAGTTTGAATGGAATCAGAGGAATTGAATTCACAGAACTGAAATTTAACTTGTCTTGAATTGGCTGTACTTGATTCAGTAAAAAGGTACTGCATGCCCGCTTAGACTTCAGATTCTGCTGTTTTGCTGCTCCTTCGAAGCTTTGCTAAATGTTATCACATTGTTGAGGGATGACTCAATCTCACTGAAACAGAAACAGCTGCAGTGACCAACCAGAGCTTCATTTATGCTTTCCATATCAGCTCACGGGGAGAAGGAGAAAAATATAGATGCTGTTTATGATCCAACATATTTCTTGTCTGGGTGCTTGAGGAAAAGAGTTACTGGGGAATGTAGCAGAAATTTGAAACCATTTCGAAGTTAACTGTATTAAAGCTGAACATCGTTCAATAAAATGTGCTGTATACCTCATTCTGGCAACATTTTAGAAAGATGGTAATAGCAAATGTTACAGACTGTCTCCATCTTGTACAGCTAGTTCTGAAATTTCTCTTTCAGGGCTAGTTCTTTAAAAATAACTTGGTCAGTCTATGTGACCAACCCTGGGGATATTGTAACTACAGTAAATGTAAGCAGATTTCATTTTTTATATTCAATTTGATTTCAGTATGCAGAGTGTATAGACTGAAAATGCAGTGATAGGGTAGGGATAAGGGTTTGTTCCCTCCATTTAAAGAGGCTCCATTTTCAGCTTATGCTCCTTTTTGGGGGGACTTATGATCTCTAAAATAATAAAAGCTGGCTGGCTGATTTGAGGCCAGTCAGTCTCCCTCCGCCCACAACATCAGGCTCGGATAACAAGCTAGAAATGTGAAATATATATTCTTCCTGGCATTTTCCCATAAGTGCAGTGTCCATAGAAAGGTTGATTTAGTAGTTTATCTAAATCACATTTTCCGCAGGGTTTTAAAGGCTGTATTTAGGGTGTTAGCGATTTTGAATTCCAGGAATCAGCCTTAGAACATATATTCACAAATATTTGATGAGATGAGGAAAATAAATTGTGAATATCTCCGTAATTCCTTCCCCCAGCAAAAAGTATTTACAGAAGCATTTGATATTAGAGCAATTTTTAGGCGTGGCAATTTTAATACCTGATTTGCAGCTACAGGCCCAGATTTCCCTCCGTCTCTTCTATTGAAATATTTCTATAACTAGTTGAATGTCTGAGATGCACGTTAATTTAAGCAAACATTCTGTAGTAGTTTTTGCTATTAAATCTACATCACTGTCCACTTTGATAACATTATTCAAGAACGGGTTTGAAACAAAAGTAACTCTCTCTATTAGAAATCCCACTTGTTTCTATTAATAATTCCATTTGGACTAAATAAAATGGCTTACTCTGGATTAAACCATGCATGCAAGATATTGAGTCTCACATTACCACAACTAACTTAACATAATGAGTTTGCCATAGCCTACCAGATACATCCTGTTCTTAGCATGCAGAGGAAAACTTTGTTCCTATTGTTATCATCTCTGCTGAATCTAGTATTAAATCAAGAAAGCCATAGCAAAATTCAGAAGTCTAACTGCCTGGATATTTTAAATGGATTGTTTGTCTTATCTTATTTTTGTACAGTTGCTGGAAAGAGAGGAAGATGAAAGAGTGATACTTTAAGTGCATGATACAACTAACAGCAACTTAAATCCAGATGCCTTAATGTATGCAATTATGATACAAATAAAGGATGCTCAGTTGGGAAGCAGGATAGGTAACCTATATTTTTTGGCACAAACTGATTTATAATATTTTCATAACAAAAGAATAAAATCCACCACTCATTGGCCAATGGTGAAATATTCTTTTTCCATTGTGGAAAAACTGAGTATATAGGTCTCCTCTAGATTGTACAAGATATAACACAAAATATTAATACCTTATGTAGAAATTTAGAGACACTGAGATCTGAGTCATGTAGTCATTTCCTTTTAAAAAGACTGATTATATGTATGCAGTCTTGGAAAGCATATGAACTGTAATACTGGAGTCAATATTCTATTATAAAATATGTAATGTAGATGTCCCTCCAGATTAATTTCCATTAAAAAAATGTAGGCTAAAGGTTAGCAAGCTGCACCTATTTAGATATTGCTGGACTTCAACTCCCATAAGCCCCTAGCTATCATGGCTTCAATGATCACAGCTGGCATGATTTCGAGGCCAACAAAATGTAGAACACCACAAACTGTCCACCCTGCTATAGACCTATAGGAAACAGGAGAACACCAGGAAGGGCTTGGCAGGTAGCAGCAACTAGCCAACCTCTGCTGACCTCATAACCTAAGCAAGGTCAACCCTGATAAAGTCTTGGATGAATGGGAGCTGGGTGTGAAGAGACTCCTCACTGCAGTGGTAAAACAAATGTTGAAGAAATTAAAACAGCTGCATACCCAGCAGAAAGCAATGGCAACCCACTTAGGCATGAATGCAGTCATCAGGACAAAAAAATGAGTGCTACACTTGCCATCCCTATCTTGCCTTATATATTGCTTGTGTCTATCAGTTTGTCTGTCTACCTGCCTGCTTAGTTTTATCTGGCGTGGGAAATTCCATAGAAAATGAAATCTCAAAATGGTGTGATCAAATGTTTTTTTTCCTTTCTTTTCTTCTCCTTTTTATTTGTGGCTACTATAACATGGTTTCAGAATAAAAACAATAAAATTTCCCCTGCTTTGAAGACTCGGTAACTCTCGTGCTTATTTCTGTTACCCACCCAGCTTTGAGCTAAAGCCAAAGATTCCTGGGAAGAGCTTAATTCAGAAGGGTCCACACCCTTCTCTTTAATAAATGGGCATATTCAGGTACACGAAAACTAATGAGAGAGAAAACCTCAAAGGTTCTCTAA
This sequence comes from Naja naja, assembly GCA_009733165.1. Lineage (NCBI taxonomy): Eukaryota > Metazoa > Chordata > Lepidosauria > Squamata > Elapidae > Naja > Naja naja. The sequence goes on along the minus strand of CM019150.1, from coordinate 125,935,518 downwards.
TTGTTTGTTTGTTTGCTTTCTTTTTAAAAAAAATCTCAGCTTTATTACTTCAGAAGCACAGGAAGTCCTCGACTTACACACCATTTGCTTAGCGACAGGGATGGGATTCAATCGGTGTTACTACCAGTTCGGTGACTTCGATTCACTTAACAGCCATGGCAAGAAACATCATAAAATGGGGCAAAACTAACTTAACAACTGTCTCACTTAGTCTCAACAGAAATGTTGAGCTCAATTGTAGTCGTAAGTCAAGGGCTACCTATAACTCGAGGTAAGAATATTACACTTCTTCCTCCTCCTATTTCCCCCCCCCACATACAACACATGGATACAAACATAAATAAAATGATGGTTGAGCCCACAGTAATCCAGATTACTGATCATTTCTTTCTTCCAATGGGACTAATACCTTATCTGTCAATACTAATTGATCTAAAGAGTCTCCCCTCACCAACAATTTACTTACGCTAATACTTCAACCTGCAGTGTTATAAGTGGGCCCTCAACGGAAATGCATCAAACTCCAGGTGGAGACATCCCTTGGCAACAGAAGAGATCTTATAAAGTTGAACTGCACTGCTTCTAATGCATATGTATCCTAGTAAACCCAACACTGTGCACTAAACTTAGCACTTCGGGTTTTAAAAGTTTACCTGCTGCAGGAAGATAGTTGTTGCCCCACAGGCTATATATCTAATTATTGCATTCCAAGCAGGGTGAGGCTTGAAGGACAGTTTCCAGGAAAAGATTGTCAGTTTTCTGAATGTGGGGGTTGGTTAGTGTGTCACCTTGGTTTTCATGTGGTTGATTTTCAGCATTTTGGATAGATAATGCAATGCAAGTGTTGCAGAGCCACTTGAGATACAGACAGAATAGCAACACTGTCAGCATATAGAAAAATATACTGTTAAACACCCAGCACTTAGCTCCAGCTGCCTGCAATTAGTGCAGGCTCAAATCCCACCAGGCTCAAGGTTGACTCAGCCTTCCATCCTCCCGGGGTAGGTAAATTGAGGACCCAAGACTGTTGGGGGCAATAAGCGGACTTTGTAAAAATGCCACTTAGTAATAAGCAGGCATATACAATAGAATGAAGGCTATTGCTGAGCACATTGGGTTGTGCTCCAAAGATTGTAAGCTGCCCTGAGTGTCCAGAGAAGGGCGGCATATAAATGTGAATTTTAAAAAAAATGGAAATTGGTTTACTAAACAAAAGAGGAGATGAAATTCAGTTCTAGTAAGAGACTGAACAATATCATTGCCTGAAAAAAAACTTGTTTTTAAAGAAAAATATTCATTTAAATCAGAGATATGAAGATTCAGAGTCTTAAGTCAGCATTATTGGCTCTCTGTCAGCATAACTGGATTTCTTACTATGCCCTCAAGGGCCCAATAGATTTTCTGCAAGACCTCCCAATCTAGGTAAGGCCACACCAGCTTGCCTAAACTTAGAACAAGCCTTCCTGAAGTTTTTCCTTCCTAGCTAACCTATAGTAAACTCCTACCACAATGCTATCACATATTTTTTTTCACTCCTGTTAATCTTATCCAGATGCTTTCAACAGACTTCAACATTCAGGGACATGAATTTATTCAGAGACATACAGCTTCTTTACTATTATAAAACTATTCTGGCTCTGTTTTTGCTAAACTTGTTTCTTTAAACCAAGTCATATCAGCACACTTGTGTTGCTCCCTTTCCTCCTCCTTATCTTCTTCAGGCTGTCACTGGCCAGATCAAGGTGAGCAGCCCTTTAGTGGTGACAGATTACACTTAATATATTGTAGAACAGGAGTGTCAAACTCAAGTTTGAAGAGCTTTGGTGGCTCAGGCTGTTAAATGCCTGCTCTTAAGATCCAGCTGTCTACAATTACTGTAGGCTCGAATCCCACCAGGCTCAAGGTTGACTCAGCCTTCCATCCTCTCGGGGTAGGTAAATTGAGGACCCAAGATTGTTGGGGGCAATTAGCTGACCTTGTAAAAATGCCGCTTAGTAATAAGCAGGCATATACAATGGAATGAAGGCTATTGCTGAGCACATTGGGTTGTGCTCCAAAAATTGTAAGCCGCCCTGAGTCTTCGGAGAAGGGCGGCATATAAATGTAATTTAAAAAAAAAAAAAAAGTTGTCACGGCGGTGTCACGTGACGTATTGGGACTTCCCCCCTTCACTAAACCAGGTGGGAGCATGGCCAGCATGTGACGCATCTGGCCCATAGGCCTCGAGTTTGACAGCCCTGTGGTAGAAGGATGGGAGCAGGCCTATAAAAGAGGGAAAAGTCACATTACACATGAGTTCTGAGTGATTTACAAATACAGCACAGCAACATCATGTTATCAAAATCTGGTCAACATTCACATTTGCAAAGAAGCAGCTTCTGCTCCAACTATGAAATTCTGCCCTGCACATTCATTACTTAAAGCATTCAACAGTATCAAACCTTCCTGTATATGATCATTTCCCATATATATCTACAATCCTTTGACTGATTGTTCCAAATTTCCCTGCCAAATGACGTGACATAGCTACTGGTGTATGCTAAAACAAGTTTCTTTTTACAATTTTCTGAACTTTTAGCCTTTTAACATTTTAAATTAATTTTAATGATTCTTTTTAAAGTATCACATTCTCAATGGCTTCATATCTGTTACTGTCATATTGTATTTTACTATTAGACCACCCATACAATATTCAGTAAAATGTCTTTTACACAGATGAAGTCCTTCTTATTCTGAACTTTAACTAACCTTCAACTGTGTGTATGTTGCTCTTTACATTTTCTTTTCTTTATTTTATTTGTTGTTCTTTTGTTGTATTTGCAGCTGTTAGTCACCTTGAAGCTTCAGCAATAAAGATATACTTCCTAAAACCAATGGAACAGATAACATTATAAACAATCCAATAGTAAAGTACATGCCTTGTCTACAACAAGTCCAGGGTTCAATTCCTAGGATCTTCAAATAGGTTTTCCAAATGTCAGGATTGATAAAAACATTCCTACTCAAAATCTTGATGAGTATTGATATAGTCGCAGACATTGTTAGGCAATCTGGATGAGTGGCGGTATAGTAGCAGACATTGTTAGGCAAGTCTAACCACCCCCATCTGATGTCCACCAGATGTGTTTAACTGCAATCTCATCAGACTGAGCCAGTCAATATGCTAGCAGGCTGACAATAATGGGTTTTAATCCATTACATCTGGAGCAAATGGGCTGGAAGATCAGACCTGAAATATTGAAGTTGATTCAACGTAATCCAGTCTCATATGATTTACAATTTCCTTCAACTGCACAGCTATGCATTGATTGCACATTGTGAAATAACAGAGCAGGAAAAAAAAATCACTTCCAATCCAGGAATCAGAAATTTGGATTTGCCTCACAAAATTACAGTTCCTGAGGAAGCTTTTGCCAGCAATGTCGTTCATATGATTAATAACCTAGAATTCGCTTTTAATATTTTCAACAATGGATTGAGATTTTACTTTTAGAATGGCAAAAAAAATTACTTAAGGAATGTCTAATGTGAACTTAAATGGACTCTGGGGATGGCAGAGGGCAGGAAGGCCTGGAGGAACGTTGTCCATGGGGTCGCGATGGGTCGGACACGACTTTGCAACTAACAACAACCAATTTCCATATAATGCCCCTATGAAAAGATGAAAATTTAAAAGGTAGGATACTAATGAAAAGGTTTCCTGGAGATCCTATGTACTGACATGAAGGAACCATATATCTTGCAATCATCAGATCTATGATATTTCTCACTCAGTGTATGGATACAAATGTGCAAAATATTTCTAGACAAAATTCTGGTGAGTTCCATCCAAAAAATCTGCAAGATCAGGAACATCCATTTTTTTTTAAATTTAATGAGCGAAATGGTATACAAATTGTCCTCAACTTACCACCATTCATTTCGTGTCCATTTGAAGTTACAGGGCACTGAGAACAGTGACTTATGACCTTTTTTCATACTTATGACCACTGCAGCACCCCTGGGAAGATTGGGAAATTGGAAAAAGGGGGAGAAGGAAAAGGAAAATCATGTCTATATTTTGATCAAGAAACTATTTGGTTGGTTCTGGGAGTTGAGCTTTTTATAAGATTGTTACCAGTACACTGTGTGCACAATTATTAGGCAAGCTGTATTTTTGAGGATTAATTTTATTATTGAACAACTACAGTGCTCTCGGTCAATCCGAAATGTTAATAAACCTCAAAAATATTTTAAAAAGTAAAAGTGAGGTTATGGCTTTCTTAGGTGAATATCTATGTGTGCACAATTATTGGGCAATTATTAGTGTGCAGGATTATTATGCAACTAAATGAAAAATGAAAATTTTCCCATCTCGCTCATTTTTTTCATCTGTCAAAGTGAGAATAATAAACAAACAACTCAAAATTTACAAATAAACATTTCTGACAGTTCAAAAAAAATCAGTGCCCAATATAGCCACCCTTCTTTTCAGTAACAGTCACAAGACTTCAGTTCATGGAATCTGTCAGTTTCTTGATCTATTGACCATCAACTTATTGTGCAGCAGCAACCACAGCCTCCCAGACACTGTTCAGAGAGGTGTACTGTTTTCTTTCATCATAAATCTCCCATTTAAGAAGGGCCCACAAGTTCTCAATAGGGTTTAGGTCAGGTGAGGAAGGGGGGCATGTCATTATTTCTTTCATCTTTAAGGACTTTACTGCTAGCCGTACAGTGGAATATTTTGATGCGTGCAGTGGAGCATTGTCCTACATAACAATCATGGTGGTCTTGAAAGATGCAGACTTTTTCCTGGACCACTGCTTGAAGAAAGTATTCTAAAAACTAGCAGTAGCTTTGGGAGTTGATTTTGAGTCCATCTTCAACCCGAAAAGGTCCAGCTAGCTCAACTTTAATAATACCAGCCCATACCAGTACCCCTCCTCCACCTTGCTGGCATCTGAGTCGAAGTGGAGGTCTGTGCCCATTACTGATCCAGCCACGGGCCCATCCATCCGGTCCATCAAGAATCACTCCCATCTCATCAGTCCATAAAACTTTTGAAAAATCTGTATTCAGATATTTCTTGCCCCAGTCTTGCCATTTCAACTTATGTGTCTTGTTCAGTGGTGGTCGGGTTTCAGCCTTCCTTACTTTGGCCATGTCTCAGAGCACTGAATGCCTTGTACTTCTGGGCACTCCAGGTAGGTTGCAATTCTGGAATATGACAGCACTGGAGGATAATGGATTCCTGGTAGTTTCATGTTTTATTTCTTAAATCTTTGGCAGTTAACAAGCATCTTCTTTTCTCAACATGTTTCTTGCAATCCTGTTGACTATTTGCAACAAAACATTTGATGGTTCTGTGATCACTCCCCAATATCTTAGCAGTTTCAAGAGTGCTGCATCCCTCTGAAAGACTTTTTACAATTTTTGACTTTTCAGAGTCAGTTAAATCTGTTTACTAACCATTTTTCCTGAGGAAAAGAAGCTGCCTAATAATTATGCACACCTAGATATAGGGTGTTGATCTCCTTACGCCACACCCTCCGTCATTACACAAACACGCATCACCTGATATGTTTATGCCAACTAAGCATTCAAGTTTATACAGCTTGGAGGTGGAAAATATGCATAAAATTGATGATATGGTCAAAATGCTCACTTGTTTAATAATTGTGCACACAGTGAAGGTGCAGTTAAACATTATTTTCTTCAGCTTATTCAAAATTTTATGCATTCAATCATGCCCATTGCCTCTTCAGATAAATATAGGTAGCCAAATATAATACATGTAGCTTAATACAATACATATTATCACAAAAGGACATTGCACTGTATTCAACAGTTTGTTACGAAGTTCCTCTATGAAGAGATATAGAAAGGAGAATATAGAAAGACAATAACAAGATAGGGAACCCAGTCCCCAATATTTTACGCATTATACAGGAGTCCAGAACAAGATGGGGAACCCTGTCCCCAATATTTTATGTGTTATCAGGAGTTCAAATAGATTTCTAGAGCAAGAACAAAACACATATTTTTAAAACAAATTATAATTTCATGTTTTACATTTTAATCATCAAGGTGCTATATCCTGATAGTTGTATGGGGTGATGTTTGAGCCTAGGGCAATGGAGGCAGATTGTTACTTATCTGACACAGGACAAAAGCAGGGGTGGGGTTCTATTGGTTCGGTCCGGTTCGGCCGAACCCCTTGCTGTGAAAATCAGCTGGCAGCGAACCATTTCACTGCGACTATCATGTGGGCTTGCCCGCCCCTGTGCTTTACCTACCTATATCGTCTCAGCTGATTAGCATGGCACAGTGGATTGCCGCTTCTCAGCTGTGACACTCAAGTGCTGCGCACGCGCACATAGAGCGTGTCAGGTGTGGGCGAGCTCGAAGCGCACGTGCGCATGCAAATCACATAATCCCCAAACCGGTTGTTAAACTTGGAGAATCCCATTGCTGGACAGACAGCTCCAAACCACTTGTTCTTACCCTAGTTTCTGTATTCAAACAGTGTTACAGTATTTTGCATGTTTAAAAAAGAACTTCTGAATCGTGTTTACCTAAAAAAACTCCAGCAGGGAGGACAGAAGGGGGACTGTTGAATTCAGATTTATCCTCAGAATATTCATAGTGTCAAATTCAATCAGAACTGAAAAAGCTTCTTGAAAGAGAAGCGAAATGTCTTCGAGGAAAACAAAGGAAGTTGTGATGACCCAGAGTCTCTCAGAAATATAACAAAATCCAAAACGTAAGTAAAAGTTCTTTAATGTCTTCAACTTGGCTTCACTGTTTAATTGTTCACAGTGGAGGAGTCAAAATAACATTTCACAGGCAAGAAACACAGTTCACATTCAAAGAACCGATAACAAAGTAAAAGCCAAAAACAAACCGTATTGAATAAAGTTCCTCGACAGACCAGGATAGATAATTGCCAGCTTCAGGAAGATAACTAGGGACAATCTGTTGGAAGAACGCCAACCAAGATAAACCTTCTTTAGAACTAAAACACTAACTTGTCTCCAGCAATTCTAACTACGCATTTACGAACTTATATACATAGCTCCCAGCTGCAACCCATGAGGAGGATCATGGCCCTCTCCTCCTGAGTAGACCATGCTTTTCCCTGATCCTCTCCTCCCTACGTGCCCTGGGATGGATAGGAAATGGGCCTGGATCCTCCTCTGATTGCTCAACTGGCCTCTGCCCTTCCCCAGCCTCCTCCATCACCTCTGGAGCCACACTCCCACTCCCTGTTGGCTGTTCCTCCTCTTCCTCAGAGTCAGTCTCTACCAGGGGCATGAGAGAAGTCCAGCTGCCTTTGAAAAAGCACCTTTGGGACAATCTTGTCCTGTATGAATGCGGATTCATACATTTATTTATTTATTTATTTATTTATTTATTTACTTACTTACTTACTTATTCGACTTGTATGCCGCCCCCTCTCCGAAAGGACTCGGGGCGGCTCACAGCTAAAAATACAACAATAAATAAATTACCTAAAAACATATTAAACAATTACAAGCCGAATTGGAATTAAAAACCCCGAAGTTAAAATAAACAAACCCCCAGAGGGTCAGCACAGCCCAGATTGTAAAAATAGCCAGGTTTTTAACTCGTGGTGGAAGGTGCGGAGATCGAGCCAGCCAGAGCTCCGGCCGAAGAAGATTCCATAAAGTGGAAGCCGCCACAGAGTAGGCCCTCCCCCGGGTCACCACCAAGCGACATTGAGTCGCAGACAGCACCCCGAGGAGACCCCGTCTGTGCGCCCATACAGGGCGGTTGGTATTTGATGCTGGGAGGAGTCGTTCTCGTAAATATCCTGGACCCATGCCATGTAGGACTTTGAATGTTAACACCAAAACCTTGAATCTCACCCGGAGGGCAACCGGAAGCCAATGCAGATCGTGCAGGAGGGGTGTAATATGGGAGTATCGGGAAGCTCCCATCACTACCCGTGTGGCCGCATTCTGCACTAGCTGAAGCCTCCGAGTGGTATGCAAGGGCAGTCCTAAATAGAGAGCGTTACAGTAGTCGGTCAGTCGGAGACACGATGCCTGAGTGATCGTGCGCAGGGCATCTCGGTCCAGATATGGGCGTAACTGGCGAACCAGCCGGATCTAGGCAAAGGCCCCCCTGGCCACGGCCCCCACCTGCTCCTCCAATTTGAGCCATGAGTTCAGGAGGACCCCCAGATTCCGTGCCCTGTCCACAGGGAGCAACACCTCCTCCCCCATGACCAAAGATGGAACCTCCGAACTGGACCGAGATGTCGGTATGCACAACCACTCTGTCTTGGCTGGATTGAGTCGAAGCATGTTCCTGTTAGCATATAGTGGTCTGTGACTGTAATAAAGTCATAAATATTTGATTTGATATTGTCAGCAATATCAAACTGGGGACCATTTGAAAATTTCAGGTAAATCTTTTTGGAGGGGAATTCATGGGTTAATAGTGGTATTAATATTATACATTGTACTCTCAATCAAACTTTTAACAAGTTGTTGAAAACTGCAGGCAATTAAAAACATATTTCAATTATAAACGCCACATGCATTAAAAAGGTAAAGGTTTCCCCTGCCATTTGTGTCCAATTCTCGGGGGATGGTGTTCACATCCTATTCAGCAGCTGAAGAGTTGTCCAAAGATGCATTCATGGTCATGTGGCCAGCATGACTGTACACCAAAGCACACAGAACAACTATTACCTTCCCACAAAACTGGTACCTATTTATCTACTTGCATTTACATGTTTTCAAACTGCTAATTGGCAGGAGCTGGGGCAAATAATAGAAGCTCACTCCATCATGCAGTACTTGGTCTTGAACTCGCGACTTTCTGGTCAACAAGTCCAGCATCTTAACTGCTTGGCCATCATGCCATCATGCATAAATGGCATCTAAAACTTCTGAATTACAATCAGCACTAAAATTGTTTGGGTGATTTCAAATATTTTTATAAACAATTAAAGAGAATTACTAAGGTGAGTAATTGTTTAATTACTCTTTAATTGTTTATAAAAAATATTTGGAATCGCCCAAACAATTTTAGCGCTGATTGTAATTCAGAAGTTTTAGATGTGCCACTAATGTGACATCTAAACTTTGTAAATTTTATTTTATTTTGATAAAATAACCATTAGCTTGTTAATATATTATAAATATATTATAATATATTGTAATATCATATAATAAATGATGTACCAAAATTTTGGAATTTATTAATATGAAAAATAATATGTTTACTGAGTATGGGGCCAACCCAGGCTTACAACCTAGGATCACATCATTGGTTCCTGCTCATACACCTTCTCTCCATCAATATAACTAAAAGACTGATTAATATCATTCCACTTATTCTAGATTTAATGTACTATTTAAAAACTATGTCGTTTTCTACTGTATTTTTTTCTATTTTATATTCCTCACCTCTTTCTTCCTGTGTACTAAAAACTATTTTTAAAGAGAAAAAACAGTAAGAAAATCAAAGCGATCCTTGCACGTCATTCCCAACATTTTGGAAAGATGTGGAAATTTTGGGAGAAAATACTTGCTTTTACCATTTGGTTTTCCACATAATCTCTCAGTATCTCATTCTGAGCAGTTGAATTAAACTGTTTTGTGAGATATTATAGCTAGTTGATTAACTTAAAAGCCTGAGGTTTTTTTAAAGGGAAGATAAGGAAGTTAACCTTTCCACCCTCGGCCTCTAACAGTTGGTTTCGTCACACTTGGGAACGGTCATCGTGATCCTTTACCTACCCTTCTCTTGGAGCAAACGTTATTAACCTATGTAAATATTCCTCATGACAGGAATTCCTCCTTGTTGTCACTGATAACTTCATCATGACCTGAGTGAAAACAATAGGTTTACATACTTAATAAAACTTTAAAAGAGTGTAAAACTCTACCATCAATTTCTAACCTCCAAGGTTCCACTACATCATCTACATCTTATGTCATCACAGTGTATATCTTCTGATATGCCAACAAGCACATGAATATATAAGAATCTGGGGGAGCTTACTTTTAAGCCCTTTATCTCTACCCTTCTTCCAGGGGTGGGATCCTACTGGCATAACAACCAGTTCGGTGAGCGCACACTTTGCACACTATTTACAAATTACTGGCTCCGGCAAGCATTCATCTTCTCCTGTTGACGAGTGGCACTCAGCTGTGCCGCACAAAGCAGCTGAGGAGGGAATAAAGCACAGCCTAGAGCCCAGGCAGGTGGGTGGGCCAAACAGAAAACCAGAAGATCATTGCAGCAAACCGGTTCAGTTTCAGCTGCTCTTTGGAGCTACCGGTTCTATAGAACTGGGCTGAGCCGGTAGAATCCCACCCCTGCCTTCTTCTGATAGGTCCCCCCTCTCTCATTTCAGAAGGCAATGAATTTCAGAAGGATTAGGGTTATGGTTAGAAACTAGGACCAAACAATTCTCTCTGAGAGACTTCCAAGGATTGTTTAGTTCTTCTTTAAAGATGTCTTCCTTCTACTCAACCTAGGGAAAACAAAAAACTGAAAAATACAGAACCTATCAAAACATTTGCCAATACTGAAACAAAATGGACAGCTGTATAGTTTTGCAAGTGGTTTTAATGGAGACATTCCTAATGAAAGAAGCCAAATCTCTTGCTACAAAACGTTCATTGAAAAAGGGAAATAGGGGGGAAAACAGGCTGTCAACAATCATACAGAGACATAATTCCAAACAAAATCAATAATCCAAGCTAAACTAGACATTTCTTAGGAGCTTGAATAAGTAACTTCAAACTACAATGCTGGGTTTGGTACAACACTGTGAGGCTAAAAAGCCAAATAAATCATGAAACTTAGCAAAAGTGACTTGCAAAAGGATATTCAGTAGTTTATATTATCAAATTGGAATCTGTCCACTAGAAGCCTAACACAATATCTTATCACACATTATCTCTTGCAGCTTATCTTTTTCTTCTAAAAGTAGCTTCCTTACCAGCTTGAACTGGAAATACTGAAAGACATTGGAGGCATTGGATCCATTCCATTTCAGAGCAATGTCTCAAAACAGAAAGTTATTGTTCTGATCGGATGGCAGTTCCTTAGTTTGTTCTTGGCTGCTAATTATCTACTTTAGCAAAAGTATTAAACTTTTCTTGCAATGCTTGCAGCTGTTCTCTCACTCAACTATCTCATCCTTGGAGGAGGGGGGTTTCCCAATCTTTGAAATTCATCTGTAACCTCATCCCCTTTCTTGCCAAATGTATTTAAAGTGACGCAGGCATTCTCACCAGTAACTATCACCTCAGTCATGGGGGAAGCACTATTTAATCATTGAATAAATCATGTCTTGAAAAATAAGAGCACACTCCCCTGCTATTGCATAAAAGGGGACAGAGGGCAAATGTGATCGATTTTGAATTCTTTCGCTGCTGCTGCTGCTGCTGCTAAAGGCCTGACAATCAAAGGCATGTTTCTACTTCAGAAGAGCTCGCAAATGCATGCAGTCTAATTCTACAGTCAACAGTTGCTGTATTGTATCTGCCAAGGCCACCCGTGAATTCAACTGGATTCTCCTAAATGCAATTTCATCATCATACCATCTCCTAACATGTATTCACTCTACGTTCAGAAATGAAATTTATTTTTCTACCTTTTTATGTACTTATACTGAATGCTAATAGGTATTGCAGAAAGTTAGCACCCACCCCTTTCCTAGAAGAATGAAATACTATAGGAAATATTTTTAAAAAGGCAGAATATTATACCTCCCAGGATGAGAAAAGGAGATTCATGCTCTTGGAAAGCAGCCCCCACCTTTGTTAATAGCTCCATAAAGACTAGGCCATCCTATCTACAAGACTCAGCTCCAGGATGGTGGGATTATCCTTCAAGGCAAAGCCATTCAGCCACAATAGGAAATTGCCCTTCATTGCATCACCCAGCAATATTCAACCAAGCCTGGGACACAAACAGCCTGCCCTACAAGGTTAGTGGACTCCTGCATAGCCCCCTGGGACTCTGACAAGCAATAGGATACATTTCTTGCAAGGCCCAAGAGAGGGTATAAATATATCTCACTCTCCACTCCAGAGGTGGTATTCAGCAGGTTCTGACCAGTTCTGGAGAACCGGTAGCAGAAATTTTGAGTAGTTCAGAGAACTGGCAAATACCACCTCTGACTGGCCCTGTCCCCATCTATTCTCTGCCTCCCGAGTCCCAGCTGATTGGCTGGGTCTTCTTTGGTTGCCCTGCACAGGAGAACGGAGCTGAAAAGCAGGTTAGTGAGGTTGGGAGGGAATGGGATTTTACAGTATCCTTCCCCTGCCATGCCCACCAAGCCACATCACGCCTACCAAGCCACACCTACAGAAGCGGTAGTAAAAAAAAATTGAATCCCACCACTGCTCCACTCCATGTGTTCAGTTGCACCAGGACGATGTGCTTAATGGTTCTGCTGCATAAACCATCCTTCCAAGTAGCCTCCATGTTTCCAGTGTCTTTCTCCCCACTTGGAATTGAACCCAGATGGACATTTCTTCCAACAGTTTTGTACCCGTACAACCACAGAAAATACATATTCCACTGAAAAACATAACTTGTTCGTAAGAATCTTACTACATGCAATGCTAACTGCATTCTTTGAAGTCTTTTCTACAGAGAAGTGTGGGAGGAGGCATATTAATAGAGGAATTTCTATTACTGGCAGTCCTCAATTAGGGACCACACAATTTGGGACTGCCAATTCAGTCACTAAGTTAAGCAGTCGCTATGTGAAACTGTTGCATATGACCTTACTTCGCTTTGCTTGGCAGACATATGAAGGTTGTAAATGTCGGCATTAGTCACATTACATCACATTTGTATCACTGCAGTAACTGTGAACCGACATTGTATGACAGGGGTGGGGAACGGTGCCCCTTTTATGACTTGTGGGTTTCTGGCTGAGGAATTCTGGGAGTTGAAGTCCACAAGTCATAAAGGGGCCATAGTTCCCCACTTCTGCTGTATGAGGTAGTCACTAAATAAAAACTACCTTTAATGGTACGTTTCTTAATATTTCAGAAAATGATTTCACCCTCCCTCCCAACATCTCCGTTCACTTCATCTGTGAAGGCATCACAGATGGTCCTTCCTGTCACCGAGGTCCATCTCTGCCTGCAGCACAGGTAGAATGTAGAAAACCATTCAGGCCAGTGAAAGCATCATTTTCAAAAGAAGATGTGGCTGGGCTGTTTCAAGGACGGATCTCCTCCACCTATCTGCAGGACCATTTGTTTGTTGGTAATTTGACGGGTGGAATCTCCCACTATTACCACCAAAAGGCATTTCATTTATCATCACATTTTTATCTGGATAGATGTAGGCAGTCCTCAATGTTTGACCCAACTGGGGCCAGAACTCCCATCACTAAGTGATGCGGTTGTTTATTTATTTATTTATTTATTTATTTTATTGGACTTACATGCCGCCCCATCTCCAAGACTCGGGCGGCTCAATATTAAAACATATAAATACAATAAATAATTAAAAAGAAATTAAATCACTAAAGCCCAATAAAACCCAAATTAAAATTTAAAACTATCCCACACCCCCGCAAGGTGATCACAGCCCCACTTGGTCAAATAGCCAGGTCTTCAAATCACGGCGAAGGTGCGGAGGTCAGGGCCAGGAGGTCCAGAGGCAGTTGATTCCATAAGTCGGGGCGCCACAGAGTAGGCTCGCCCGGGACCGCCAGCCGACATTGGCTTGCCGACGGGACCCCGAGGAGCCCCTGCCTGTGTGCCCATACAGGGCGGTTGGTTCTCGATATCGGTAAGGCGCTCCCTTAAATATTGTGGACCCATGTCGTGTAGGACTTTGAATGTTAAAGCCAAAACCTTGAACCTCACCCGGAGTGCAACCGGCAACCAATGCAAGCCGCGAGGAGGGGGTAATATGGGAGAACCGGGTAACTCCCATCACAACCCGCGGCAGCATTCTGCACCAGCTGCAACCTCTGGATGGTGTGCAAGGGCAGTCCTAAATAGAGGGCGTTGCAGTAGTCGAGTCGCAGGTAACAAGGGCATGAGTGACTGTACGCAGGGCATCTCGGTCCAGGAACGGGCGAAGCTGGCGAACCAGCCGAACCTGGGCAAAGGCCCCTGGCGACGGCCCCCACCTGTTCCTCCAACTGGAGCCGCGTCCAGGAGGACCCCAGGTTCCGTGCCCTATCCACAGGGGCAACACCACTCCCCTATGGTCAACGATGGACAATCTTGACTGGACCGAGATGCCGGTATGTACAGCCACTCAGTCTTGGCCGGGTTGAGCCGAAGCATGTTTCCGTCCATCCAGATCCGTACCGCATCCAGACAGCAAGTCATCACGGAGAGGGCATCACTGATTTGGTTTGGGGTGGAGATGTATAACTGGGTATCATCAGCATACTGGTGATACCTCACCCCAAACCACGAATGATCTCACCCAGCGGTTTCATGTAGATATTAAATAGAAGGGGGGAGAGGACCGACCCCTGAGGGACCCCACAAGTGAGCGCCCTCGGGGCCAACCTCTGTCCCCCTGTCAGCACCGATTGCGACCGCCCTGAGAGGTAGGAGGAGAGCCACTGAAGCACCATGCCCCCCACTCCCAACCCCCCGAGGCGTCGCAAAAGGATACCATGGTCGATGGTATCGAAAGCCGCTGAGAGGTCTAATAGGACCAGGACAGAGGAGAAACCCCTGTCCCGGGCCCTCCAGAGATCATCCATCAGTGCGACCAATGCCGTCTCCGTGCTGAAACCAGGCCAGAAGCCCGATTGGTATGGATCTAGGTAGTCTAGGTAGTCCGCTTCATCCAGGAAAAGTGGAAACTGCTGAGCCACCACATTCTCAACAACCTCGCCAAAAACGAAGGTTGGAGACTGGACGAAAGTTGTCTAACACGGTCGGGTCCAGGGCAGGCTTCTTCAGGAGGGGCCTCACCACCGCCTCTTTCAAGGCAGAGGGAAAAACACCCTCCTTTAACAAAGCGTTGACCACTGCCCGGAGCCAACTGCAGGTGACCTCCCTGGCAGCATATGCCAACCAGGAGGGGCACAGGTCCAACAAACATGTGGTGGAACTCAGACGCCGCATAATCCTGTCCACTTCATCCTCGGAAACAGGGTCGAACTCAGCCCAGATCACATCGGCCAGACTGCTTGCACCACAATCCTCAGACCCCTGCAAGGTGGAGCACAACCCGCCCCGAATCCGTGCGATCTTATCCAACAGATATTGACCAAATTCCTCAGCCCTCCCCCGGAGAGGGTCCACCACCTCCCTCGAATGTAAGAGGGAGCGGGTGGCCCTAAACAGGCGGCTGGGGCGTTATCTTCGACGCTATGAGGGTGGAGAGATAAGACCTTCTCGCCATCCCCACAGCTACCAGGTAAGTCCTAATATAGGCTCTTAACTGGGTTCCATCGGCTTGGGAGCGGGTGGCCCTCCACCTGCTCTCTAAACCCTCCGGGCACGCATCTCCCGGAGCCTCAGTATACCAAGGAGCCACCTGGGATCCACGGTGTGTGAGGGATGCATGGGGACAACCCTGTCGAGGGCAGCCTCAGCAGCCTGCTGCCAAGCAGCCGCCAGGTCCTCGGCAGAGTTGTGGGCAAGGAAATGGGGGAATACCCCAGTTCCGCCTGGAACCTTTCAGGTCCATTAGCGTCTGGGGCGGAACCATCTAGGTGGTTCCTCATTCCAGCAGTGGGGAGCAGCCTGTTGGAAGACCAGCCGTAGGAGATAGTGATCAGACCATGGGACGGGCAGTGTTGTACAACTCGCCTGCCCTATATCACTACGCCACTGTTCCGAGACAAAAACCAGGTCGAGAGTGTTTCCCCCTCGTGAGTCGGGCCTTGCATTAACTGGTCAGGCCCATGGTCCCCATGGAATCCATGAATTCCTGGGCCAAACCCGACGCCCCCCCAAGGGAAGGCAGATTAAAATCACCCAGGACCATAAGCCCCGGGAGATCCACCCCACCCCCAGAATGCCGAAAGCCCAGGCAGGGCTGCTGCCACACAGCTGGGGAAAGGTATGTCAGCAGCAAACCCACCCGACCACCAGGCCCCCATCTCAGGAGGAGGGTCTCACTTCCACCTATCTCAGGAACAGCGACCTCCCTTGGAATCAGGGTCTCCCGAATAACTACAGCTACTCCACCACCCCTCCCGAGCTCCGTGCCGGTGCAAAATCTGGAAACCTGGGGGCATAAATCAACCAGAGGGACTCCTCCTCTGGGCCCCACCAGGTCTCAGTGATGCAAGCCAGGTCCGCAGCCTCCTCCTCAATCACCTCGCGGAGGAGGGAGGACTTATTAGCCACGGACCTGGCATTAAAATACACCAGCTTGAGCCCAGGGGTCCCCATTCCCCTGCCCCAAGGGAGGAGGTTTATAGGTCGGAGCGCGCACCGCTCAAGATAGTGAGGGCGCGCTCCCAGCACATGATCTGGCCCTATGCCTCATCGTCTCCCACCGATCCCAACCACCCTAGGAATTGCAGCCCCCGCCCGCACTCGGGCCCCCACCGCCCCCAACCCCCACCCCCCCACCCCCACGAGCCAGGCTGCCGTCCACCCCCCCAGCATCATCTCCCACCCACCTCCCTAGCCTACTTAAAAATTTGTTTAAAAATTTGTTAAAGGGCCCTAGTGACCCTCTTTTTGCCTTCTTAGAGCCCAACCCCAACCCAACTCCCTGCCATGCCATCTCTCCAGGTTCCATAACCCATCCTCGAGGTAGGCCGGTGATAATATAGCAGGCCATGTCCTGGAGGGAGGGACCTCCTAAAGGCCCGAAGTTCTGCTGCTGTAAAAGTTCGAATGTTACACATCCAAGCATGTCAAGGAACCAGCACAAATGTCTGTAGGTGGAGACGATAAAGTCTGGAATACAGGAACTTGGTAAAGTCCAAGGTACTGCCCATTGGGGGGTCCAGGAACCAGGCTGCCCTCTCCTCTGGATCAAGTCCCGCACTCTCACCACGGGTATCCCCCATGGGCGCCAATTGGACAGTTGGTAGACAGATGTTAAATGGCCATCTGAGAAGACAGTGAGTCCCCAATGCCGTTCTCTCACCACGGCAAGGGAAACAATAAAGTCTGGTAGCCGTGAACCAAGTTCAAGGGTGTACAGTCGGCACTGGGAGTCCGGGCCCAGGTCACTGGGGTGTGTGCAGTTTAAATGAGCTGTATGCAGTTTTGTAATCTTTTTTTTTTGTTACAGTCACTAAATCACCACAGTTGTTAATTGAATCACACAGTTGTTAAGGACATTCAGTCATAAATACCAGTTGCCAAGGGTCCAAAGTTTGCTCATGTGACTATGGGGATGCTGTGACACTCACAGTGCAAGAACCAGTCACTTTTTTCGGTGGCCTCACAATTTCAAATGGTTGTTAAATGAATGATTGTAAGTCATAATCTACCTGTAGACAAGATAATAGACATTGTTCCTTCAAGTCAGCACTGACTTCTGGAAACTAGGGCCTTGGTGGCTCAGGCTGTTAAATGCCTGCACTTAAGTTCCAGCTGCTTACAATTACTGTAGGCTCGAATCCCACCAGGCTCAAGGTTGACTCAGCCTTCCATCCTCCCGGGGTAGGTAAACTGAGGACCCAAGATTGTTGGGGGCAATAAGCTGACTTTGTAAAAATGCCGCTTAGTAATAAGCAGGCGTATACAATGGAATGAAGGCTATTGCTGAGCACACTGGGTTGTATCCCAAAATTGTAAGCCCCTGAGTCTTTGGAGAAGGGCAGCATATAAATGTAATTAAAAAAAAAACTATCCTGGACATATACATGCAGGGCTTTTTGGCAAGATTTTTGTAGTCCTTGACTTACAACCATTCATTTAAGACCAGTTACAATGGCATTGAAAAAAGTGACTTATGATTGAACCTCATAGTTATGACTATTGCAGCATCCTCACAGTCACGTGATCAAAATTCCAGGGCTTTGAACCAGCAGGTATTTACAATAGTTGCTGAGATCTGGGATCAAGTGATTGTTATTTGTGTTCTTCCCAGCCAGCTTCTGACAGCAAAGTCAATGGAGGGGGGGGAGCTAGATTCACTTAATGTCCATGTGATTCACTTAACAACTGCAGTGGTTTGCTTAACAACATGGCAAAAAAGGTCACAAAATTGGTCACCACTCACTTAACAACTGCCTTGCTTAGCAATGGAAATTCTAGTCTCAATTGTGGTGGTAAGTTGAGGAGTAGCTTGTGCTTCCTCTGGCTTCTTCCTAAGGCAGAGTGAGAGAAACAGGTCCAAGATCAGCCAGATCTGGCTCAGTGCCTAAGACAGAAATACAGCTCATGGTCTCCCGGTTTCTAGCTTGGTCACTACATCAAACTGATTCTACTTCATTAATAG
Source organism: Naja naja (assembly GCA_009733165.1). NCBI lineage: Eukaryota > Metazoa > Chordata > Lepidosauria > Squamata > Elapidae > Naja > Naja naja. The sequence goes on along the minus strand of CM019150.1, from coordinate 125,917,140 downwards.
TAATAATTTTGGATAAAAGTCCCATTTCAATTATATGTGAACTACTAGTACAATATAGCAAAAAAATTGAAAGCTATTTTTTGATTAATCAGGAAGGGCTGTGGACCAGGGGTGGGATTCAATTTTTTAACAACCAGTTCTGTGGGTGTGACTTAGGTGGTGGGCATGGCTTGGTGGTCATGTGACTGGGTGGACATAGCTTGGTACTGGCTGGGTGGACATAGCTTGTTATTGGCTGGGAGTGGCCAACTCAATATCACTCACATCGAGGCACGCATCTCTTCGCCTGGCGTCTCATGACTGTGGGGATGCTGCAACAGTCGTAAATGTGAAAAATTTATTTATTTATTTATTTATATTTGAACTTGTATGCCGCCCCATCTCCGAAGACTCGGGCGGCTCACAACTAAAACACAGAACAATAAATATTTAAAAAGACATTAAACTAACAAGCCCAAATATAAGACATAACAATACAATAAGTATTGGTCATAAGTCACTTTTTTCAGTGCCATTGTAACTTTGAATGGTCACTCCACACAAGCAAAGTACCAGCAAAGGAAGGGAAAAAAACTCCAGAGATGTTCCTGAGACAGGAAGTCTAGTCCTGCCAAGAATGTAATAAGGGTTAACGGAGAGGCAGTTTCTGTAAGCAACACCAGAATGTTTCCTTCCTGCTTTCCTTACAGGATTAGGCCAGTAATTTCTTCTAACAACCGGTTCTCCAAACTGCTTAGAATGTTAACAACCGGTTCCTAGAGAATAGGTGCGAACTGGTAGAATCCCACCCCTGCTGTGGACTGATGAAAGGTTGGGGTGTTTTGTTTTGTTTTCGCATAGGATTATCCTGTTTATCGACATGCTCATTAGCTCATGAAAGCACATTCTCTCCAGTAAGTCTCTTTCAGATAACACTGGAAATGGCCAAGACCAGAGAGCTAATCTAGAGGACTCCAGAATATTTTGATAAATTTCCCAATGTAATTGCCAATTCATGCAAAAGGAAAAAAGCACTGAAATTTATACTTGCAAGTTTCTGTTACTATGACCAATCTTTATAAAAAATAATTTTAGGCCTAGTTGAACTCTTCGTGGTCTGGTCTTCCTCCTAGGGTTGACAACAATCTTGCAAGTCTGAATGTGCTTCCCCTTCTCTTTCTTTTATATTCAAGTGAACAGAATAACCAAGTGGGAAGAGACCTTGGAGGTCTTCTAGACCAGCCGTGGGCAAACTACGGCCCGGGGGCCAGATCCGGCCTGTTCGGCTGTTCTATCCGGCCCACGGAGCCGAAAGAGCGGAGGGTTCTCTTGCTCTCCCAGAAGGCTACGTGAAGTAATCTAACTTTGAATTTATATTAGTTCACACAAACAATCCATCCATGCTTTTGTTCCGGCCCTCCGGTCCAGTTTAAGAACCCATTGTGGCCCTCGAGTCAAAAAGTTTGCCCACCCCTGTTCTAGACTAACCCCCAGCTTAGGCAAGAAACCCTATGTACCATTTCAGATAAATGGTTGTCTAGCTAGTCTTGTCTTAAAAATTCCAAGTGTTGAAGTACCCGTAACTTCTGGAGGCAAGTCATTCCATGGATTAATTGTTTGAACTATCAGAAAATTTCTCTTTAGTTCTAGGTTGCTTCTCTCTTTGATTAGTATCCATCGATTGCTTTTTGTCCTACCTTCCAGTGCTTTGTAGGATAGGTTGATCCCTTCCTTTTTCTGATAGTCCCTGAGATATTGGACCACTGCTATCATGTCGCCCCTAGTCCTTCTTCTCATTAAACTAGACACATCCAATTCCTGCAACTGTTTTTCAATTTTAGCTTCCAGTCCCCTAGTCATCTTAGTTGCTCTTCTCTGTACTTTTTCTAGAGTCTCAACATCTTTTTTTACATCGTGGTGACCAAAACTGTATGCAGTAGTGGGGTGTCAAACTCACAGAGTCGTGGTGGCATCACGTGACGTATCTGTGACTTTTTTCCTCTTTGCTAAACCAGGTGTGGGTGTGGCCAGCCCGTGACGCATCCGGGCCCCCGTGGGCCATGAGTTTGACAGCCCTGAGAGGGTGCTTATCTGAAAGCTATGTATTTCAGATGGGGCCTAAGCAGTGTTTACCTATTTGCTGCCTTGGGAATAGATCTTCCCTCTCTCTACCAAAGCCAATCTCTTTACACTCTACAGGTGACATGATCACTGAATAATCATACAGTATCAAATACATAAGCGGAATGTATTTAATTTCAGCCATAACATTTTGGGAAGTGTTTTGAGAGAACTGATGTGTTCAAGCAGCAGTTTGGTGGGTTTGAAGGCAGAATAAACAGAGTTCCTTTGTTCTCACAACAAGATTTTCCAGGATTTATAATACCGTTAAGACTAAGGCACCTACAGTGCTTTATGGGCACATATCTTTCAGTTATTGGCTTTTCCATTTTGAGCACTAAAGTTTATTGGACATCTTCCGCTCTCCACATCTCAAACCCTCAGAAAACTTTCCTTTCGTTTGGAAGCAGCAGCAGCAACCACAGAGAACATGCCAGAACTGAGCAAATGCCTCAGCCAGGAAAATACTTCCACATCACCAGGACATTTAAGGACAGGGGTTGCAACTTGGTGCCAGACTTAGCCAAAGATTGCATTTGGTTCCATGCAGTCGCTGCTACTTAGTGGTCAGATGCTACTTTAGAAGTGGGGAGACAACTAAAGAGCAAAAAGAAAGCTAGCTAACTTTGTGGGTGCTATCTAGCATTCGGCTGCTCACAGTAGCCACTTCTCCGGACTGGGAAGGATCGGGTGGAAGCCTCAATTTCCTGCGCCAATAGTCGAGGAAATGGGGCGGGCTGGCTGCTTCCCTCTCAGCGCTGCATCCAGCTGGGTGTGAGCGTGTGAGACTCTGACTCTGCTCCAGTGGGAGATCTCCTCCTGGGCGGGCGGTGCTTCCCTTATTTCTCCCGGTTTTCTCCCCTCCTCCTCTCGCTTCCCCTCGCGTGGAAGGCGCTATAAATGCTGGGGCCGCCTGAACGGGAAGCGACGACGGGCACTAGTTTCACTCGAAGGGCGCTCGCCGTAATCGCCCGCTAACATGTGGTTCCTCCTAGTGGCGATGGGCAGCCTGAGAGCGGGGCTGGCGTCGCCCACACCGTCTCCGGCGCCGAACCCTTAGGCGCGCAGTGCCTGGGCTCCGCCTGCTACGGTTTATTCGGCACTTCCAGGAGCTTCGCTGAGGCGGGCGGCGTGTGCGAGGAGGCGGCGGACACCTCATAACGGTCCGCTCCACGGTGGTGGCGGAGGCCATAGCGCTGCTATTGCCGCGCAACTTCTCCGGCAGAGCCTGGCTAGGTTTGCGGCCTGCCCGAGAACCGCCGCGTCGAGCCGGCGAAACGCCTGCGG
>CM019150.1:125598506-125912753 GCA_009733165.1 Naja naja | reverse complement strand
GAAAAAACAGTAAGAAAATCAAAGCGATCCTTGCGTCATTCCCAACATTTTGGAAAGATGTGGAAATTTTGGGAGAAAATACTTGCTTTTACCATTTGGTTTTCCACATAATCTCTCAGTATCTCATTCTGAGCAGTTGAATTAAACTGTTTTGTGAGATATTATAGCTAGTTGATTAACTTAAAAGCCTGAGGTTTTTTAAAGGGAAGATAAGGAAGTTAACCTTTCCTCGGCCTCTAACAGTTGGTTTCGTCACACTTGGGAACGGTCATCGTGATCCTTTACCTACCCTTCTCTTGGAGCAAACGTTATTAACCTATGTAAATATTCCTCATGACAGGAATTCCTCCTTGTTGTCACTGATAACTTCATCATGACCTGAGTGAAAACAATAGGTTTATACTTAATAAAACTTTAAAAGAGTAAAAACTCTACCATCAATTTCTAACCTCCAAGGTTCCACTACATCATCTACATCTTATGTCATCACAGTGTATATCTTCTGATATGCCAACAAGCACATGAATATATAAGAATCTGGGGAGCTTACTTTTAAGCCCTTTATCTCTACCCTTCTTCCAGGGGTGGGATCCTACTGGCATAACAACCAGTTCGGTGGTAGCACACTTTGCACACTGTTTACAAATTACTGGCTCGGCAAGCATTCATCTTCTCCTGTTGACGAGTGGCACTCAGCTGTGCCGCACAAAGCAGCTGAGGAGGAATAAAGCACAGCACAAGCCCAGGCAGGTGGGTGGGCCAAACAGAAAACCAGAAGATCATTGCAGCAAACCGGTTCAGTTTCAGCTGCTCTTTGGAGCTACGGTTCTATAGAACTGGGCTGAGCGGTAGAATCCCACCCTGCCTTCTTCTGATAGGTCCCCCTCTCTCATTTCAGGAATTTGAATTTAGGGTTATGGTTAGAAACTAGGACCAAACAATTCTCTCTGAGAGACTTCCAAGGATTGTTTAGTTCTTCTTTAAAGATGTCTTCCTTCTACTCAACCTAGGGAAAACAAAAACTGAAAAATACAGAACCTATCAAAACATTTGCCAATACTGAAACAAAATGGACAGCTGTATAGTTTTGCAAGTGGTTTTAATGGAGACATTCTAATGAAAGAAGCCAAATCTCTTGCTACAAAACGTTCATTGAAAAAAGGAAATAGGGGGAAAAACAGGCTGTCAACAATCATACAGAGACATAATTCCAAACAAAATCAATAATCCAAGCTAAACTAGACATTTCTTAGGAGCTTGAATAAGTAACTTCAAACTACAATGCTGGGTTTGGTACAACACTGTGAGGCTAAAAGCCAAATAAATCATGAAACAGCAAAAGTGACTTGCAAAAGGATATTCAGTAGTTTATATTATCAAATTGGAATCTGTCCACTAGAAGCCTAACACAATATCTTATCACACATTATCTCTTGCAGCTTATCTTTTCTTCTAAAAGTAGCTTCCTTACCAGCTTGAACTGGAAATACTGAAAGACATTGGAGGCATTGGATCCATTCCATTTCAGAGCAATGTCTCAAAACAGAAAGTTATTGTTCTGATCGGATGGCAGTTCCTTAGTTTGTTCTTGGCTGCTAATTATCTACTTTAGCAAAGTATTAAACTTTTCTTGCAATGCTTGCAGCTGTTCTCTCACTCAACTATCTCATCCTTGGAGGAGGGGGTTTCCCAATCTTTGAAATTCATCTGTAACGTCATCGCCTTTCTTGCCAAATGTATTTAAAGTGACGCAAGCATTCTCACCAGTAACTATCACCTCAGTCATGGGGAAGCACTATTTAATCATTGAATAAATCATGTCTTAAAAAATAAGAGCACACTCCCCTGCTATTGCATAAAAGGGCCTTATAAGGGCCTTGGTGGCTCAGGCTGTTAATTGCCTGCACTTAAGTTCAGCTGCCTACAACTGCTGTAGGCTCGAATCCCACCAGGCTCAAGGTTGACTCAGCCTTCCATCCTCTCGGGGTAGGTAAATTGAGGACCCAAGATTGTTGGGGGCAATTAGCTGACAAAAATGCGCTTAGTAATAAGCAGGCATATACAATGGAATGAAGGCTATTGCTGAGCACACTGGGTTGTATCCCAAAATTGTATCAGCCCTGAGTCTCCGGAGAAGGCATATAAATGGGGACAGAGGGCAAATGTGATCGATTTTGAATTCTTTCACTGCTGCTGCTGCTGCTGCTGCTGCTAAAGGCCTGACAATCAAAGGCATGTTTCTACTTCAGAAGAGCTCGCAAATGCATGCAGTCTAATTCTACAGTCAACAGTTGCTGTATCGTATCTGCCAAGGCCATCCGTGAATTCAACTGGATTCTCCTAAATGCAATTTCATTATCATACCATCTCTAACATGTATTCACTCTACGTTCAGAAATGAAATTTATTTTTCTACCTTTTTATGTACTTATACTGAACGCTAATAGGTATTGCAGAAAGTTAGCACCCACCCCTTTCCTAGAAGAATGAAATACTATAGGAAATATTTTTAAAAAGGCAGAATATTATACCTCCCTGGATGAGAAAAGGAGAGTCATGCTCTTGGAAAGCAGCCCCCACCTTTGTTAATAGCTCCATAAAGACTAGGCCATCCTATCTACAAGACTCAGCTCAGGATGGTGGGATTATCCTTCAAGGCAAAGCCATTCAGCCACAATAGGAAATTGCCCTTCATTGCATCACCCAGCAATATTCAACCAAGCCTGGGACACAAACAGCCTGCCCTACAAGGTTAGTGGACTCCTGCATAGCCCCCTGGGACTCTGACAAGCAATAGGATACATTTCTTGCAAAGCCCAAGAGAGGGTATAAATATATCTCACTCTCCACTCCAGAGGTGGTATTCAGCAGGTTCTGACCAGTTCTGGAGAACCGTAGCAGAAATTTTGAGTAGTTCAGAGAACTGGCAAATACCACCTCTGACTGGCCCTGCCCCCATCTATTCTCTGCCTCCCGAGTCCCAGCTGATTGGCTGGGTCTTCTTTGGTTGCCCTGCACAGGAGAGCGGAGCTGAAAAGCAGGTTAGTGAGGTTGGGAGGAATGGGATTTTACAGTATCCTTCCCTGCCATGCCCACCAAGCCACATCCGCCTACCAAGCCACACCTACAGGCGGTAGTAAAAAATTGAATCCCACCACTGCTCCACTCCATGTGTTCAGTTGCACCAGGACGATGTGCTTAATGGTTCTGCTGCATAAACCATCCTTCCAAGTAGCCTCCATGTTTCCAGTGTCTTTCTCCCCACTTGGAATTGAACCCAGATGGACATTTCTTCCAACAGTTTTGTACCCGTACAACCACAGAAAATACATATTCCACTGAAAAACATAACTTGTTGTAGAATCTTACTACATGCAATGCTAATTGCATTCTTTGAAGTCTTTTCTACAGAGAAGGGTGGGAGGAGGCATATTAATAGAGGAATTTCTATTACTGGCAGTCCTCAATTAGGGACCACACAATTTGGGACTGCCAATTCAGTCACTAAGTTAGCGTAAGCTATGTGAAACTGTTGCATATGACCTTACTTCTCTTTGCTTGGCAGACATATGAAGGTTGTAAATGTTGGCATTAGTCACATTACATCACATTTGTATCACTGCCGTAACTGTGAACCGACATTGTATGACAGGGGTGGGGAGGTGCCCCTTTTATGACTTGTGGGTTTCTGGCTGAGGAATTCTGGGAGTTGAAGTCCACAAGTCATAAAGGCCCCACTTCTGCTGTATGAGGTAGTCACTAAATAAAACTACCTTTAATGGTATGTTTCTTAATATTCCAGAAAATGATTTCACCCTCCCTCCCAACATCTCCGTTCACTTCATCTGTGAAGGCATCACAGATGGTCCTTCCTGTCACCGAGGTCCATCTCTGCCTGCAGCACAGGTAGAATGTAGAAAACCATTCAGGCCAGTGAAAGCATCATTTTCAAAAGAAGCTGTGGCTGGGCTGTTTCAAGGACGGATCTCCTCCACCTATCTGCAGGACCATTTGTTTGTTAGTAATTTGACGGGTGGAATCTCCCACTATTACCACCAAAAGGCATTTCATTTATCATCACATTTTTATCTGGATAGATGTAGGCAGTCCTCAATGTTTGACCCAACTGGGGCCAGAACTCCCATCACTAAGTGATGCAGTTGTTTAAATGAGCTGTGTGCAGTTTTGTAATCTTTTTTTTTGTTATAGTCACTAAATCACCACAGTTGTTAATTGAATCACACAGTTGTTAAGGACATTCAGTCATAAATACCAGTTGCCAAGGGTCCAAAGTTTGCTCATGTGACTATGGGGATGCTGTGACACTCACAGTGCAAGAACCAGTCACTTTTTTCAGTGGCCTCACAATTTCAAATGGTTGTTAAATGAATGATTGTAAGTCATAATCTACCTGTAGACAAGATAATAGACATTGTCCCTTCAAGTCAGCACTGACTTCTGGAAACTAGGGCCTTGGTGGCTCAGGCTGTTAAATGCCTGCACTTAAGTTCCAGCTGCTTACAATTACTGTAGGCTCGAATCCCACCAGGCTCAAGGTTGACTCAGCCTTCCATCCTCCCGGGGTAGGTAAACTGAGGACCCAAGATTGTTGGGGGCAATAAGCTGACTTTGTAAAAATGCCGCTTAGTAATAAGCAGGCATATACAATGGAATGAAGGCTATTGCTGAGCACACTGGGTTGTATCCCAAAAATTGTAAGCCGCCCTGAATCTTTGGAGAAGGGCAGCATATAAATGTAATTAAAAAAAAAACTATCCTGGACATATACATGCAGGGCTTTTTGGCAAGATTTTTGTAGTCCTTGACTTACAACCATTCATTTAAGACCAGTTACAATGGCATTGAAAAAAGTGACTTATGATTGAGCCTCATAGTTATGACTGTTGCAGCATCCTCACAGTCACGTGATCAAAATTCCAGGGCTTTGAACCAGCAGGTATTTACAATAGTTGCTGAGTTCTGGGATCAAGTGATCGTTATTTGTGTTCTTCCCAGCCAGCTTCTGACAGCAAAGTCAATGGAGGGAGCTAGATTCACTTAATGTCCATGTGATTCACTTAACAACTGCAGTGGTTTGCTTAACAACATGGCAAAAAAGGTCACAAAATTGGTCACCACTCACTTAACAACTGCCTTGCTTAGCAATGGAAATTCTAGTCTCAATTGTGGTGGTAAGTTGAGGAGTAGCTTGTGCTTCCTCTGGCTTCTTCCTAAGGCAGAGTGAGAGAAACAGGTCCAAGATCAGCCAGATCTGGCTCAGTGCCTAAGACAGAAATACAGCTCATGGTCTCCCGGTTTCTAGCTTGGTCACTACATCAAACTGATTCTACTTCATTAATAGTAATAATTTTGGATAAAAGTCCCATTTCAATTGTATGTGAACTACTAGTACAATATAGCAAAAAAATTGAAAGCTATTTTTTGATTAATCAGGAAGGGCTGTGGACCAGGGGTGGGATTCAAGTTTTTAACAACCGGTTCTGTGGGTGTGACTTAGGTGGTGGGCATGGCTTGGTGGTCATGTGACTGGGTGGACATAGCTTGGTACTGGCTGGGTGGACATAGCTTGTTATTGGCTGGGAGTGGCCAACTCAATATCACTCACATCGAGGCACGCATCTCCTCGCCTGGCGTCTCATGACTGTGGGGATGCTGCAACAGTCGTAAGTGTGAAAAATGGTCATAAGTCACTTTTTTCTGTGCCATTGTAACTTTGAATGGTCACTCCACACAAGCAAAGTACCAGCAAAGGAAGGGAAAAAAACTCCAGAGATGTTCCTGAGACAGGAAGTCTAGTCCTGCCAAGAATGTAATAAGGGTTAACGGAGAGGCAGTTTCTATAAGCAACACCAGAATGTTTCCTTCCTGCTTTCCTTACAGGATTAGGCCAGTAATTTCTTCTAACAACCGGTTCTCCAAACTGCTTAGAATGTTAACAACCGGTTCTAGAGAATAGGTGCAAACTGGTAGAATCCCACCCCTGCTGTGGACTGATGAAAGGTTGGGGTGTTTTGTTTTGTTTTCGCATAGGATTATCCTGTTTATCGACATGCTCATTAGCTCATGAAAGCACATTCTCTCCAGTAAGTCTCTTTCAGATAACACTGGAAATGGCCAAGACCAGAGAGCTAATCTAGAGGACTCCAGAATATTTTGATAAATTTCCCCAATGTAATTGCCAATTCATGCAAAAGGAAAAAAGCACTGGAAATTTATACTTGCAAGTTTCTGTTACTATGACCAATCTTTATAAAAAATAATTTTAGGCCTAGTTGAACTCTTCGTGGTCTGGTCTTCCTCCTAGGGTTGACAACAATCTTGCAAGTCTGAATGTGCTTCCCCTTCTCTTTCTTTTATATTCAAGTGAACAGAATAACCAAGTGGGAAGAGACCTTGGAGGTCTTCTAGACCAGCCGTGGGCAAACGCCCGGGGCCGGATCCGCCTGTTCGGCTGTTCTATCCGCCCACGGAGCCGAAAGAGCAGAGGGTTCTCTTGCTCTCCCAGAAGGCTACGTGAAGTAATCTAACTTTGAATTTATATTAGTTCACACAAACACTCCATCCATGCTTTTGTTCCGGCCCTCCGGTCCAGTTTAAGAACCCATGGTGGCCCTTGAGTCAAAAGTTTGCCCACCCTGTTCTAGACTAACCCCAGCTTAGGCAAGAAACCCTATGTACCATTTCAGATAAATGGTTGTCTAGCTAGTCTTGTCTTAAAATTCCAAGTGTTGAAGTACCCGTAACTTCTGGAGGCAAGTCATTCCATGGATTAATTGTTTGAACTATCAGAAAATTTCTCTTTAGTTCTAGGTTGCTTCTCTCTTTGATTAGTATCCATCGATCGCTTTTTGTCCTACCTTCCAGTGCTTTGTAGGATAGGTTGATCCCTTCCTTTTTCTGATAGTCCCTGAGATATTGGACCACTGCTATCATGTCGCCCCTAGTCCTTCTTCTCATTAAACTAGACACATCCAATTCCTGCAACTGTTTTTCAATTTTAGCTTCCAGTCCCCTAGTCATCTTAGTTGCTCTTCTCTGTACTTTTCTAGAGTCTCAACATCTTTTTTACATCGTGGTGACCAAAACTGTATGCAGTAGTGGGGTGTCAAACTCACAGAGTCGTGGTGGCATCACGTGACGTATCTGTGACTTTTTTCCTCTTTGCTAAACCAGGTGTGGGTGTGGCCAGCCCGTGACGCATCCGGGCCCCGTGGGCCATGAGTTTGACAGCCCTGAGAGGGTGCTTATCTGAAAGCTATGTATTTCAGATGGGGCCTAAGCAGTGTTTACCTATTTGCTGCCTTGGGAATAGATCTTCCTCTCTCTACCAAAGCCAATCTCTTTACACTCTACAGGTGACATGATCACTGAATAATCATACAGTATCAAATACATAAGCGGAATGTATTTAATTTCAGCCATAACATTTTGGGAAGTGTTTTGAGAGAACTGATGTGTTCAAGCAGCAGTTTGGTGGGTTTGAAGGCAGAATAAACAGAGTTCCTTTGTTCTCACAACAAGATTTTCCAGGATTTATAATACCGTTAAGACTAAGGCACCTACAGTGCTTTATGGGCACATATCTTTCAGTTATTGGCTTTTCCATTTTGAGCACTAAAGTTTATTGGACATCTTCCACTCTCCACATCTCAAACCCTCAGAAAACTTTCCTTTCGTTTGGAAGCAGCAGCAGCAACCACAGAGAACATGCCAGAACTGAGCAAATGCCTCAGCCAGGAAAATACTTCCACATCACCAGGACATTTAAAGGACAGGGGTTGCAACTTGGTGCCAGACTTAGCCAAAGATTGCATTTGGTTCCATGCAGTCGCTGCTACTTAGTGGTCAGATGCTACTTTAGAAGTGGGGAGACAACTAAAGAGCAAAAAGAAAGCTAGCTAACTTTGTGGGTGCTATCTAGCATTCGGCTGCTCACAGTAGCCACTTCTCCGGACTGGGAAGGATCGGGTGGAAGCCTCAATTTCCTGCGCCAATAGTCGAGGAAATGGGGGCGGGGCTGGCTGGCTTCCCTTCTCAGCGCTGCATCCAGCTGGGTGTGAGCGTGTGAGACTCTGACTCTGCTCCAGTGGGAGATCTCCTCCTGGGCGGGCGGTGCTTCCCTTATTTCTCCCGGTTTTCTCCCCTCCTCCTCTCGCTTCCCCTCGCGTGGAAGGCGCTATAAATGCTGGGGCCGCCTGAACGGGAAGCGACGACGGGGCACCCTAGTTTCACTCGAAGGGCGCTCGCCGTAATCGCCCGCTAACATGTGGTTCCTCCTAGTGGCGATGGGCAGCCTGAGAGCGGGGCTGGCGTCGCCCACACCGTCTCCGGCGCCGAACCCCTTAGGCGCGCAGTGCCTGGGCTCCGCCTGCTACGGTTTATTCGGCACTTCCAGGAGCTTCGCTGAGGCGGGCGGCGTGTGCGAGGGAGGCGGCGGACACCTCATAACGGTCCGCTCCACGGTGGTGGCGGAGGCCATAGCGCTGCTATTGCCGCGCAACTTCTCCGGCAGAGCCTGGCTAGGTTTGCGCCTGCCCGAGAACCGCTGCGTCGAGCCGGCGAAACGCCTGCGGGGCTTTCAGTGGGTGACCGGCGACGAGTGGACGGACTTCGACGCTTGGGACCGCAAAGGGTCCGACCCAAAAGTGCCCAGCTGCGGCCCCACGTGCGTGGTGGTGACTCGCCACACACTGAAGTGGCAGGAGCGCGCCTGCAACGCCTCCGCCGAAGCCGTCCTCTGCGAGTACAACTATCCGAACGGGACCTGCGGGCCCCTGACAACCGACTTCGCGGTCACTTACCGCACGCCCTTCGGCGCTCAGGAGAGCGATCTGGTGGCCTCTCCGCCAGGCACTACGGCGGAGTTGCCGAGTTTGGGTGCCCTTCTGGAGTGTCGCGCGCAGGGCAGCAACGGGACTTTCGAATGGGTTTCAACCGCGCCCGGCGCCTGGAATTGCCAGTTGCAAAATGGGGGCTGTGCCGACCAGTGTCATTTGGACGAGCAAGGGAGACCCTACTGCGCTTGCCTGGAAGACAAGAGGTTGTTGGAGGACCAACGGAGCTGCTGGTACCCCTGTGCCAGTTTAGGATGCCAGCAGCATTGTGAGCCTCAGGGTGACTCTGGAGTCTGTATGTGCTTTGAGGGTTATAAGCTGGATTCCGATGGCAAGAGCTGCTTGGACATCGATGACTGTCACGTCACACCAGGGCTTTGTGAACAGAAGTGCATTAACACCCAGGGCGCATTTGAGTGCAGCTGCTGGCCAGGTTACAGTCTGGTGAAGGGTAAATGCCTCCCAGACAGATCGGTGTGCTTTGATTTAACGTGTGAACATGAGTGCAACCTTGTTGATGGAGTGTATAAATGCACATGTTCTGAGGGATATACTCCAGACCCCAAAAGTCCTCATAAGTGTCTCCTAGTCTGTAACCAGACTGAATGTGCTGCACAATGTGACCCACATACTCTAGATACATGCTATTGTCCGGAAAACTTTATCTTGGATGTGGAAAAAGATGATATGAAAGTATGCAAAGACATCAATGAGTGTGAGTCTGGATTCTGTGATCCCCTGAAGTGCATAAATATACCTGGCAGTTACAACTGCATCTGTCCTGATGGACGTATTCAAGAAGTGGACGGCTTCTGTGAGCAGCCATCAGAAGAACCAGAGGAGTTTTCAGGTCAAACTGAAATTTATCCCAAATCACCTGTTCCTCCTTCTTTTGCCCCACCAAAGGATGGCAGGAGCCGAGGGACATTGGTTGCAATCATTGTTAGCGTCACCCTTACGGTTGTGATGTTGGTAGTTATTATCTGCTACCTGGTGAAGAAACGCTATGCTGCACAAAGCATATCGGACTACAAATCTCAGCAGTCTGAAAGTGGTGTGGCCCTTCAGCATGTTAGTCCAGCATGTGACTCTTCCAGACGGAAAATGTAGGAAACATTCATTTTGGAAGGAGAAAAGAGACAGTAATTTTAAAAACTGCGAAGAATTGTTTATGAATTTGTGTGTGAGGGAGGGAGTCCTATGCAGATGCTGTTTAATTCATAACTGCTGCATGAACTCTGCAGTAATATTTTTCTTTCATTTCCTGAGAGTTAATTGTCATGCCATGAGAGCAATGTTAGTATTTGACACTGACTTATAATGTGAATCCCATGCATGCAGAGAAATGTAGTTTGGGATGCATTTATGTAGGACTTCAGTTCTACTACTTCTTTTTTCCAAATGCAACATGATTGGTCTATTATTTGTTGTATAGACTAATGCTGCCTGTGTTGAAGATCAAGATCAAATTAACTGAGTGGGATATTAAACTCCTACAAGTATTTTGTCTGGAAGCTTCCACTGTTTATATATATATATATATATATATGTACCGTGTTTCCCCGAAAATAAGACACTGTCTTATATTTTTTTTGGCTCCCAAAAACACAGTAGGTCTTATTTTCGGGGTAGGTCTTATATATTTATGGTGCCAAATAGTGGGTGTGAGTGTGTAGGGGGGGGTGTTTCGCGGGTGCATGGTTGCTCCCTGAAAAGTCTTCCTGGAACTGGAGATTTACACTAGGTCTTATTTTCGGGGTAGGTCTTATATTAGGGTAGGTTTAGAAAATAGTGCTAGGTCTTACTTTCGGGGTAGGTCTTATTTTCAGGGAAACACGGTATATATGTATATATATATAAATTCAAAGCTTTCACCTTGTTAAGATTATGGGACAACAATTCTATGTAACAGTCTTGACATAGTCTCTGTGAACATTGAAGGAGTTAGCTATCTGCCCATGCCAAATTATCCATTTAAGTTGCAATACACTACTATGCAGCCCCATTCTCCTCCTATCCCTTTTTTTTTGGTTACAGATTTGGCTTGGGAGAATTTAGCTTTTTATTAGGCATTCAGTTCGTAATACAAACTTTCTGTGTTCTCAAAGTAGTTTTGAGTACTTGCTGCTATAAGCACAACTACTTTATTGCGATGATGTTCCTTTTTTCCATGTGTGACTTTCCTTTGTCTTCATCTCATTTTCAGCTTGTTCTATTTGTTTCACAGTGGATTTCTCTAATTGAAAAACATGTGATATACCAGTTTGCACTTTGGACACTTTTATTTAACTGGATTAAATTCCTTTCTTTCATGTTTTGTTTCTGATATAAAATGTTCGCCAGTTTTAAAGGAAGCTGTATCATGCCTTTCAGATTTTCAGTACTGTATTGGAAAGAGTTGGAGAATGACATTTTAATGCCTTCATTTGAGAGACTTTCATTTTTATTTAAGACAATAAGCATGATAAAAAGGACTTTAAGCATTGTCAAAGCCCAGAAACAAAATCCAGCTAAATGTAAGCCCTTTGCATTGATTTCAGGTGCAAAGTGTAACCAAAGGCTAAAAGTTAAAAGTATTTTCTGGTGAGTTTTATCATAATTGATAATAATTATGAAATAATTCTTTCAGAGATGTGATTTCACCTCTGAAGTATCTTATTGGGAGTTTGCAAAAAATGTTACAGGCATTTGTTGAATACTATAGCCATGTCTTCCTGAAGGATTTTTATAACTTCTAGTGTCATCCAACCTTTAGTGAAGCAATATAAAGTTTATTCTTATTATGGTGTTATCAGCAGAGAAACAACTGGATGAAAATGTAAGGGGCTATGAATCATTAGTAAGGAAATATCATTGTGGCTGTTAATTGGTTAATACAGTTCCAATGTGGTATTTTTAACACCTTAAAATGTGGCTCTTTTAATAAATGGAAGCAAATGATATAGTTTATAAGTGAATGTTTTATGTACGTATGTATTTATAGAAAATATGCTATAAAGTTATTTTTCCATCTTATGTACATTCAAAAGTCCATCCTATAAAATTTGCTGCATGATCTCTTTCATGTACTAAATATATGTTGTGTTTCAAGCATCTCCTTATTTTGTCTGGATTTCCAGATTTTTATGGTAGATTTATTGAACCTCAAGGATAAAGTTGCAAGTATGAAATGAAGCTATATTAGCTTCATGCCTGTCCTTCATTCAAGTAATATTAAACTTATTTGAAAAAAACACAATTTACACATGTACTATGTACTGTGCACCTGTTTATGTTAAAATTAAATAAACATTTACAAGGTTGCACAAGAGAACAGAATGATCAACAAAGATAACTTAGAACTAAAATTAACTTCTGGATTAATTTTAATTAGTTCAGTAATGAAGATCATTTTTGGCTAGACATTTGTAAAGTGAGCATACTTACTAAGTTTTTTGTTATTTCAAGAAATGCATGTATATTATTAGGAAATAACATATTACAGTGACATTCTGACCATAAAGTGTGAATTTTTTTTATAAATAATGCGTAACATCAGTGTAACAGGTGATGTAGTATAACAGGTATGGGTTTAAAAATTTTTTTTAAATTAAAACAATGAAGAAACTATTAACATTAGCATTTAAATGACTATAGGTAATATATAGCAAAGTCATAGCTATAAAGAAATATAAATGTAGAACTTTGGTACAGTAATCCTAAACCAATTTAAGAATGGGCAAGATATTTATAGAATTAATAATAGATTGGTAGACCTAAAATGGTGGTAGTTACCTTATAACAGAAATTTGATTAGTCCTTAGTTTAACTAAGTTGCATAACTAGTTAACTAACATTCAAAATCTTTGCATGTTCCTTGGCTTAAATGCCACCTTGCACATCTCCTTCAGCTAGTTTATACTGTATGTAGCTGATGATCCTGAAAGGTCAATATAATTATGAGAGTGTATTTATAGTATTATGCTTATGGAATTCTATTTAATCTACTTTCATTTTTCAAACTTTGCTAAGTGAATATGTATGTGATCCTTTGTTTCCTAAACTATAAATCTATCTAATTAAAATGGCACATCTCTTAGAAATTGATAGTAATAAATATTAAATTGATCTGTTAATAGAGGCCACCCACTAATGAATTACAAACTGGGCATTAACTTGTTTCATTATGTACAAATTATTCTCAAATCATTTGAATTTACTGTTACGTAAGCTTTCTGTGTTCCAATAACTCTGAGTGAGATGGATCAGAGAGAATTAATGATTACATTCATTTCTTGCTCCTTTCCCCTTCTAGAGGGAAAAATCTGGCAGAGCAGAAAAGCAGAAAAAGTCAAGATTCATATTAAGGCTTGCAAATCTGCTGCTGATTTCAGAACATGCTGTGAAAGAGGGACTTGTTTCTAGTTGGTCCTGAAATGAATACAAATCTGAAACAAAACAAAAATGAAGACAACACAGAAAATTAACAATGTATAGTAAAGATGAAGAATATACAGGGAACAAGCATGCGGAGTCTATTTTTTTTAAAAAAAACATGCTAATGACCCATTTCAATACTCTGAATCCATTATATCAAATTCAGTAAGTCTTATTCTCAAGAATATAAGCCAACACTGCAGCACTGGCTTGCTTCACATAATAAAACACAGATAATGGTGAACGACCCAACATAGTATGCCTTGCATACAAATAATGCTCAACTTACAACTGTAATGGAGCCTGCCCATTTTGGTCATAAGTCATGATTGTTGTAAAATCAACCTATTTTATGACCTTTTTGTGGTGGTCATTAAGCAAGTACAATAGTTGGAAAGCAATAGCCATACAGTTTCAGCAAACACCACAGTCATTAAGTGAACCAATTGTTCATTATGAGCCATTTTGCCAAAAACTGGAAGTATATGCTGGTTTTTGACAAAAACATCATCAAATGCAGTTACATGTATACATCCATGGTAACATACAGCCATGAATGCAGCCAGGTTGCTGAAAGCCTAGATAGAATGTGACCATGTGACCGGGGGTGGAGGGGGAGACTTTGCCATTGGAACTTCAGAACCAGATCATAAGTCTGTTGTAACTTCTGATTGTAGCTAAGTGACTGGTCATGAGTTAAGGACTATCTGTATACACAAGTGGCCTCTGAAAATTATCTTCATCATTAAAATACAGGTTAATAGGTATGGGTTTAAAAAATAATAACAGTAGAGAAATTGTATAGAATTTTTAATTTTTAAATGTTTAAATTTACTGCACAGCAAATAGAATAATGTGTAACTTTGGAAATTTAAAAAATGCTGAAAACTATTAGTTGTTAACTAAGAAATGGACCATGCTTACATTAAAGTACTTTTTTTCCAGGACAGGCTATATCTTAAGCAGAGTAGAAGGTTATATAGATATTTATTTGAGATTAGCAATAAAGACATCTGTATTTCCATGCAGAAAGATTGCCACATTTTTATTATTACAAAATGCTGTTTCATATTTGATTAACTTTCTCTTTGATCACCATATTATGTACCCTAAATGAGATACTATCAAAAGTGTTTCCTTTGACATAATTGAAATTTTTGGATTTATTCTCATGTATTGTACCTATTTTTATAATGGGGTTGTGTTTTATATTTGTGCTTTTTCTACACCAAATTTATCAGATTAACCAACTGTAATAGTTATAGTGGTTCTTAATTTATCTGAATTCACAACAGAAGGGTGAGTTAAGGATAATTTCTTTTTATGCACTTTCTCCTTCAAATCCTTGCTTGATGTGCTTTTCGAACATGACTGTGTGTTTAACTGTGGTGGGGCATGCCCGTGTGTGTATGGAGGGTGTATCAATAAAGATTTAAAAAATCCAATTCAGTAATATGTCATCTTTAAAATTAATGAGGGAGATGTACAATGGTTTAATGGTCCAATCAGAGGTAGCCTATATCAACTATAGTTTAGTTTTGAGCATTATTACTTACTGTTTTGCACAAAGAAAAGAAATATTCTAGTTAAAAAACCTTACATGGAAAGTGACTTTAATTTAACAGTGACCCTAATATGTGAGCTCAAAATTACAGAAGGAGCGTTTAAATTACTGCTCTCTGCAGTTAGGCAGTTCTCTATCCAAAATTCAGGCCAATGTGAAAAAGGCCTGAAATTAACTGGTTTTGAAGAGCACGCACACACACACGCACGCACGCACGCGCACACACACACACACACATTGTATGTAGTATGCAATGAGAAATTCTTATGGTTTTGCCAACTTGGGAAAGCCATTAAATCTAATTAGCCACTGTTTCCACTTCTGTTAAATTTTTCACTTTCATAAAAGTTAATTATGTTTTTTTCAAATTAAACTAAATCTTTTTGTGTGGTTTTTTTTCCTTCCACTGTTCTCAGATTTTTATCTTTAGAGAGGGATCCTTGATATAGTTCAACCTCTGAGCATCTAAGGCTTTTGTTTTATTTTGAGGGGACTACCAGGGTCCACATTTTATTTGAACTTTATTGCACAATAAATTATCCCTAAACATTTTATTTATTTATTTATCAAATTTCTATATTGTCCATCAAACTTGTATGACTGGGTGGGAACATGCAAGTGAAACTCGAAAAATTAGAATATCGTGCAAAAGTTCATTTATTTCAGTAATGCAACTTAAAAGGTGAAACTAATGTATGAGATAGACTCATTACATGCAAAGCAAGATAGTGCAAGCCGTGATTTATCATAATTGTGATGATCATGGCTTACAGCTCATGAAAACCCCAAATCCACAATCTCAGAAAATTAGAATATTATGAAAAGGTGCAATATTCTAGGCTCAAAGTATCCCACTCTAATCAGCTAATGAAGCCATAACACCTGCAAAGGATTCCTGAGCCTTTAAATGGTCTCTCAGTCTGGTTCAGTAGGAATCACAATCATGGGAAAGACTGCTGACCTGACAGTTGTGCAGAAAACCATCATTGACACCCTCCATAAGGAGGGAAAGCCTCAAAAGATAATTGCAAAAGAAGTTGGATGTTCCCAAAGTGCTGTATCAAAGCACATTAATAGAAAGTTATGTGGAAGGGAAAAGTGTGGAAGAAAAAGGTACACAAGCAGCAGGGATGACCGCAGCCTGGAGAGGATTGTCAGGAAAAGGCCATTCAAAAGTGCTGGGGACTTTCACAAGGAGTGGACTGAGGCTGGAATCAGTGCATCAAGAGCCACCACACACAGACGGATCCTGGACATGGGCTTCAAATGTCAGAAGCGTCTTACCTGGGCTAAAGAAAACAGACCTGGTCTGTTGCTCAGTGGTCCAAAGTCCTCTTTTCTGATGAGAGCAACATTTGGAAACCAAGGACCCAGAGTGTGGAGGAAGAATGGAGAGGCACAGACTGCAAGATGCTTGAAGGCCAGTGTGAAGTTTCCACAGTCTGTGTTGATTTGGGGAGCCATGTCATCTGCTGGTGTTGGTCCACTGTGCTTCATTAACTCCAGGGTCAACACAGCCGTCTACCTGGAGATTTTGGAGCACTTCATGCTTCCTTCCGCAGACGAGCTTTATGGGGATGCTGACTTCATTTTCCAGCAGGACTGCCAAAAGCACCAAAACCTGGTTCAATGACCGTGGGATTACTGCGCTTGTTTGGCCAGCAAACTCGCCTGACCTGAACCCCATAGAGAATCTATGGGGCATTGCCAAGAGAGACATGAGAGACATGAGACCGAACAATGCAGAAGAGCTGAAGGCCACTATTGAAGTATCCTGGTCTTCCATAACACCTCAGCAGTGCCACAGGCTGATAGCTTCCATGCCATGCCACATTGAGGCAGTAATTGCTGCAAAAGGGGCCCAAACCAAGTACTGAGTGCATATGCATGCTTATACTTTTCAGAGGTCCAATATTGTTCTACGTACAATCCTTGATTTATTGATTGCATGTCATATTCTAATTTTCTGAGATTGTGGATTTGGGGTTTTCATGAGCTGTAAGCCATGATCATCACAATTATGATAAATCACGGCTTGCACTATCTTGCTTTGCATGTAATGAGTCTATCTCATACATTAGTTTCACCTTTTAAGTTGCATTACTGAAATAAATGAACTTTTGCATGATATTCTAATTTTTCAAGTTTCACCTAAATGAATACTTTTTCCCAAACACTCTCATATCTGAGATTCTCAGTAAATGTCTGTTTTGCTTACTGAGTAGCTAGGATACAGTCCCAAGATTAATTCAAAGCTGGTATTATAAATATATTACTGTTTATTAATTAAGAGTTAACAGACTTGGGCTGCAATCATTGCAAAGATTGACAGATGGCAGAAAACAGAATTTTCTGTATATATTTCTTGTCATCTAATTATTTGTTTGAAGAAAGTGCACAGCATTGACAAGAACTATGGAAGGTGCCTGCTTTACAAGCTAGAGTGTCCTCAAAAATGTAAATGCAAAAATTTTTATAGATATTAAGGCCTCACAGTAAGAAATCCAAGGGATCTGATTTTTTGGGCCATGTTGTGGGGGCTAGGCATGTCCTTCCAGTGTACTGGAAGGTTATTTTGATTGTTAGGACAAATGGACGTTCCAGGAAGAAAGAGTTGGGGAGGTCCATCGTGAAGGGGATGGAATGTTGAGATCATCAACTGATGGAGAATGGAAAGTTGGATCTTCTCTAGGTTGCTGTTCCCTTATAAAGGCTGCTGTTGGGCTGGTTGTGAACTGGTGAGGAGGTTTCTCTACTTCGATTTAGATGCACAGAGGATCAGTTTGGATCTGATGGGATTAGGCAGAGTGTTGAACTGGGTTTGACTTTGATCATATCAAAAAAATGGGGGTGGAGGGAAGGGTGCAGTCTTCATTTTGTTTGTTAGGTTTACAGTATTTTCTCCACTCAAAATTTAGCAATTAGTACCCTTGAATAATATTGGGAATGAAAGAGCAGCAAAATACAAATAACATTACTAAAAATGACAAAAAAGCATTTTACAAAACATAAACAAACAACAGTAAGTCCCAGACCAGTATCTTCATCTAAGGTAGCCATGACAATGACCTGAAAGAGTTATGTTGCTTACAAAATGAAAATTCATGTTTATACAAGCTTTAACTTTTTTCAAATGCAGTTTCCTGTTTAGTCATTCCTATGTTTAGCTATTCAATCTATGTACCTTTTTTTTGGCAGCCATTGTTAAAAGTATTGTTTTTCTTTGCAACTCTAGCAATTTTTGGCTGTAAAAAGGAAACCATGAAGTGATTAAAAACAATTTAGGAAGGCCAGAGAAGGTGAATGGTTAAAAATAATAATAAAAGCCTCCAATGAAGAGATCAGGAGTTGGGTCAAATTGGTGATGAATACATCCTAGAGAGAACAGAGGTCGCCACCCATCCTGAAATAACAAAATGTGCACTCCTTTGTCAACTAGCCATTGCTCAGCTCAGATATTCTGGATAATTATTGATTAATATCTACCCTTCACTTTCCCAGGAAACTTGTTAAGAAACTGGTGGGGCTGCTCCAGCTTTTTGAGAGAAAACATTTTATCTAGACTCATATTCATTTCATGGGATATGGAAAGAATAGTATTTCATTTATGGACATCCTACGACAAGACTGAGATAGAGAATGTGACACTCCTGGAGTTGATTGATATCTCAGTGGCTTTCAATTGATTATGGTACCCTTCTGAACCACTTCCACTGATTGGGCAAAGGGAGGCACTGTTCTGCGGTGATTTTTCTTCTTAAAGGACAGTTCTGCTTAGTAAATGGTAAGGGGAGAGCTCAGTCCCAGAATCCTCAATTGTGGAATGGCACAAAGGTTGATGCTGTACCAATTAATTACTCCCAGGTGATGTCACTGAGATGCTTTCCAGGTATCTGGAGATCATTAGTTTTTGGATGGTAAGGGACAGTTTTATCCCAGCAAGACAGAGTGGCTTTAAGCTGGAAACCATCTGATTCCAGATAAATATTATTTTTGGTTCTGGATAGGGTTGTTTTTCCTGGGATGCAATTTCAAATCATTCTGGATTGATAGTTCTATGTGATTCTTTGAGTATGACCCATTCTGAAACGGGAGGTCATAGTCACACAAACCTAAGTCACCACTTGATTGGACTACTGCAATATGGTCTAAAAGGAGATAACCTGAAGATTACTTGGAAGTTACAATTGGTCTAGAATGCAATGGCTTGAATAATCGTGAGGACTCCTCAGTTCACACATAGAAGCCCAACACTTCAAGAGCTGCATTACTTGCCAGCTGGGTGCAATTCAAGATGTTCATTGATAACTTTAAGGGTAGCTTATCTGGCTCAGGACCTGGATATCTGCAGGATCACATTTACTCATTCAACTCATTCCTTCACCAAGTGAATATCCAAGGACTACAAACTGAGTCTTCTCAATCATGCTCCCTGTCGGAATAGCATATCAGATATCTGGATGGCCCCTTCCATCCTCATTAGAAAGATTATTGGAATAATAAAGTTTTATTAGGTCTGGGTGTCTGGAAAACTATCATTTTGTTCTCTTTGGGAGTTGAAAACCTCCTCATTTCTGGTTATATTGCTAAATGTTGCTGGTGCTATGTATAGCTTGTGTAATGTATTACTTCCCCTGTTTTCTATGTTTTAAATCCAGTTTACAGAGGTTAGGGTTATATATGCCAATCACAATCCTTTATGATGGGACCAGCTTATAAGCCAAATAAATAATTACTCAATAATTTTAATGATATATGCAAATTTTATTTGATAAAAATCAAGACCATCACACCTGCAAACAGATCAATGCTAAAGTAAAAGGTAATATTTAGATAAAGTGACAGAAAATATGTGAAGATATGTGTATATCTCTATATCTCTGGTGTACCATCTTGATAAGAGCCTCGGTGGTACCGTGGTTAGAATGCAGTACTGCAGGCTACCTCAGCTGACAGCAAGCTGCCTGTAATTTGGCAGATCGAATCTCACCAGGCTCAAGCCTTCCATCCTTCCGAGGTGGGTAAGATGAGGATCCAAATTGTTGGGGGCAATATGCTGACTCTGTAAACTGCTTACAGAGGGCTATAAAGTACTATAAAGTGGTATATAAGTCTAAGTGATATTGCTATTGCTATAAAGGTAAAAATAAAGGTTTCTCTTGCACAGTTGTGTTGGACTCTAGAGGGTGGCACTCATCTCCATTTCTTAACCAGTTGTCCAAAGATGTGTTGTCCAAAGATGCTTCTGTGATCATGTGGCCAGAATGACTATACTATGAAGTGCATGAGAGGCTGTTACCTTTCCATCAAAGTGGCACCTATTTATCTACTTGCATTTGTATGCTTTCAAACTGCTGGGTGGGCATGAGCTGTCATGGAGCTCAAACTGTCATGTAGCACTTGGGTTTTGAACTGCCAATCTTTCGGTCAATAAGCCCAGCATCTTAATTGCTAGGCCACCACACCCTCTATCCAGTCATGAGATCCTTCCAATTCTCTTGCAGGTTTTTTGGTCATATCCCATTATATCCATCCTTTATATAATTACATAAAATAATTTCCATTATATAGGGTTAGGGTTATAGAATAGAATAGAATAAACAGAGTTGGAAGGGACCGTGGAGGTCTTCTAGTCCAACCCCCTACAAAACTGGATGCAGTATTCCAAGTGTGGCCTTACCAAGGCATTATGAAGTGGTAGTAACATCTATAATAATACACAATGTATATGTATATACAAGCACTTACGTTATCTTCCAGTTCCTTGATGCAGTGCTGCAAAACTTTATGGAGTTAATTGTGGAATCCATACCTCCATCAAACCAACAATAATAAATATTTTGGGCTATTTACAGTTCTCCATTTATGTCTATTTGCAAAAATATTTGGAACACCAGACTTTTTTCAATAGCAAAATTATGTGGTTAGTGGAAGAATGTGTATCAAGAAATGGAGTTAAAGATTATAGGAAGCCTTTCTATCACCTGAATTTTGCATTGGTACTGCACATGCTTAGTGCAGGTAGCTTAAAATTCACCACCACCACCACCATGGAAGGAGTTTTGGGAGCTATAGTTTGGGGATGGGATCCAAGATCCAAACCTCTCTGGCATCTCAGGTGGGAGGGAAAAAATGGTTCATTGATGGGATGTGTGGATTTAGTGTTTCTCATTGATCCTTCCTCTTCTGAGTCTGGGTTGCTCTTGGACTTCAATATGTTAACAATCCCTATTTGTACTACTAGCTTTTTATAAATGTTCACATATAACAATTGTAACCAGGGGTGGGATTCAATTTTTTAACAACCAGTTCTGTGGGCATGGCTTGGTGGGTGTGGTTTGGTGGTCATGTGACTGGCTGGGCGTGGCCAACTCACCATCACTCACATCGAGGCACACATCTCCTCGCCTGGCCTCTCGTGACTGTGGGGATGCTGCAACAGTCGTAAGTGTGAAAAATGGTCATAAGTCACTTTTTTCAGTGCCATTGTAACTTTGAATAGTCACTCCACACGAGCAAAGTACCAGCAAAGGAGGGGAAAAAACTCCAGAGACGTTCCTGAGACAGGAGGTCTAGTTCTGCCAAGAATGTAATAAGGGTTAACGGAGAGGCAGTTTCTGTAAGCAACACCAGAATGTTTCCTTCCTTCCTTCCTTACAGGATTAGGCCAGTAGTTTCTTCTAACAACTAGTTCTCCAAACTGCTTAGAATGTTAACAATCGGTTCTAGTGAATAGGTGCGAACTGGTAGAATCCCAACCCTGATTGTAACACATATGTTATAATTAAATTCAGTGGTGGGGTTCAAATAATTTAACAACCAGTTCTCTGCCACAAATGGGGATTGACCATTCCACCACCACCCCGTCAAAGTGGATCCTGGGTGCTGCACTGCAATGGAGAAATGGCAAATGGAGTGGCTAGCATGAGGAAGAAGGAGGCTGCTTTCCCTCTTTCTACTCCCTGCTCCTCCTTCCCTCATGCCAGCCACTGTTTACCATTTCTTCATTGCAGCAGAGCGCGCAGTAACCACTTTGACCCTCCTCAAAATCCTAACTCTTTGCCTGTCTACTAAGTGGGCTTTGCCCAGCATGTATATATGGCGCTGTGTAGTGCACAACTGTGTAGTCCCATTTAACAAGAAACCCAGAGATTAAACTTTGGGGGGGGGCGGGACCACAGGCAACAGAAGTGGGAACTAGAGAAAAACCATTTTCCTAGCAAGATAAAGGAGCAGCCTCTACTGTGTAAAATATGCAGGTTAATAAAAGCATTGGAGCCCAGTCATTTATGGGTTACTGTCCTTTTATTGAGCACAGCTGCTTGGACCCTTTAGCAAGGCATATTGCCACAGCTGTTGGCCAAACAGAATGGATGAACCCTTGGACAGGAGCCGAATCTCACCCCAGTTACAGGGGTTCATAGGGGCAGCGCCGCCTGTTCTAGCCATCCTTCCCATGCCATCGCCTTCATCCACCATCTTAGGAGAAGCTTGGCAGGCTTGAGTCCTACCACAGGCCAACCAAAAATCAGGTGCGTGGGAAGGCTTGGGGACGACCAGGGCTCAGGAAGACCTGAACCAATGCCCGATGTCAAACCCTAAGTGAAAAGGGTCCTTTGGAACATTGCACATGCTCAGTTTCTGGCACATGCTCAAGAGAGCACTTGCTGAGCTGAGCATCGCTTGTTAACTGGAAAACCTTGGCGGCTGCTTCTCAAACAAATATGGAGCAAAGGGTGTATGAAGGCGGCTGGCAAAGCCCTTCCACTGACCTACCTTTTTCCTCCCTTTCCCCCCCCTTCCTTATACTTTCCTATTTAATTTAGTAATTCCCCCATAATTTGATACTGCTTCTTCCGCTGCCACCACATGAATGCACACTTGTCTGGTCATTTAGGAGTTGGTTCACCAAATTCCACAAAAATTTAGCTGCTGAACTGGTGTGAACCAGCTGAATCCCACCACTGATTAGATCTCGTGAGATCTGTACTAATCACTTATTTATTTTATGAAATAACTTCTTTAGGCTGCATCTGGAATAGCTACGTTTTCAGTTTAAAATAAACTGCCCAAGATGGTTAACCACCAGAACATGTGACTTGTCCTTTCATTTTGAACATGTTGTTCAAGAGCTAAATAATTCCTTATCATTAAAATCTAGAGCTGGATCGTATTTTCCATGACATAATTTTAGACTTGGATTCATCTGCCAACTTATTCAGAAAACTGATTAACATGAACATTTTGAAGTACAGAATATTCTTATTGTTTCAGGTTAATCTTTTTGAGCAAGGGTGGTTTATTTTCACAGATCACTATGTTCCTGTGAACTATGTTTAGCCTTTATAATGGAATCACCTCAGCCCTGTAGCCAACACTGAAGTAACCAATAAATATGGCAGAATGGAAGAGACAATTAATACATGTTTCACCCAACTAAAATAGAGGGATAGGTGCAAATAATCTACAATACATTTACATGTTTCCTGTTCATGTCATTGATGTTGAATGAGTAAGCATTCCTGTGAATTTTATCATCTTATCTTAGTTAACAGAAGGTGAAACATCATTTGTATTTTCAACTCAATATTGGTCTTTTCAGCCTTTTCTATTTGCAGTCATATCCTTCTTGAAATTATCTATTTTCCTGGTCTCTTTGCCCAAAGGACTCATTCTCTGCCCCACCCCATTTTTCTTTTTCTTTTTTTTTTAAATTATGTTTTTCCTGCCATAGTAAGTCAGTCCTACAAAAATATTTAGGAGGTGAACTTGCTAAAGAATGGGAGGAAACCCTTTCTTCTGAGCAATTTTCTCTTGATGTGCTCACTCAACCTTCCAGAATACTTAAGGGTGGAATTCTGTGAAGAATAGAAAGGAGGAAATGTTTCCTTTTACATGCTATAGGAGGAGAATTGCCTGATGGAAGGTCTGGTTAATTCTCAAAAGTGACGTTTTAAAAATACAAAAATACAAAGATGCAAGAAATGCTGATACATTACCAAACAGAAAATCATTACAAATTATTTTAGCACATCTGTTCCATTCTGCACTGCCCACATATCAAATGTGAGGAAAAAGTATTTATTTTAAGAAGGTCTAGATCAGTTTGAGACCATGAACTCCTTAACCATCCATTATTTTTCTATCTATTTGGGCCATCTATTTACTTTCCTGAGTGGA
The DNA here is from genome assembly GCA_009733165.1 of Naja naja. Taxonomy (NCBI): domain Eukaryota; kingdom Metazoa; phylum Chordata; class Lepidosauria; order Squamata; family Elapidae; genus Naja; species Naja naja. The sequence goes on along the minus strand of CM019150.1, from coordinate 125,888,738 downwards.
AACAATGACTTCAAGAGACAATAAAAATGGTGACATTGTCATGGCATCAGAAACCTATAAAAGCGAAAATATCCTTATCTTGTAGCTTGTACTATTCAAATTTTGTAATAAATGTAATTATAAATAAATGAGTAATCGAACAAATCTTATTCAAATTGGCACCCTTGTCCATCAACAACTCTTATTTATTTATTTATTTGACTTATATGCCGCCCCCTCTCCAAAAGGACTCGCTCACAGCTAAAAGAAAATACAACAATAAATAAATTAGTTAAAAACATATTAAATTAAAGCCGAATTAAAGTTAAAACCCCATAATTAAATAAAACCAATCCCCAGAGAATCAGCACAGCCCGGATTGTAAAAAAAGCCAAGTCTTCAAATCGTGGCGGAAGATGCAGAGATTGGGGGCCAACCAGAGCTCCAGCGGAAGAAGATTCCACAAAGTGGGAGCCGCCACAGAGTAGGCCCTCCCCCGGGTCATCGCCAAGCAACACTGAGTCGCAGACGGCACCCCGAGGAGACCCTGTCTGTGCGCCTGTACAGGACGGTTGGTATTTGATGTTGGGAGGAGTCGTTCTCGTAAATAACCTGGACCCATGCCATGCTGGACTTTGAATGTTAATACCAAAACCTTGAATCTCACCCAGAGGGCAACTGGGAGCCAATGTAGGTCACGCAGGAGGGGTGTAATATGGAAGTATCGGGAGGCTCCCATCACTACCCGCGTGGCCACATTCTGCACCAGTTGAACTCTTCCGCCAACATGAACATTTTCAGGTAATGATATCTGATGGTAGTAATGAAAGTCAAACATCTGATTTGAGAGAACATATTCACTATATCCACTATTCAGAAATACAGTAGTGAGCTGCACTACTTTTAGTTTACCCTTGCTAAACTAAATTCTACTTTACCAACTTAATTAGCCTATGGAGAACTACAACCATTTCATACCTCAGAGATCACCCTGTGGTAGTAGGCTGATTTAAATGGAAAGGGGGAGGGGAAAGTAGGTAGGGAGAGAGAGAGAATAAAAAGGGGGATCATTCAAACAAATTGATTATTATCTCAGATGTTGGCTTGATGATTTATTCCATTTTACTGTATTGTATGTATCATGATCATATTCCATCTTGGAGCTGGCTTTGATCAGAATTAAGGAATAAATCCTTTCAACTGGAGAAGATGGTGAAAGACATACAGTGCTACTGCATTCCATATAAAACTTCTTTGCTCTTTATTAAATAATCTAAGATTAAGTAATTAAGTAATTACAATTAAGTAAAATATATACAGTTTAATGCAATAATTAAATACACATACTGATTGATGTTCACTGTGTTATCCCTAGTAGAATACCTCTCTTCCCAGTTAATTCTACCTTCTAAGTCTTTTCTTCCCTCATTCACCTAGTTGATTAGAATCATGTTAAATTATAACCTCAGCTAAACAAAGCCCTACTGCCATTTATTAGATCCCTATGATTATGTCATGGTCATTTTCAAGATAAAGATATTTCTTTTGAATCAAAACTATCAGACCTCGCGATGGGTAGGAGTGTCTTTTATGAGTTTTGACTGGTATGTCAGAAGTGATCTTCTTGGGAAACAATGGCTCTTCTCTCAATTATCAGCAATTATTTCAAATGTGGTAATCACATCTAACTTACATTATTGTGAAATGGACTTAAAATGAACCCTTTTTGAAGATGGCTTCTTCTTGGATTGATCTGCAAAGCCCAAAATAGTTTGGACCCATTTTTCTTGAAAGACATATGAAACTGCCCACATGCTGAGATTAGTTTCAGATGCTTTTGTTGTGGGAGAATGAAAGACAAAGTTTTTCCACATTCCTGGCTTTCTATGCCAAATAAAATTAAAAATAATCCATCAATTGATGGATTCAAATGGGTTACATTGACCTTTCCATTACCCGAAAAAAGAATTCTTATTTGAAATTAATTTTATGTTTGTTGAATATAGGGCTAACTAAAATAGTTTTAAATAGTAACTTTTAAGACTATTCTTTGAGTGAAGTTCTCAGAAGGCAGCTTTCGCTATATAAAACACAATAAATCATCAAGTCAAAACAGATCAGTGTACCATAAAATACCATAAAACAGTCTGTACAATAGTAGAGTGTGATAGCAATAACATTATCTGAAAAAACAACCATCCAGCATAATATTGTATGCATGTATAAAACATGTATAATAAGTGTGGGCATGCACAGCTACAACATTTGGTTTGGATTCCAATTTGATGATTTAGAAAACTGATCAACTCATTCTGGAGTGATTTGGAGCCTCATTTTTTATTCTGAATCTAAAATTCACTCCTCCCGAATCTCCCCTCAACTGAACATAACTACAACTTGAAAATAACTTTCTGAAATACTCTGGATTTGATCTGTGAATGACAGAATATGCTGAAATGTGTTTGCATATTAGTAGCTTGGGTTGGTAGTTATACGCTGTTGGTTTGAGCTCTGAGCTTGGCAATTTGGTTGCAAATGTTTCGTCACCATTCAAGGAGACATTGTCAGTGCATGTTGAGTTGTGCTCATCTGTAGAACACAGGTCTTTAAATACCTTTTTATGGGATGCAAATTAGTCTGAATGTTGTTTGTTCAGATATTTCTGAGTCATAGTCTGATTTCAGACAGTTTGATTGGCTGGATGTTGTTGCTGGGCTGTAGTTAACCTCCGTCTGTGTGCGATGCAGATTAGGATTAGAGTGGCGATGTGACACACAGACGATATCTCCTGGAATGGTAATGAAATGTTTGCAACCAAATTGCTAAGCTCGGAGCTCAAACCAACAGCTTAACAAATTATACTTTTCTAGATAAATAAGCTCAAGGTGTTTTGTTTTTTTAAAAAAAAACATAAAATCTTTATCTTTTAGGAAAAATACTGACACAATTTTTTTAAAATGTCACAGTAAAACTGGATGAAATATACAGTACCAACCCTTTATGGGAAATCAAGCCTATCAACTTTTAAATTATTGTAGACAGGGCTTTTTATGCAAGAATAACATTTTAATTTTAGAAAATGAAATAAAGGATAAGTATATCTCCCTATGTTTACCTGTGTAGGTACCATATCTGAAAAAAAGAGTTGCTTCTGGCTAGGAAACTTGTACTTTTCAGAAGGTTAGCTGCAGAAACTTAAAACATCTTCAGATTGGGTTCATGCACGTGCACATATGTATGTTAAGTAACCATCATGAAGGTGGGTACATCGTATATGTCCCTAGGACCATGATGATGAACCTATGGCATGCGTGCCACCAGAGTCATTTGTGCGGGCATGCAAGCCCCAGGCAAACTCACCTCACTGCGCATGTGTGTGCCTTCTAACTGATTTTCAGGCCTTTTTCAGCCTGCCAGAGGCTTGAGGGATGCCTCTGCAGGCTTTGCAGGCCAAAAAATAGGCCCGTTTCATCACTTCCTGTATTTCCGGAAATATCGGAAGTGATGAAATGGCCCATTTTTTGGCCTGCAAAGCTGGCAGAGGCATCCCTCAAGCCTCTGGCAGGTCAAAAAAGGCCTCAAATGGGCCGAAAATCAGCTGGGAGGTGCAGTGCAGGTAAGGGGGCAGAGGGGGGAAATCACGCGTGCATGTGCAGGGGGCATGGGGGGCTGCACGCATTGCATGTGTGCAGTTTTTGGCACAGGGGCCCAAAAAGGTTAGCCACCACTGCTCTAGGAGCAATACACATTTAAGCCCTGAAGTCTGAAATTCTAATTTTTGAACTTCTCCCCATCTGCATTTCCCCATCTTTTATGTTCTGGACTCTGGAGAATACAAAAATTTGTTTTATTTTGCAGCATTTTGGTCAATCCTCATGAAGATTTGTATGGAGATTTTAGATTTCTCCCCTCATGGAGCATTTTCAGCTTTGTTCTATATGTGGGGTGCATGTCAAGAATGTCAAGATGGCTGAACATTTGTGCAAATGTACAACCCATTTTTACAGGCTGCTAGAGCTTTGACTGTCTGATCAATCAATCAATCTGGCTGCCATCTTGACTTTTTTTGACATTCTTTTGTGAACATCCCTGGTTTTATAGTTCTGTTACTATTGTACAACTTTATGATTACTCTGGTCTTCATTTTCTTATATGATTATTAGTCAGTTTGAAAATGGTTACATTAAAGAATAGAGCACAAGTTTAAGTAAATCAATAAATAAATCAGGGCATCCAAAGTGACATTTTAGGTGTCTGCCTTGTAACAAACCACTTGAGGTTTAAACCCATTTGTTTGAAGAAATGGTAGAACTGAGGCTGTGTAACCTGTGCTATCGTTTAAGATTCCGGTATTTGATTACAACACATGTAAAGAGTGGTTGACTGATTTTAGAGAAACATGGACCTCTATAGAAGTTGAAATAAAAAGAAATACTTGTGGTTATGATGTGAATCTATTTTATTTATGTCTGTGTGCTTTACTTACTGAGCTACTCTTTTGGTGCCTGGTACAGCAAGAAGTTCAGAACAACAAAATGTGCCAGTGAGTTGTCATGGCACAGAGCCATCAAAACCTGTCGGGAAGGAAAGGGGATGGGAGAAGCTGCCTTTTGTTCCTAAATGTTTGTGCCAAAATAGGCAGCATTTGATTGAGCCTGGCTCCAGAAGTAGCATTCAGAATATTTTTGAAGGTTCAAAGAACTTTATATGCGTACTCTTTTTAGCACTCCTCAGCACAGATGGACACTGACTGGAGGATAAACAGAAACCTCAGGGATTGCCACTGTGTCCAAATCCAGGTTGTTTGCTGTCCCTGAATTTCTCCCCAGAACACTTTCTCCCTCTGCCTTCCAACTATTTCTCAAGTCATCTGGGTTTCTTATAGAATAGACTATAATTCTTTATTGGCCAAGTGTGATTGGACACACAAGGAATTCGTCTTGGTGCAAATGCTCTCAGTGTACGTAAAAAGAAGATACATTAGTCAAGAGTCAAGAGGCACAATACTGAATGTTAGTCACAGGGTACAATAAGCAATCAAGTCATACCAAGAAACAGTCAATGTAAATCATATTATATTATAATATATTATCTTGATCTCCTTTCATATTTGACTCAGATGGGCTGGGTGCCTTTAATTATAAAACATTTTAGGCTGATGCTCCATGCATGTTTACCTGGGAGGACATTCAAAATTCAAAGAAACATTTTTCTGAGTAAATAAGAATAGGATTGCACTGTATCACTTTTCTATGCTATTCTGTAATAGTTTTGACACCACATATTTCTTTGCAAGAGAGTAGCCTGTTCATTTTCCTAGCAAAAGTTCTTCACGTTTGTTCATTCAGCACTAACTTATACGAACATTATTTGTACCTTAATTTCTATCACAGCCAATGTTTTCTTTTTAAAAAACCCTTCAGTTTATGATCTTAGACATCAAAAGACCCTCACATTATCTGAGTGGAAATCTGATGAGTTTAAATTCATGTCTTATATCTTACACATTTTATTTGACACAATAGGATTATGATACATTAGATAAACATTGCGCAAATCACTTGCTCGTTTTAATGACTACAAGTTTAGTAATTCAGCAGATTCCAATCTCAAAACACACTTGCAGGAAGAAGAAAAAACAGACAAGAGGTCAGTCAGAATGTTCATATTTTTATTACATTTTTATGATATTTTAATAAGCCAAATGTAATACATATCATTTTCACCATCCAGGGTGAGGACAAGCAATGGTATGTGCACACAATTATTATGTTGATTTTGATTTTATTGGACTTATATGCCACCCTTCTCCCGAGGACTCAGGGCGGCTCACAACATTAAAATACGAATACAAATAAGTTAAATAAGATACTATTAAACATTAAGCCCAATAAATTTTAAAACCCACAAACTAATCTAAAAACAGTTAAATAACCCATCCCCACTCCACTTCAGTCCAGGCCGGATTGCTGAAAAAAAACCCAGGTCTTCAGGTCGCCGTGGAAGGAACGGAGGTCTGGGGCTAATCGGAGCCTCAAAGGGAGCTGGTTCCACAGGGTGGGTGCTACCACAGAGACGGCCCTCTGCCTGGGGGTCACCAGCCGACACTGTCTGGCCAACGGCACCCCAAGGAGGCCCTGTCTGTGGGAGCGTACAGGGTGAAGGGATGTCGATGCTGGCAGGAGATGTTCCCGCAAGTACCCCGGACCCAAGCCATGCAGGACTTTATATGTTAACACAAGCACCTATTATGTTTATTATTTATTTTATTTTATTAATTCGACTTATATGCCGCCCCCTCTCCCGAGGGACTCAGGCGCTCACAACTAAAATAGAATACAACAATAAGTTACTTAAAAATATATTAAATTAAAGCCGAATTAATATTAGTATTATTATTAAAACCCCAAAATTACGTAAACAACCCCAAGGGTCAACACTGCCCAGATTGTAAAAACAGCCAGGTTTTTAGCTCATGGCGGAAGGTGCGAGATCGAGCCAGCCGGAGCTCCAGCGGAAGAAGATTCCATAGAGTGGGGCTGCCACAGAATAGGCCCTCCCCGGTCCCCGCCAAACGACATTGAGTCGCGAGGGCAGCCGAGGAGACCCAGCACCGCATCGGGCTGGTATTTGAGGCTGGGAGAAGTCGCTCGAAATATCCTGGACCCATGCCATGTAGGACTTTGAATGTTAAAACCAAAACCTTGAACCTCACCCGAGGGCAACCGGAAGCCACGCAGGAGGGGTGTAACATGGGAGTATCGGGAGGCTCCCATCACAACCGCAGCCGCATTCTGCACCAGCTGAAGCCTCCGAGTGGTGCACAAGGGCAGTCCTAGATAGAGAGCGCTACAGTAGTCCAACCGGGAGACAACGAGCCCTGAGTGATCGCGCAGGGCATCCCGGTCCAGGTATGGGCAACTGGCGAACCAGCCGACCTGGGCAAAGGCCCCCTGGCCACGGCTCCCACCTGCTCCTCCAACTTGAGCCGCGAATCCAGGAGAACCCCCAGGTTCCGTGCCCTGTCCACAGGGGTAACACCTCCTCCCCCATGACCAAAGATGGAATCTCCAAACTGGACCGGGATGTCGGTATGCACAGCCACTCTGTCTTGGCTGGATTGAGACGAAGCATGTTCCTGTCCATCCAGATTCGCACCGCTTCCAAACAACGGGACATCACGAGAGAGCATCACTGATGTGGCCGGGGTGGAGATGTATAACTGTATCATCAGCGTATTGATGATAACTCACCCCGGCCACGGATGATCTCACCCAGCGTTCATATAAATGTTGAACAGGAGAGGCGAGAGGACCGACCCCTGAGGTACCCCACAAGTGAGAGACCTCGGGTCGACCTCCGCCCCCTGCCAACACTGTTATAACGCCCGAGAGGTAGGAGGAGAACCACCGTAAAACAGTGCCTCCCACTCCCAGCCCCGAGACGCCGCAACAGGATACCATGGTCGATGGTATCAAAAGCCGCTGAGAGATCTAACAGGACCAGGACAGAGGAAAAACCCCTGTCCCGAGCCCTAGAGAGATCATCCATCAGCGACCAATGCTGTCTCCGTGCTGTACCGGGTCGGAAGCCCGATTGGTACGGATCCAGGTAGTCCGCTTCATCCAGGAAAAGTGGCAATTGCTGGGCCACCACACTCTCAACAACCTTCGCTAAAAACGAAGGTTGGAGACCGGACGAAAGTTGTTCAACTCGGCTGGGTCAAGGGCAGGCCTCTTCAGGAGGGGCCTCACCACCGCTCTTTCAAGGCGGCAGGGAACAGCCCCTCCCTTAACGGCTGCTGATAACTGCCCGAGCCAGCCAGCACGTGACCTCCTGGAAGCATAAACCAACCAGGAAGGGCACGGGTCCAATAAACATGTGGTGGAACTCAGCCGCATAATCCTGTCCACTTCATCCTCAGAAACAGGATCGAACTCAGTCCAGATAACATTAGCCAGACCACTGCCTCCCCTCATCAGACCACTGCAAGTCCGAGTGCAGCCCTTCCCGGATCCGGCGCGATTTTGTCCTGCAGATAAAGACCAAATTCCTCAGCTCTACCCAGAGGGTCCGCCCCTCCCCAGTTGTAAGAGGGAGCGGGCAACCCCAAACAGGGCGGCTGGGCGGTTATCTGCAGATGCTATGAGGGCGGAGAAGTAAGATTTCCCCCCACAGCTACCAGGTAAGTCCTAATATGAGCTCTCAACTGGGCTCGGTCGGATCCGGAGCGGGTCGCCCTCCACCTACTCTCTAGTCCCCTTCTCACGACGCTTCATCTCCCGGAGCTCCCCGGTATACCAGGGAGCGGTCGGGATCTGCGCCAGTGAGGGGACGCATGGGGACAACCCTGTCAAGAGCCCCCGCAGCCGACTGTTGCCAGGCGGCCGCAAGGACCTCGGCAGGGCTGTGGGTGAGGGATGCAGGAAAAAACCCCAGTTCTGTCTGGAACCTCTCAGGGTCCATCAGGCCTGGGGCGGAACCATCTCAGTGGCTCCTCATCCCAGCGGTGTGGGGTGGCTTGATGGAAGACCAACCTTAGGAGATAGTGGTCTGACCATGGAACAGGGTGGGTTGCAATAACACCATCCCCGGACCACTACGCCACTGCTCGAGACAAAAACTAGGTCGAGCATATTGCCCCCCACGAGTCGGGCCTTCTATTAACTGGGTCAGACCCATGGACTCCATGGAAGCCATGAATTCCCGGCCAGCCCGACCCGCACCCAGGGAGGGCAGATTGAAGTCCCCAGAACCATAAGCTCAGGGAACTCCACCGCCACCCCAGACGGCATCGAGCAGCCCAGGCAGGGCGGCTGATACACAGCTGGGGACAGGTATGTAAGCAGCACGCATCCGACCAATTGGCCCAAACCTCACGAGGAGGGACTCACACCCGCCTATCTCGGCAGGGACCTCCCTTGGAAATAAGGTCTCCCGAATAACCACAGCCACCCCTCCACCCCTTCCCTGGGGTCGAGACGTGCATAACCGAAAACCTGGGGGCAGATATCAACCAGAGGGACTCTCTGGCCCCAACCAGGTCTCGGTGATACAAGCCAGGTCCGTGGCCTCCTCCTCAATAACCTCCCGGAGGAGAGGTGCCTTATTCCCCACGGACCTGGCATTAAAATACACCAGCCGGCCCAGGGCCCTGGATCCCAACACCCCCAGAGATTGAGAAGAGGCCAAGGGGTCAGAGCATCACGGCTTGAATACAGCGGGACGCGCCCCTAACATGATCGGCCCCTTTCCTCGTCGACTCCTTCCCATTCCAACCACCCTAGGGATCAAAGCCCCCACTATTCCGCCTGGAGCCCCACCCCTCCCACACCCCGACCACGATCCTGACTGGGGCTACAGTGGACACCTATAAAACCCTCCCCCTCCCTAACCCATTTAAAAATCGAATAAGAAATTTGACTAATGATGGCCTGGAACCTACCCCTCCACCCTTCCCAGGACCCCCACCCCAAACCCTACCCGAATGCCAACTCTCTGGGTTCCATAACCCATCCTCAGGTACACTGTAGAAAGCCTGGCAGGCCAAGCCCGGGAGAGAGGAGCGTCCGTAAGGCCCAGAGGTCCGTTGACGAATAGACCCACACGATGTTATATTGCACATATAAGGGAGGAGTCAAAAGATGGAAACAAGTCCGTTAACAAAGATGTTAAAAGATGTTGAAAGATGTTAGGATGTTGAGGCACCCAGTCCAATCCCGGCATCCATGCTACCGCTGAATGGTCCCAGAGAGTAGATCAGGATTGCTCTCTCACCGCAATCCGGCGGGCCAATAATAAAGGCCCTCCTCCTGGGCCGGGTCGCCAGGCTCTCACCGCAGGAGTTGTTGGGTAAGCATGTCCGGGTGGTAAGATGAATCACAGGGGTTGGTTCCAGGGAGGGGACTAGCAAACCGATCCACCACCCTCACACAGTGGTAGGCAGGGCGCTTCCACACCTCTCTCTCCACACCTCTCACCAAACCATCCATCGGGTGAAAAAAGAGGGAAGAGGGGGAATAGCCCCAAAAAGGCAGGCAAAGGGAGGGGAAAAAGGGGAGGGGGAGGGCAACAAGAAGCAGATCTTAAAAGTCCAGCCAGAGCAGAGCAGATGACACGGAGGCCAGGGCTGGCCGCAGTCCCAAGGCCACACCATCTCCAACTCATGGCCACACCATCTCCAACAACATGTTGAGCAGCCATCTTGAATCAACAACGGAGACAATCAGCAATGGTAATATTTGAAGGGTACTACCTAAAGAGGTTGTCCTCGACTTACAACCACAATTGAACCCAACATTTCTGTTGGTAAGCAAGACAGTTGTTGAGTTTTGCCACATTTTACAACTTTTCTTGCCACCATTTGTTAAATGAATCGCTACAGTTGTTAAGTTAGTAACAAGGCTGTAAAGTGAATCTGGTTTCCCCATTGACTTTGCTTGTCAGAAGGTCGCAAAAGAGGATCCAACCCTGTAACCATCCTAAATATGAACCAGTTGCCAAGCAGCTGGATTTTGATTGTGTGACCCTCGGCAAGCTGCGATGGTCCTGTGAAAATTGATAATAAGACACTTGATTCAGAGCCCTTGTAACTCTGAATGGTCAGTAAACGAATGGCCGCAAGATGAGGACTGTTTTACACATTTACTTTCAGAATTCTGTGTAATAAACCAGTAATTTAATTTGAATTAAAAACAGCTTCAATCAGAATGATGTTATAGAGTTATTGAATTATACATGAAGGACAAGTATAATGCCTCACATGGAAAGTAAAAAGCAACACATGGTACGGGTGATGATTGCTTTATACAAGTAGTCCTTGACTTATGATCACAATTGAGCCCAAAATTTATGTTGCTAAGTGAGACAGTTGTTAAGTGAATTTTGCCCCATTTTATGAGCTTTCTTGCCACTGTTGTTAAGTGAATCACTGCGATTATTAAGTTAGTAACAGGGTTGTTTGGCTTCCCCCATTGATTTTGTTTGTCAGAGGGTTGCAAAAGGGGATCACGAGATCCCAGGATTCTGTAACCATCATAAAGATGAATCAATTGCCAAGCACTTGAATTTTGATCACCTGGCCATGGGGATGCTGCAACAGTTGTTAACTGTTAACAGTTGTTAAGTTGTCCTACCTAGCTTTTTCTCTGGTAATATCACACTACTAATTAGGGCATACAAAACATTTGCTAAACCAATACTTGAATAGAGCTCATCGGTCTGGAACCCACATCACGTATCAGTTGAGAAAGTCCAGAAATATTTCACAAGAAGAATTCTCCACTCCTCTACTCGTTGCAGAATACCTTATGCCACCAGACTTGAAATTCTAGACCTAGAAAACCTAGAACTACACTGCCTTCGGTCCGATCTAAGTATAGTATATAAAATCATACATTGCAATGTCCTTCCGGTCAATCAATACTTCAGCTTCAACCATAACAATACAAGAGCACACAATAGATACAAACTCAAAGTTAACCGCATCAAACTTGATTGCAGGAAATACGACTGCAGCAACAGAGTGGTCAATGTCTGGAATACGCTACCTGACTCTGTGGTTTCTTCCCCAAACCCCAAAAACTTTATCCTTAGACTGTCTACTATGGACCTCACCCCTTTCCTAAGAGGTCTATAGGGGGCGTGTATAAGTGCACCAACGTGCCTACTGTCCCTGTCCTATTGTTTCTTTTATTTTTCTTATATGTATTCATTTCATGTATTCACAACTATGTTTATCCTTGTAAGCGATTGACAAAATAAATTAATTAATTAATGAAAGTGTGAGAAATGGTCATAAGTCATTTATACAAATGCAAAATAGTTCCAATATATTATCCTTTCATCCTTGCTTTATAATTTTGAACTAAAGTCTCTAGACCATTATTTTTGCTCCTATAGAAGGGAAGAGAACATGATTTGCAGACTGAAATCTTGAAGATTCTTATCTAAACTTCAACTGAACAGAAAAACAAACAGCATTTGAATGATATTCATGCAAAGGCTTCTGAAACTTTAATAATCATGGATAGTTTCTAGCTCCTCACTAATATATAAAATATTATGTTTTGGATGCAAGCAAAAAACCACCTGGATGTTCACCCACTGCATTTAATCTATAAAGGGCTACCAGATCTGAGCTGTAAAAAATCCAGATGGTTATTAGATGGCAGCAAAAACTTAAAGTTTTCTATATCCTTTTTTTGCTACCCTTCAGTTAGTCCTGGATTTTTCCAGCTCATACTTAATAGCTTTATGTGATAAGCAAGGCAGGATCTTATTCAGTAACAATGCTGTGAGGAATCAAATGCTTACTGAATAAACTGTGGTTTAATTATTTATATTGGCCTCTGAATTCAGATGGCAATTGGAGAAAAGGAGGAACAGGTCTGCAAGGAGCAAGATATTCATGATTTTCAGATGTTTTAAGTCATTTTGGGTTGCACTAATAAACAGCAACACAACATTATACAGGGAGGGAATGGGTAAGCGTTTGACTCAGCTGGCAAACAAATAGTGTAAATAAACATCTACTACTACTGTTGTCCAAAGTATTAATAGGATTATATTTTAAAGGATTATACTTTAAAGACTCCGAGTCTTCGGAGATGGGGTGGCATACAAGTCCAATAAATAATAAATAATAATAATAATAATAAATACATTTCTTAAGAGAATATTTCATTGCTATGGTACCTCTCTCAAGGAATTATGGGAGGAAACAGAAAACAGTTGGTTTCATCCTTTGGCACTTTGGTAGATTGGATATTTGGGAGCATTTTCTTTTTCTTGCTGAACTTAAGAGAGCATAGATCAAATGGCTGAGATTACATCATCAAACCTTGATCTCCAAATTTTGCAGACTTCCCCCAATAGGTGTCCTCCCACACGTTTTGAACTTCAGCTCTCATAACTCTTGGCCTTTGGCTCATTCCATGCAAGGATTACAATAAGTCCAGAACATCTGGAGTACACCAGCTTGAGGAAGGCTATGGTATCATAGAAATACTGTGACAACATTCTTTCACATTTTCACTGAGACATTTAGAAGCAGCAGCTACGTTTTAACCACCTCCATCTTTCACACACGAAATACTCAACTCACTGTTTAAATATTGACGAATATTTTCTTTTCATTATAGGTATGTTATTCTTTATTTTTCTTTTCATTATGTGTGTGTTATTCTTTATCTCAACTTGTATGGGGAGGGGGGGAGGGAGGGGGAGAGAGAGAGAGAGAAAGCAGCAGTGCTACATATTTGAATATTATTTAAGCTTCCCAGAAAGAAGTCTTATTTTCCTTAGAAGGCCATATAATAGTTATCGTGTGCTGTGGACTATCTGCCAGGGAAAAAGGACCCTGTGTAATAAGGAATGGAGATGGGGTGGAATAGAAGGCTTCAAAATATGAAGAGCTGATTGGCAACCAATCCTGGGCTATGTCACATGGTCTGAGAAGAGCCTAACCCTAACCCTTCAAAGCAAATAAAATATTTTGGAGAGAAGTCACAACTCTTGCTGCAGCTTACTAACTACTGGTGGCATATTCAGAAGTTTCTTGTCTGAGATTTTGCCATGATGCCGTCCATCAGAATAAAACAGGTTTGGGTGAAATGGAACGATGATGCAGACCACCATGAAGAGAATATACAATGGTTATAGGTATTTACTTCTACTTAATTCTTGTATTTCTTTTTGTTTCAGTGGTTGGAATGTTAATAATACGGGGTGTCTGTCTGTTTGGAAAGAGTTGGGGAGCGCGGGGGGTGGGGGCTAAACTCACTTATTGTTCAGCCATGGCTTGTATTCCCCACGGTTTGTTATAATAAGCCACAGTAATTTGCTTTACATAACATCCTAAGGCATAGACCATAATTATAAACCCCAATAAGGTTTATCTGGAACACTAAGGTAAAATAATCAAATCACGTTTTGATATTGTTTACCATTAAGTGCAGCTGCCGTGACTATACACTGTAAAGCAGCCTGCCTCAACCTGCTGCCCACCAGATGTTCCTTAGCTTCAGGAACTGGCATTCTACCCATCTGGCTCTCCATGCTGGAAATTCTGAGACTCCAGAGTCATGCAAATGAATTGTAATAATGACAAATGAAATATCTGTAATAAGACAGGAAGAGGAAGAGCAAATTGGGGGATTTTGTAATCTGGAGTTGCTGGTTTAATTTATGCATATTTATGTGTTCTTTGTAATACTTACAGGCTTCTGAGTGGGGACCTGACTGCTCCCAAATCCTGCCCAAGAGCATAATTATATATGACCAGTGTGAGCCAGCTATGCTCTGATGCAATCCCACAATCATCGAGACCTGTCCCATTTTTGGCATGTCCTTCTCTGATGCCTGCATCCTAGTTTTCTCCTAAATCCTACTATCGACCTGCCTTATTCTGAACCGCCAATTTCTTGCTTGGTATTGATAGAAAGGGGGACAACTGAACCCAGAATTTAAGTTTCTAAGTGAGACATTTGTTAAGTGAGTTTTGCCCCATTTTGCAACCTTTCTTGCCACATTTGATAAGTGAATCACTGCAGTTGCTAAATTAGTAACACAGTTGTTAAGTGAATCTAGTTTCCCCATTGACTTTGCTTGTCAGAAGGTCGCAAAAGGGGATCACAAGACCCCAGGACACTGCAAACAGTCATAAGTATGAAACAGTTGCCAAGCATCCATATGTAAATCATATGACCATGGAGATGCTGCAATGGTCATAAGTGTGAAAAATGGTGGTTTTTTTCAGTGAAGTTGTAACTTTGAACAGTCACTAAATGAATTGTTGTCAGCAGAGGACTACCTGTACTGTCTGGAGCAGTATTTCTCAACCGTGGCAAATTTAAGATGTATAGACTTCAACTCCCAGAAATCCCTGGCCAGGGAATACCCGGAGTAGAAATTCAAACATCTTAATGTTGCTAAGGTTGAAAAACACTGGCCTAACAAACAAATACAATAAATCAAACCAGATTGTGAAATAATTGCTTTTCCCTGCCACTTTCAGCCAAACATGAGGAAAGCTTTTCCTGTTAATTGTTCCCAGTTTGGAAAAAAAAGAGAGAGCTAATTTGGTGTAGTGGTTTAGGCATCAGGCTTGAAATTGTGAAATTGTGAGTTCTAGTCCCACTTTAGACACAAATGCCTGACTGTGGGCCAGTCACTTTTGTTCAGCCTAGGAAGGAGGCAATGGGAAACCCCTTCTGAACATCCTTGCCAACAAAACTGCAGGAACTTATCAAGGTCTTGGAATTGGATGAGGGGGAGAAACAAATGGCAACAATAAGACTTGGTTGCTAAACCCATAGGTATGAAAGTTACAGGGGGAGGTCATAAAGGCTTCTTAACCCTTTTTAGATAAATTTGGATATTTATTAATTAATTTATTTATTAATTTGACTTGTATGCCGCCCCCTCTCCAAAAAGGACTCGGGGCGGCTAACAACTAAAATCACACAATAAATTATTTAACTAAAACCATATTAAACCAAAACAAGTCAAATCTGAATTAAAACCCCACAGTTTAAAACCAACACCAAGCCACCACCCCCAGGAGGTCAGCACAGCCCGGACTGCGCAAATAACCAGGTCTTTAGATCATGGCGGAAGGTGCGAAGATCGAGGGCCAACCGGAGCCCCAGGGGAAGCAGGTTCCATAAAGTGGGAGCTGCCACAGAATAGGCCCTCCCCTGGGTCCCCGCCAAGCGACACTGGGTCGCAGACGGCACCCTGAGGAATCCCCGTCTGTGTGTTCGTACAGGGCGGTTGGTATTGGATGCCAGCAGGAGTCGTTCTCGTAAGTACCCCGGACCCATGCCTTGTAGGACTTTGAATGTTAATACGAGGACCTTGAATCTCACTTGGAGGACAACTGGCAGCCAATGTAGGTTGCGCAGGAGGGGTGTAATGTGGGAGTACCGGGAAGCTCCCATTACAACCTGCGCGGCCGCATTCTGCACCAGTTGGAGCATCCGGGTGGTATGCAAGGGCAGTCCTAAATAGAGAGCGTTAGAGTAGTCAAGTCAAGAGATAACGAGTGCCTGAGTGATCGTGCGCAGGGCATCTCGGTCCAGATATGGGCGCAACTGGCGAACCAGCCGGATCTGGGCAAAGGCCCCCTAGCCACAGCTCCCACCTGCTCCTCTAGCAGCGTGGATCCAGTAGGACCCCAGATTCTGTGCCCTGTCCACAGGGGCAACACCTCCTCCCTCATGACCAAAGATGGAACCTCAAGACTGGACCGAGATGTCGGTATGCACAACCACTCTGTCTTGGCTGGATTGAGTCGAAGCATGTTCCTGTCCATCCAGATCTGTACCGCATCCAGTGGCTGAGAAAGGTTGTGCCTTCCTGCTTTTGGCTAACCTTTGCAATTCAAATGGTCAAGCTAGCAATTTCTCATCTCTGCAGATTCCCAAATGGCCAGTCAGCCTGCTCTTATCTGTACATCTAGAGAAATACCCAATTGTTTAGAGTAGGAATAGGTTAAGGCTGCCAATTCTTTCCCACAAATCCTCTCTATTTTTGTATATTTTAAGCAGGAATTGGAAAATATACATTTCTGCAGTAATTTGTTTTTGTTTAGTTTAGTTTTTCATTTTAGGATTATATTTTGACTCTGCAAGCCAGAAATATACATGTTTGATTGTGAATGATCAAAAGACTGATTATCAATCCCACAATTATAAACAGGCCATCTGTACGAATATCTTAAGCTCGGATCTCATCAAATATTTAATGCATGAAGTTGTCTTGCAGAACGTTCTTTTCTTGCTGATGTTGTCTTTGATCTAAAAATTAGAGTTTATGAATTTCATAACTCTTAAAAAGCAGAAGATTACATTATCAGAAAGGTCAACATACCAAGCATAACGTCACAGAAAAATAGAGTTCTGGCCCAAAGCGGACACCAGCTGTTAAATTAAAGAGCTAGTAACTATTTCCAAGGAAGTTCTGTTCTAGTGCTCAGATCTGGCACACCTCTAGGCACTCTTGGCAGGGTGGATTTGCTCTGGCAAGTAATATCAGCACCAGGCCTGCAAAATCCAGATAAACACTAGATAAAATACCTAAATCAGGCCACATTGAGGTTTTCAGGTGTGCTGCCTAGTAACCTGATGATCCCATCTGTTTCTCCTCCTTTGCTGCTCCAAGCAAATATCTGGGTTCTTTTTAGACGTGCATAATTTGCCTCTAACCACAGCCAATTTTTTAAAGAACTGGCAGCCCCCAGATCTCAAGGCAGATACCCTCCTTGCCTTGACTGAATTTATGCCACTGACAGCAAATATAAGAAAATACACAATGAATAAGATAAGTAAATGGACAGCAAGTTCAGATCACTCCAATTGATAAATGACATCTTATAGGCCCAGAAAGTACCTCTGAAATATATTCTTCGGTGAATAAATGAAACAAGTGTAAAGTTTGTGACTCATTTGTTTAATTCCTTCTCTCGTTTTAGGACCTTTTGCATCATTTTTAATTGTGACATCCCCCCCACAGTCACTTAAGGTTGGCTGATCTATTATGCATAAATGAATTCTCCATTTGTTATATCCATTTTTTTTCCTTTTAGGCTCAGGCAAAAATTCCTCATTTTATAGAAATAATGCCTCTATAGAGAGATACTGAATGCTCATGACATTAAAACTTAAAACAACCTAGCCTGAATTACACTCACTATACTGAGATCCATTTTTCCAGTTAGAACCAAGAATTTATTTTTATTGTAAATAATTTGGCATAAAGCAAACATGTTTTTCTTATTAAAAAGCACTGAACTTCAGATGATGATGATGGCGATGATGATGATGATGATGAAGAAGATGATGTCATCCATTCAGTGGTGTCCAAGTTTTGGTGATCCTATGGGCCAGGTCTGTCCATGTCTTCTGATCTTGCACTACTACTATGACGCTATAGAGCACTGCACACGAGAACAACTAGACACAGGACAGTTTTCCCGAACACCATCACTCTGCTAAACAAATAATTCCCTCAACACTGTTCAACTATTTACAAAGTCTGTACTACTATTACTGTTAATCTTCTCATCACTTATCACCCACCCGCTCCCACTTGTGACTGTATGACTGTAACTTTGTCGCTTGTATCCTTACAATTTATATCAACTGTTTCCTAGTATGATTTGATTGCTTATTGTATCCTATACTATCATTAAGTGTTGTACTTTATGATTCTTGATGAATGTATCTTTTCTTTTATGCATACTGAGAGTATTTGCACCAAGTCAAATTCCTTGTGTGTCCAACCACAACAAAGAATTCTATTCTATTCTATTCTATTCTATTCTATTCTATTCTATTCTACTTTTTTGAGTTGTTCTATCAAGATGATGCTAAACTGAGATAAACTCTGATCAATGTATTGATATATTTTTGAAACCAAAATCATATGATTTTGTTGTGGTTGAAATGATCAAAATGGGATTTGATCTAGAGACTTCTAAAAAAAGTTCTGTAACCATCAATTCATATTTTAAAAAACACACACAAAAGTTGCAGAAAAAGACCATTCCTTTATAATGATCATTCTTTTGGAACAAAGAAGAATTTAAAAACAGTATGACCATTATAAGTACTAGATTAGATGCAACTGAGATTAGAATATTACATTTGGCAGATTATAGAAAATTGGCATTTGGAAGATTATAGAAAATCTCTGATTAAGTTACTAAAGGCCAATAAAATATTTCAGAATATCCTTTGAATCTCTCTCAATGGGCCCATTTATATAAGACTAGAATTATAAAAGAAGTAGAGAAGGACTGCACAATTTCTGCTAACCTTAGCAAACTTGACTGCAAGATTTTGAGAGCAGTTGTGATATTCTAGGTTCTTCTTTTCATACACAACAACTAATCAGTCTCAGTCATTCGCTGTGAAGTTCTTTAGACTGATGGTAAAAAAAATAATGGGATTTTGTAGGCGGCTACATTTCTTCAGTTAATCCAATTGGGAGATAAACAGTGCCTTATTTTAGTTTTCCCAACTTTGCACAAAGGAAGTTCAACAGTGTAAACAGAGAGAAAAATATTAGTTGAGAAAAGAACCTTCAATCTTTCATCTTCATATTCAGATTGTCATATGGCATTCAGATGTTATTTCATAATCGTACAGAAGATGATACTTCTCTTTCAGTTCATCTGAAGTTCTTTTGGAAAGGTTTAAAATTTTCCATGATCTTTTGGTTAAGGACAAGGATCAAATGTTCCATTCATTGCAACTGAATGCAATTGTATCTGGGCTGTTAAACCTTTCCAAAATATCTCACTCCCAAGTACACATTTGCTTATTTCATTATATTAAGAAAAATCTGTATAATTCCCTCGATTAAAAGGAAACATCGCAAATGGCAGTTTCATTCACAGCTGTGTTTTGTCCCTTCCTTCCTCCCTCCTTCAGCCAGTCTCATCTTTTGGCTTTATTCTGTGCTGGTGGTCTATTGCCTATAATGCTCAGCCACCTGCACTGTAAGTGCTTTAACTGTATGGTCCTGATGGTTTAGCCCAGTGGTTCTTAATCTTTTTGAAAGAATCGCCCCCTTGAGCCATTGAGGAAGTTGTCATCACCCCCTCCCCAACATAACCACCTCTCTGCCATCTCTTAGCATCCCCAAGGGGGCCAGCAGAGGGGTGCTAAGAGATGGCAGGGGGGCGTTTGAGGTGCCGGCCCTGTAGGCTCACCCCATTGACTGTTGTACTGCACCTGAACTGGTGCCTCAAATGCGGCAGCATGTTGGGAAAAGCCGCCGCCACCGCTTTCCCAAAGTGCTGCCGCTCTCGCATTCTTTCTGTCTGTCCATCTGTCTGTCTGTCCATCCATCCATCCAAAAGGTCTGTTTGCCTGCCTGCCTTCCTGCCTATCTACCTACCTATCTGTCTTTTTGTCTACCTACCTACCTACCTATCTACCAATATAGATCTCTCTCTCTCTCTCTCCCAATATATCTCACTCCATTGCCCCCATATCGCCCCCCCTTCCGTTCCTTCGCCCCCACGTCACCCCTTTTTGTTCCATCGCCCCCCTGAAAAACAAAATCGCCCTTGAGGCGATATCATGGTTAAGAACCACTGGTTTAGCCCAAGACTGAAAGGCCAAAACAGCAGAATAATGGAACATTCCCCCGCCACACACACAGATTGACTCCCCAACAAAGCTGAAAGGCAATCAGAATTGTTGCCTATTTAAAGAAAGGGAAAGAAATCTTAAATAGAAGTGCTCCTGGTGGCTCAGTTCTTCTGAATCCATTCCTACAAAATGAGCTAGCTCAGAAGCACTGGAAGAAGCTTAGAGATGTTGGACAGGATGCTTATTTGCCTCCTTCCTAGGGCTGACAGAAAGTGACTGGACCAAGATTGCCCAATTTCATGTTGAACTGTACGAATGGTCACATATGAAGGCAAACATAGACATCCCAGGATAATGATGCAAAATTTAATTTGGATCGGTCACCAAGGACCAGAGATTTACTCTTCGCATCTTCAGGGAACTTCTATCTACTGGAATACGTGCTTTGGGCTGTTCTGTGAGTCGTGTTTATGTGGTGCCTTTCTATTGGCTGATTGGTGTGTTGATGGCGGGCGATTGGCTGCTGTTTCCTTCTGCTGCCAAGCCCTCAGGTGGTAAATCAGCACTCCTGTTAATTGGCAAGGGGCCCATTTCCCAAGCTTCAATCATTTCCCTGGCTATCTTTGTAGCTGCATGGCCAATGAACTTAGCAGCTGTGAAATTAAATGAGTGTCCTTGCTCATTGCAATGTGAGGCTACCAATGAGTTTGGGTCTTCTCCTCTGACTGCTCGCTTGTGTTCTTGCAATCTAGTGGTTAGCTTCCTCCCTGTTTGTCCTACATAGCCACAGGGACAATCCATGCAGGGGATCCAGTAGATTACACTGGAAGTAGCTCCCACTTCCAAGCAATCTTTACAACGCATAATTTGTCCTCATATGGGATGCCCACTTGTAGATCTTGGAAGCTGCATTCTACTACTTCCAAAATATTTCTTGATATATGGCAGGGTGTGCCATGTAGTTGGTCTTTTACCTTCTTTTTTCTTTTTCTCTTCTTTGATTTTTGCATAGGCATCTTGTAATAAATCCCATTATGCCTGAATTGTTCATGTTAGGTACTGTGCCTTCTCTCCAGCTGTTTAGCTTGCTGGCTACTACAGTGGGTTCTCACTCTGCCATAGTGTTCTCTTGCCGCTCTTTTTGTGTGACGTGGTTGGTTACTGTTGAAACTAAGAATGTGTGGAGTGTTGGTGGCCTTACAATAAATAGTGGCTTCTAGGCTTTCATCTTCCTGCCTGCTGATGAGCACATCTAAAAATGGCAATTGTCTAGCTGTTTCTTCCTTCATTGTGAATTGTATGTCTGGGAAGTTGGAGTTCAATAGGGTATAAAACTGCATTTCTTTTGATGATGACAAGCGTGTTGTCCATGTAGCGGCACAAAAATATAGATGTGTAGTTTTGAAATGCAATGACACCTGATATGGGGGGGTCCCTTGGGTGTCCCTTTTATTTGCTCAGACATTTCTCTTTTGAATGTGAAGGAAGTCCGTTGGCAGTATTGGAGTAGTTTCATGGTTTGTGTCCTGGTTAGGTTGTATGAATTCTTTCTATCTCATTCACAGTATTTACTCCTCCTGATTTGAATGCCCATAAACTCTCTTTCCTTCTAATGAAAAGTTCTGTTCTCTTTTTGATGTTGTGGTGCTTAATATCAGATGCCTTCACTAGACTGCATTGCATTTATATAGAAAAGTAATGAGTAAATCATCACGTTGTTGGTAATGCAGAAAGAATTATTATTGTTTTGTACTGGGATTTTAGCCCCATAAGCCGCCTGGAGTTACCAAGAGTGAGTTGGGTGGCCATATACATTTTCTAAATAAAGAAACAACACTTCATTACAATATATTTTTGCATGTCCTAAAGTTACGGTGTTCTGTAAAGAAGTAATTACATATATTAATTTGAAGATGTAATATTTTCTGATACACATATCCTTTTAACTTACATAGCTATTGCGTGGAAACTGGCAACTGGAAGCAGAAATGGGGTCTCCAAGCACTTACTGCTGTCAAGGGATTTCTGTCTTGGAGCTGCAAATGTACCCAGTGAATTAAAGACTTGATCTTGAAAGTTGCCTATAAGTACAGGAAATTATAAATGGGCCTTGGTGGTGCAAATGGGCCTTGGTGGTGCAAATGGGCCTTGGTGGCTCAGGCTGTTAAATGCCTAGCACCTAAGTTCCAGCTGCCTGCAATTACTGCAGGCTCGAATCCCACCAGGCTCAGCCTTCCATCCTCTCGGGGTAGGTAAATTGAGGACCCAAGATTGTTGGGGGCAATAAGCTGACTTTGTAAAAATGCCGCTTAGTAATAAGCAGGCATATATAATGGAAGGAAGCATTGGGCGCATTGAGCGCATTGGGTTGTATCCCCCCAAAAAATTGTAAGCTGCCCTGAGTCTCCAGAGAAGGGCGGGATATAAATATGAATTTTTTAAAAAATGAAATACAGTTATTTATTTATTTATATTTATATTTGAACTTGTATGCCGCCCCATCTCCAAAGACTCGGGGCGGCTCACAACTAAAAACACAGAACAATAAATATTTAAAAAGACATTAAACCAAACAAGCCCAAATATAAAACACAACAATAAAATACATTAAAAACCCATCCCTCCCCCCAGGGAAGGGTCACAGCCCGGGTTGGTCAAACAACCAGGTCTTCAATTCGCGGTGGAGTTTTATTATGCAGTTCCATAATAACATTTATTATTTTTATTAATATTATTTATTATATTCATAATCATATTATAGATTATAGTGAATTTTTTCTTTTATTAAAGCAGATGTTTAAAAATTCACATAGATTCACACACACAAAGAATAAGAAATCCTTACATACAATTTACCTTGTTTTAATTGCATTGTTTTCTCCCTTTTTTCTATTCTGTTTTCTTTAAAAAAAACCCAAACAAATAAAGAAAGAAAATATCAAAGGCCAGCTTTTTTAAAAAAAGAAGTGTTTATCGTTTGTCCCCAATTTTTCCTCGGTACCTAACCAACAAAAATAAATCTCATTCATGCACCCAAACCATACCAAGCTAACTAATCAAGCTAGCCCTGCATATGGAGCACATCCCATTATAGAAATTATCCTGCAGAGTCCTTGGTCCTTCTGAGCTTGGTGGTTTTCTTGCAGAAGTTTCATTACTAAACTAGGTAACATCATCAGTGCATGTTATCTAGTTTGGTAATGAAATCTCTGCAAGAAAATAATCAAGATCAGAGACCACTAAAGGCCTCACAGTTAAAAGCTATAAATATCCTCTTCTATTGGTATCAATTACACCTCTCAGCCAACATTTGGGTTCCAGGAACTTGTGATCTCCTTCATTGGTGTTAATGTGCATCAATCACCAGCTCTAGTCCATGTCTTATAACAAGCAATCTATCTGAAAAACAATACTGTTGACTTTTATTGCATATCAAATAGCTAAGTTACCAGACGTCCTACCAATTAAGTCTCTGCTGGCTACATATTTTTAGGTGCAGAAAACCCTACAATCTTATCCAATGTGATGGGATAGCAGCAAGAAGAAACCAATGCCAACCAAAAAGTCAGGTTTCTCAATTCATATTTTTTTTAGGACAGAAAACTGAAGTTACCTCAAGATAGGCTACTGTGATCACACTTCCCAAAAGCCCAGTTTACTTCAGGTCAGCTGCATGGCTTCAAAGGAGAACACATATCAGAAGATGAGGAATTCATTGTTCTGAATGCACATAGGCAGAACTATCCGGGGGCCGATAGTGTATCTGAGAAAACCTTCTGTTCTACTAGCTTTCATCCATTTCTATTCTTGGACTACTTTATCTTTTAAAACTATTTTAAAAACAAAATAGTTAGTTGAATATATGGGGAGCATATTAATTGTCTTGGCATTCTCTCCATGTGCTAATTTCCCATGAGCTTAACTTCATCTTCCCCTGACATCTTGCTTGTCCTGGGACTTTCCCTTCTGCTTGTAGAAATGGTTGCTTTGTCAACTCTGCTCCCTTGTAGGGCCATGACCAGTTTTTCTCCCCCCTCCTCCTCCTGCTCCTCCTCCTCTCACCCATTTGATTCAAAGACCTTACTGAAAAACAAAGGAGTAGGGAGGGGAATAAATTAGACTCCATTTAAGTCCTTAAGGAAAGGCTACTTAAAAATAACTTCTGTGAAGCCATGGGGTAGGGCTTAAACTTTAATGTTCCTACATGAGCTAGATCCTTTAAGCCTTAAAGCTAGGAACATTTTTAGACTTACATTTTGTTGTTTAAATGGTACTTTTGGAGGTTATTTGAACTGACATATATAACTACACTTAAAATATCTGAGTCATCTTAAGTCTAGATGTTTAAAAAGGTTTTCTAGTCTGCCCCTACAAATCATGATTTTATAAATCTCCACATCTTACTCCCACCTCCATCCCTGGACTGTTCAGTTTGTTCTGAAAAAACACTGTGCACAATTAAAAGACTCCCATACATTACAGGCTGTGTAACATGTGAGATTCTTAATTGTGCACAATGTTTTTTGCAGGGACAAACTGAACAATCCAGGGATAATGGTGGGAGTGAGATGTGAGGGGTACTAATTTATAAATACTTCTTTTTGCTTTTTGTTAAGTTTGCATGAAGAGTCAGACGCGAGGAGTTCCAGCAAAGAGTTTATTAGTGACTACAGCTCGAATGGACCCGTCCTGGCTTGGCTACGGCTGCTTCTTATAGCCTGCAGCCGTAGCTGTCAGCCAATGGGAGTGCAGGGTTTCTTCCCGCACTATTTAAACCAATACCATTTGACATTTTACAAGAACAGTTCAAATAAACCAATAACATTCAAACCTACATACATAACACCCCTCCCCACTAGGTTCAGTCCATACCAAACCCCAACCTATCTAATGTATTCCTTTAAATAGGTGGGGCTCTTACTGTACGTTGAGACCTTCGTGGTTCAGAAGTTTTAACGTTCTCACCCAGTGAGAGGAAATGTGTCTACTGACATTTCCTGTTGGGACTTCCTGAGGAAGAAGACCCTGTTAGACTGTTAGAATCTGGTCTCTCCTCCCAACCCATCTCCATTCCAATGTCAGCACCCAAGTCAGGTAGTGATGTGCAATCTTCCACTTCTAAGGATGGATCTTGGCTTTGTGACAGGGTTGGGATGGTTCCTGTCGCAAATGGCTGTTACACATGGGGCTTGATTCCTGTTTGCTGATTTTCCTCCTGTTCCCTCCTTCCCCCTAGAAGAGACATCAGGTGAGGACCTAGAGAGAGAGACAGGGGCGTGTCAATCCTGAGGGAACCTGGATCTAAGTAGAACAGGGGCCAGTGATGTGAGTTATTTCAGCAGGAATCCACAAGGTTCACCTATAAGGTTCCTAGCATGACAGAATCTCCCACACTAAAAGAACGAACTTTGGAAGTGGAATCCAGTGGTGGTTGGGTGCGTAAGGGATGAAGGCGGTCAAGGGAAGACCTAAGTTTCCTGCCCATCAACAACTCTGCTGGGGACAAGTTATTTGATGGGCTAGGAGTGATGTGTTGAACACTAAGAAGTTTTTCAAGCTTCTCAGTGATGTCCCCAGGACCTGCTGAAGCTTCTCTTTGGTGAAGCGTGCCATGCGTTCAGCCCGGCCATTGGCGAAGGGTGCCAGGGGCAGTGAGGGCATGTCTGATGCCCTGTTGAGCTAGAAAGGATTCAAAAATGTTAGATGTGAATTGAGGGCCATTGTCAGAAACAAGGACATCTGGTAACCCATGGGTGACAAACAATTTTCTGAGCTGCTTGATGATAGCCTCAGTTTAGTAGTGGATGTCATGGGAACCTCTAGCCATTTAGAGTATGCATCTACTAGCACTAGAAAAGTGTGTGCCCTCTTGTAGGGCCTGCAAAATCAATGTGGATTCTAGACCATGGGCCCCTAGGACATTCCCATTTCCTGTGTGGGGCGTGAGGTGGGGCAGGCCTGACTACCTGGCAATTGGGACAAGATGCTACCCAGTTTTCAACCATTTTGTCAATACCTGGCCACCATACATAACTCCTGGCCAAACCTTTCATCCTTACAATCCCAGGATGACCCTCATGTAACATTTCCAAAACCTCCCTTTGCAGTTTTGCAGGAATAACCACCCTGTTACCCCACAAAATACATCCTCTTAATACAGATAATTCAGTTTGCCTGGACTTAAAGGTTGGGCAAGGTGAGGTAGATCTTGAAGAGGCCAACCTTTCTTAATCCAGCCCATAACAGGTGCTAATACAGCATCTTTGGTAGTTTCTCTGGCAATCTCAGCAGCATGGACTGGAAGCTTAGCCACGGTCTCCAGGAAAAAGGTGTGAGTTTCAAGTTCAAAGTCCTCCTTGTGGCAAGGTAGTCAACGACTCAGTGCATCAGCATGTCCAATGTCCTTGCCAGGCCTGTGAATCAGTTTGTATGAATAGGCTGCAAGAAATTCAGTCCATCTCAGCATTCTTGGTGACAGGATATTAGGTGTAGGTTTGTCTCCTGCCACAATGCCTAATAAAGGTTTGTGATCTGTAACAATGGTGAATGACCTGCCATACAGATATTCATGAAATTTCTTAACAGCTGCAACAACTGCTAAAGCCTCCTTGTCCAATTGGCTATAATTCCTCTCTGCTTTGGACAAAGTGCGAGAGTAAAATGCAATTGGGGCTTCCCTTCCATTGGGAAGCCTGTGACTCAAACCCCCACTCCAAAAGGGGATGCATCACAAGTCAGAACAACAGGCAAATTCTCAGAGAATTGTATCAACACAGCATCAGACGTGATTAGTCTCTTAATACTGTTAAATGCTGACTGTTCCTTCCGCCCCAGATCCAAACAGCTTTCTTATCAAGCAGGCGATGTAAAGGCTCAGCAATAGATGCTTTGTGAGGTAGAAACATGTGGTAAAAGTTAATAAGTCCAAGGAAGGCTTGCAAATCTGCCTTGCATCGAGGTTTAGGGGCTTCCTTGATTGCTTTAACCTTGGCATCAGTAGGATGGATGCCATGCTTGTCAATCATATACCCCAGGAACTCAACTCTGTCTGTTTTGAGTGTACATTTGTCTTCCTTGACTTTTAAACCCGCTTTTCTGAATCTGGTAAGGACTTCTCTGAGTCTTTCTTGAAGCTGAGTGTCATTTTCAGCAGAGATTAATACATCATCAAAATAAGGCACTACCCTGGCAGTCCTTGCAACATTCTTTCCATAAGGCTTTGAAAAATGCCAGGTGCCACGCTTACTCCAAATTGTAGTCTTTACATTTGAAGGCACCTCTATGAGTCACAATTGTTTGTGCCTCTGCAGTGGCATCATCAACTGTTAATTGTTGATATGCCTGAGCTAAGTCCAGTTTAGCAAATACTGTACCCCTGCCAAGGGAATGGAGCAGATGATGCACAACTGGTACAGGATATGCTCTGCTGCAGCGCATGGTTAAGTGTCCCCTTGTAGTCACCACAGATTCTCACTGACCCATCAGCCTTGACTGGTGTGACTATGGGTGTTTCCCATCTGGAGTGGTCAGTAGGCTCTAAAACCCCTTGAGCAATGAGCTTATCTAATTGTGCATCAATTTTTCCTTTAAAGCAAATGGGACCCTCCTGGGCTTTAAACGAATTGGGGGCACCTTGGGGTCTAAGCTGAAAGCAATAGGGGTCCCCATATACTTGCCCAGTCCTTCGCTGAAGACCTCTGGAAACTCAGACTTCAAGGACTCTTCCCAGTCAGAACTGCTCACGTGATGGATGCCAGTCACCTCGATGCCAAGTGGCTTGAACCACTCAAGTCCCAGCAAACTTGGGCGATCCTTGTCCACGATGGTCAGGGGCAAACGTTTGGTGTGGCCTTTAAACTGCATGTTGAAATCTCGCTCCAACTACTGGAATCTTGTTCCTTGGTAGTCTTTGAGAGTCAGTGCTTGCTTCTGGAAATGCTTTTTCTGAATTTTGGGAAAGAGTCTGTGGATAGTGTCCCATGACACCATAGATAAATAAGAGCCTGAGTCCACTTCCATTTGGCAAGGCCTTCCTTCAATAAACACCTTCACATGTACTTTTCTGCTTTTAAGGGTGAAGAATGACCAATAGTGATTGTTTGGTGAGTTTCATTCTTGCCATTTGCTTCTAAATTTCGCCCCATTTTTCAAGGAAATTGTTGGGCTTAAAGTCTTTATCAGGAAATTTCTTCCTAACTGGTGGAGTTCTGGATGATTTGCAGACTCTGGCTATGTGACCCCGTTCTCACAACATAGGCAAATGGAGTCAAAGAACTTGCATTCAGTGGGGTGCCCCCACAGCCTCTGCAATAGAACCCTTGCCTGTTTTTCCCAGAGTCTTTTCTTTTCTTCTCCATTCTGAGTTTAAAATCCCTCCTCTGCCTCACTGCCATCAGAATCAGAGTCTATTTGTTCACAATGAGCTGTTGTGGATTTTTCCCCATCAGAATGGCTTGAGGCCTGGCTTGAGGCCTTGTTAATCTTTTCATGGCCGCAGCTGAGGACTTGGTGGCTTCCGCTGAAACAGCTTCTTCAATGGCCTCTTTAAACGTGATCTTAGGTTTCATTAAAAGTTTGCTTTGTAAGACCTTATCTTTTAGGCCTAAAACAAACCGATCACGCATGGCCTCTTCTAAGTTGGTAAAGTCACAAGCACCCCAATGTCCCTTAAACTTGCCACGAAGTCATTAACATTCTCGCTATCCCCTTGATCCCGACGGTAAAATTCGTGTCTCTTAATGAGGCACGATACTTGTGGGGCGAATGGGCTCTTAAAAGTTTAAATCGGGCCATTCCATTACCTTCAGCTCTGCTGCTCCCATGCCTTTGCCATTTTGAAGACTGCGGACCGCAGTGCGTGAGAAAGACCGCCCTCTTCCGCTCTCGGGATGCCGGATCGTTCCCTTCCAGATACATGTGGAAACGATCTGCATACGATTCCCAGTCTTCCATCGCCAGATCGAACGGTGCTGGGGGTGTTCAGCAGCCATCTCGCCAGTTGCTTGTTCGTCGCGTCGTCTTCTCTTCAGGGCAATCCCACCTTCGTCGCCAGTGTTAAGTTTGCATGAAGAGTCAGACGCGAGGAGTTCCAGCAAAGACTTTATTAGTGACTACAGCTCGAATGGACCCGTCCTGGCTTGGCTACGGCTGCTTCTTATAGCCTGCAGCCGTAGCTGTCAGCCAATGGGAGTGCAGGGTTTCTTCCCGCACTATTTAAACCAATACCATTTGACATTTTACAAGAACAGTTCAAATAAACCAATAACATTCAAACCTACATACATAACACTTTTCATAATGAATTTTTTTCCTTAATGAAACACTAGCTTTATTTGCTAAAATGAGGTGCAGCATTATAAATGATCGGAGAAATTTTGCATCCCAAGGTTGTGGGATAGCATGGTAAATATCCCCATTCCAGATATAGAGGATTGGGGTAGAATTTCCTTGAAGTTTGACAATGAGAACACACACTAGATTACGTATCACACATTTTTCTGCCTTCCTCCAGTACTTTTGCCTTATAATAGGACAGGCCCCCTAGTTTTTTGAAGTTAGGTTAATCACTGTAACTTTGTAGTAAAAAAATAATAAATCCTGGGGTGTAGGAAGATTCTTTCTTTCAACCTTCGTTTCTTCACTCAACCCATCCTTGCAGCTGCTTTCTCTCTAAGCCCTGATTGCAGACAGTACATACTGACTTGGCATATAAACAGACAGGGATGAATGATTTAAGTGCCCTCAGAAAATATTTTATCTACAAATGAGGTACCTGGGCTGCTCCCAAAAGCAAGAGAAGTAGCTGTTCCAGAAGCTGGCAGAGGCCTTTAGCAAATTAGTATTAACTTTAACCAATGGACAAAACAGGAACTATGATACATTGCTGCCATCTACTGGAGATAGTGGGAAGTTGATAATTCTTCAGAAATTTCTTAAAAGTTTCTTTAAAACAGATAAAAAGTCCTTTTCATACATGAACTTTTAAGTGTTCTACTTATGTTGCTCTTTAATACATTATAACTAATCTTCATCAACTGGGAAATCTCCCTCATGTAACCAATGTCTTCTGCTATCTTATACCATAACAATACAAGAGCACACAATACAGATGAAACTTGAAAAATTAGAATATCGTGCAAAAGTTCATTTATTTCAGTAATGCAACTGAAAAGGTGAAACTAATATATGAGATAGACTCATTACATGCAAAGCAAGATAGTTCAAGCCATGATTTGTCATAATTGTGATGATTATGGCTTACAGCTCATGAAAACCCCAAATCCACAATCTCAGAAAATTAGAATATTGTGAAAAGATGCAATATTCTAGCCTCAAAGTGCCCCACTCTAATCAGCTAATTAAGCCACAACACCTGCAAAGGGTTCCTGAGCCTTTAAATGGTCTCTTAGTCTGGTTCAGTAGGAATCACAATCATGGGAAAGACTGCTGACCTGACAGTTGTGCAGAAAACCATCATTGACACTCTCCATAAGGAGGGAAAGCCTCAAAAGGTAATTGCAAAAGAAGTTGGATGTTCCCAAAGTGCTGTATCAAAGCACATTAATAGAAAGTTATGTGGAAGGGAAAAGTGTGGAAGAAAAAGGTGCACAAGCAGCAGGGATGACCTGGAGAGGATTGTTAGGAAAACGCCATTCAAAAGTGTTGGGGACTTTCACAAGGAGTGGACTGAGGCTGGGGTCAGTGCATCAAGAGCCACCACACACAGATGGATCCTGGACATGGGCTTCAAATGTCGTATTCCTCTTGTCAAGCCGCTTCTGAACAACAAACAACGTCAGAATCGTCTTACTTGGGCTAAAGAAAAACAGACCTGGTCTGTTGCTCAGTGGTCCAATCTTTTCTGATGAGAGCAACTTTTGCATCTCATTTGGAAACCAAGGACCCAGAGTCTGGAGGAAGAATGGAGAGGCACGCACTGCAAGATGCTTGAAGTCCAGTGTGAAGTTTCCACAGTCTGTGTTGATTTGGGGAGCCATGTCATCTGCTGGTGTTGGTCCACTGTGCTTCATTAACTCCAGGGTCAATGCAGCCATCTACCAGGAGATTTTGGAGAACTTCATGCTTCCTTCCGCAGACGAGCTTTATGGGGATGCTGACTTCATTTTCCAGCAGGACTTGGCACCTGCCCACACTGCCAAAAGCACCAAAACCTGGTTCAATGACCGTGGGATTACTGTGCTTGATTGGCCAGCAAACTCGCCTGACCTGAACCCCATAGAGAATCTATGGGGCATTGCCAAGAGAAAGATGAGAGACATGAGACCAAACAATGCAGAAGAGCTGAAGGCCACTGTTGAAGCATCCTGGTCTTCCATAACACCTCAGCAGTGCCACAGGCTGATAGCTTCCATGCCACGCCGCATTGAGGCAGTAATTGCTGCAAAAGGGACCCAAACCAAGTACTAAGTACATATGCATGCTTATACTTTTCAGAGGTCCGATATTGTTCTATGTACAATCCTTGTTTTATTGATTGCATGTCATATTCCAATTTTCTGAGATCGTGGATTTGGGGTTTTCATAGCTGTAAGCCATAGTCATCACAATTATGACAAATCACAGCTTGAACTATCTTGCTTTTCATGTAATGAGTCTATCTCATATATTAGTTTCACCTTTTCAGTTGCATTACTGAAATAAATGAACTTTTGCACGATGTTCTAATTTTTCGAGTTTCACCTGTAGGAGTCAACCTTTCTTTATACATGTTTATACTTTCCTTATATTTTTATACTATTCTAAAGGAAACCCACAGATTCAGTGGGTTCACAGAATCCACTGAATCAAATCATTCCAATGACATTAGAACTGTGGCTAAATCCTTTGAAGTTTGAAGGACTGTAAGAAATTCTTGGGAAGTTCACTTTATTTTTAAAAACTATCTTTTTGCTCCATATTTGAGCTCTGGGGTAATTGTATAAATATCCAAAATTGAGAATTTACTGCAGTCCTTATTTCACCTGAATCAGAGTGTAAATGCGCGTGAAACTTTCTTGGGACTTCAATCACTCTGATTCAGATGACTCCAAAGATACAGATAAACCCTCAAATTGCCTCAACTACTCTCAGAGAGCTAAGGACCAGAGGACTGCAAAGAATACAAATCCTTCCATTCCTCACCAGTCAGAATTGAAGAAGCTTTTTGGATGAGAAGTGAAATGTTTTCAAAGGAAAAAAACCAAGAAAGTTCAATTGCCCTTTGGAAAAAGCACTTTTGGGACAACCATGACCTGGATGATAGATAATCTCCATTTTTAGAACATTTGTAGGATGTGTGACAAAAGTTTGGTCCAACTGAGAAAACAAATTTTGACAAAGTGGATTATTAAAGGTTTTTTAGTTTTTTCTTATAGCGCTTAAAAAAATGCAAGATGATCTCGGATGGTGATGGAAAATATAACCCTACCTCTGAAATTGTTTTGGATTACTTCCAATTCAGCAATAACCTTCTCATCCTACCACCAGATATCAGCCCCACACAGCATCTTAGGTTATCACTTTGCCTTGGTGATATTTTAAGCACAAGGCTATTTATAAATATTAGCAAAAACTTCAGAATACCACAGCACTTTTGCTGTGAAGATGACACGAAGAGAGATTCCCCTGCACACAGTCTTGAATTTTTTTCTGAATCCAAATGAAAACTCAGCAAAATTTAACCACTTTTCCAAAGATTTTTGTGCTATTCTTCAATAACATTTTTATGTTTGAAGCTTCCTCTTTAGCCAGGAAATATTTGATAATCATTAAAATATAATTTCTTCTTTGTGAGTTATAATATACTTGGGTTAATAATATGCCCAGTGATATAACAGCCAGTTTGATTTAGTAGTTCAGGCTAGAAACGAGTGACCCTACATTTGGTCCTGCCTTAAGCAAAAAGTCAGCTGGGTGACCTTGGGCCAATCACTCCCTCTTAGCCCTAGGAAGTAGGTAATAATGGCAAACCGTTTCTGAAATCTTGCCAAGAAAACTACAGGGACCTGTCCAGGTAGTTGACAGGAGTCAAGTCTGACTTGAAGGGGTGCAAACACACATACACAGAGAGAGAAAGAGGAGAAAGAAAGAAGGTAAAACTCCTACTAGTCTCAATGCTAAGAGTCAACATTGATTAGAAGGCATGCATAGGCACACACAAACTTACACACGCTTTCTATGGCACCTTTCTCATTTGGCTCACGTATATGAAATAACAATTTCTTTAATCTCTGGCCATTGAAGTGATGGAGTCTGTCATGTGGCACAACTGGAGGATACAAAGCTGACTTCCACTGTCTTTATGTTATGAAGGCTGAGCAATTCCTTTTCACAGAATTAATCTAAAAATGTAATTTCAAAGTAGAAAGATGTTTATGACTGCAATGAAGTAATTGTTATGTTCACACTCATTCACATATGTTCAGAATTAGATATATACTAAGATTCCCATTTTGATACTGAACTTTAATCGCACAACTTGTTTTCTAAATTTTAAAAGGAAATTGAATCTGGATTTAAAGGTGGAGATTCTGGTTGTGATAATTATGTCTTCTGAAGGCGTGAATGGCTGTACTATAAGATATAATACACTTCGCTGAATGTTGTATTTCAGAGACTATCAAACATTAACTGCTACATATTAATTGTGCCCAGCTATTGATGACTATTATATATTCAGCTATCAGATACCAACATGTTATTGCAAAACTATCAAATGTTTAAACACTGCTGTTAAACTTAATACTATACAATGTAGGTGCTGAATAAATGTCATTGATATGTTTGGGGAAGGACTATTCATTTCTGCACTAGGTGAATGTAATTATTCCAGCTGTATGAAGTAACTGCAATTGCCCTGCTGCACCTCCAGGTGGAAACCCTTGACTGTGAGTAAACGTTCTATTACTTGTTCCCATACCAAAGTTACAGAATGCTGATGGTCTTTGAATACAGGTGTAGCTGGAGTGTAGTTACACCTTCTATGTCTTTCCCTGGGATGAGAATTTTGAGACTAGCCTGTAAAATATGTGTGTTGACTTTAGAGGTATAAAATAAATAGAGACTTACAAGACTCAAACAGTTTATTTCCCTGAAGCCGAAAGGATTGGTTATCTAAGTGCTCTCCTCCTACAACAAGATATATTCTGCTCTTGGCAATGGAATAACTTGAAAATAGTGTGTAGAAATTTATGGTTGATGAATAAGATCTTGCTTTAAACTGATCAATTGTCCTTTCATAGGACAATTTATAGGATCAAAGCAAATCTTACCTAGAGTGAGTAAATGGGTATCCTTCATTTGTAAAAACTTTTTTTAAAAGTCTTTAGTTTGAATGCTTAAGATTCTGCCCCTAATGTATCCTCTCATAGGGATGGAGAAGCTTACACCCACCTGACCTTTGGGATAATTTGTCTGGGTAATTGCACACTTTTCTGTTAAAAAATATTGATTCTAAAATGTTAATCAGACCATTTAGAGGTTTCCCATACCTGGAAATGCAATTTCCTATTAAAGTGATTAAATTAAAACAAAATCAACCTGAAATAAGTACATGCAACCTAAAACTGTTGAAATAGCATATTGTAGTCAAACAGAATTATTTCATTCAAATAAGGCTGGCGGCACAGAGGAAGAGAAGTGCTCTCTTGTTCTGCAAAATGTTTATACAGATTTCAAGGAAGAGCCCAGGTGCTAGACAGGGTCTGGAGTTGTGTTCTCACAGTGTAGAAAGGGAGAGGGCATCCAGAACATCTTCCCCTGCTGGCCAGCCGGTGCTTTTTTTGAAGACATTTCTGCAGTTCCTGGTTCTCATTGGAAGTAATTGTGATGAGAACTAATACTGATAAACCCATAATATGTTGCAGCAAAAACAATAAGTGCTATACATGCTGGCCCCCAAAACTCCAAGAAACACTGGTGATGCGACTTACAGCTATGACTAGCACTATGTAACATAACAGGATCGAATGGATTTCAGTCCACCGAAACAGGGCCCTTAGTGGGGCTGGTTTTATCATCTGTCAACAGGTGCAGACATACAGCAGTCAAGGTTATATTGAGCCCTACTGGGACAATTCAAAATGCTTGAAAAAGAGATATCTTTTCTCTTGACACATCTGCTTAGGAGCACCCAAATATGACAGGGCTCTGAACAGAAGCACTTCAAAAGCTGTCATTACCCCAATTAACTTTCTGGAAGCCCAATTTTACTCTGGTGCATATAATGATGCCCAAACTTGCTGCCTAATTTTAGGTCTGCCTCTCAGGAGGGATGCCATGTTTCCAGTACTGACACTTTATGCCACCTATGAAATGTCCTAAAGATTCCGTCTGATATCCAAAAACGAGCTGTTTTTGAGCAGTGCAGTGTGGTGTGTTTATGAAAGGCTTGAACTTCTTTTGGACAACAACAATGCTGACAATGTTTGAAATTTATATACGACATATCATATGATCAGAATAGTTCTCATGCATTTTATACATTCCCATGAAGTAGACAATGTAATTGACTACCACCATGGTGTTGATGGAAACTAAATTACCAAGGCCTCATGGGAGCAATTTATGGAGGTTGCCCACAGATTTATTCTTTTTTCATGGAAGCAGATCCTGCTAGGTTCCATTAGTTTATTTCCAGATAAGTCTACATCATATTGCTACCTTAACATATTCAGATTGTCTGAATATCCCAGCTCACCTTCTTAGTTAATATCAAATCACTGTTCACACTTACATCCATGAATTCCCAGATAGTTTTCTGCCCATGATCAGATTGAAACCTGTTTTATCAATGAAGCAACAGGCCACTCTCTGACAAGGTACTTTCGCTGCATCTAGAGAGAAATGTAAATAGGAGTATTGCTGTTGCTTCTGTGGTGAGAAATCTCAGCCATCTACTCTCTTTCCTAACCTGCCCCTTCCTTAAATAAGAAATGTTTAGCTGTGAATCCATTCCAGGTTTCTCTTTATTTTTCCATCTAGCATCTATTTTAATGCAGGCTAACTCTCCTCCTACTGCAAGTACCTGGCAAATTGAGCATTTATTATTTATTTGAAATAAAAAAACTTATTAAAGTGGTTCAGGATGTCACAAAAACTTTTATTCAGACAATTTCTGTTTGGAATTAGCAAAAATAATTTCTCCCGAGTTTGCTTTTGTAAGAAGAGCAAGTAGAGTTTCCAACAACTTGATCATTAAGTAAGAAATAGATTAGAATGACACTCATACTAGATCTCCAGTTGTGGTATTTACTAAAAAAAAAGACAACCCTCCATAACAAATCCTTATAAAAGCTAGGTATTCTTTGTATCTATTTAGACACATACTTATCTATTTAATGTACATGATAAATGCAGATCTCATATAATCAAAGAGTTGGAAAGGGCCATTTAGGCTATTGAGTCCAGTCTATTGCTCAAATAAATCCCTGACTCCTGTCCAAATTCAGTCTGAAGACATCCATGTGGTAGTCACTGAGTTTCCCTGGATGACACTAGAAGCTGGCAGCACACTGCAGCCTGGTGGAGGGGGCCTCTTTTGCTATCCCATGAGCTCATCTTCTATTCATCCTCTTATCTGTTGGGATGGGGATGGGACGTCTCTGATTTTCCAGGTGTACAGGTGATATCATTTACTAACATCACCACTAACCTTAAGGATTGGTTGAGGTGTTATGCCAATGTGATTGAAGGGTTTCACCCATGTGAATCTATTCTCCAATCCCAATGCTGTATCTATGCTGCTCATTTCTGCTTGTAAAAATGGTATAAAAAGAATAAACACTGCCCAGGCAGTCAGACATCTTTGGACACTGAAATGACTGGTTATTGAATCCCTACACATCCAGGAAAGAGGACTCCACCATTTCCTTGAGTAATTGTTTCCATTGCTGAATTGTTCTTACTTTTTCTACTTTTCAACAGGATGTTTTGCTGGAACTTAAACGCATAATCTATTTAGACTTACGTAAAGGTTGTGGGGCTCTTTATATCATGCATAAGATCTATTAAGCCAAGATTAAAATGAAAATCTGGGGGCCTAAGAGACTGCCTCAACTGACTTAAGATATGTTGGATTATTTCTTGAGGTTGGAGGGACAGCACTGACCTCAGGACCTCCCTGCCAGTCTCTGAGATTGGTCCATTCTGACATAAGGAATTGCACTTATAGGAAAATCATAAAAGAAGGTGTCATGAGGGGAGGAGAAGCAACAATCAGGGAAAGCTGAAGACCAAAAAGATCCCTGACACCTCCACCTAAAGCTACACCTCTGAATGCTGCCTCACACCCTCCCCCTGACATAAAAAAGAGAATAGGCCTTCTCTCAGACCTGTCTAATTATATTTCCTTCCATTGCTTGAAGATGACAGTCCCTAAAGCTGGGCTAGTTCTGCAGAGTATCATAATATTGGGATCTGAGTGCTCTTCTTACAGCAGCCTTAAGCAGCTTATCTTCTGTGCTGACACCAGCTCAAAATGAAGCCAGCTTAAGAAATCGCTATCAAGATTTCAAGTGTGGGTAACAAGGTGGTTTGGATGGTGTTTACTATAACCTCCCATTTTTAGATTCCTATGTTCCTCTGCCCCTCCCACTCTTGCTGGGAAAAGCAAATGCCAATTGCCTTCATTTTCACTCAAAAAAACCTCTACAATCAGGAAAAAAAATTACCTAATGGAATCTGGCCATGTTTCTCTATAATTCTATAGCCAAGATGATTTTGGATAATGCCATTTATGTCAACTATTTGGACTGACAGCAAGTAGTGAAATAGATTCTGAAGATTTAGAAAACAGCATATAATAGAAATGGTGGCATGGAAAAGTAATTAAGCTGAGCTGTCTTAAGCACAAGTCTGAAAGTTCAGAAGATAAAACCTCTGGTGCCGGTAATTGGCCCAGATTGGATCCTGCAACATTATCCTAGGATACGTATATTTGCGTTCCTTCCTGAGCTGTCTCTCCTCAGGTGATATAAACCAGAGCCAAAGCCTTGCTTTCCACAGCCTTTGCAGATTGAATGGACTTTGGGCCTTTCTCCCAGGTAGTCTTTATAACTGTTGATAAGTATATTCAGCATCAGGGTAAGAACCATCCCTTCAGTTTTGATAGAAGCTGGACTAGTCACCTCTCCTGGTACTTATTAGAGAAGAGTCAAGTAGGGTGGGTGTGTACTATTCACCATCTTCATTACTCCAAATACTTCTAGGCTTCATGTGGAATAATTAAAGATTAGAGAACTTGCTGCAACCATTTTTGCTCTGTGCTTTTCAGCTTCTATCCATTTCCTTGTATCAGGTGCTAACATTAAATGCACAGGCAGGTAAGGATGTTTTCAAGCTTTTTGTTAGATTTGCATGAAGAGTCAGACGCGAAGTGCTTCAGTGAAGAGTTTATTAGTGACTACAGCTCATAACAGACCCGATTTGGCTGGTCTGTGGCTGCTACTTATAGCCAGCAGCCGCAGTTGCCAGCCAATCTGTTTCTGCTACCCAGCAGCCGCAGTTGCCAGCCAATCAGAGTGCAGGGTTTTCCCGCACTTTTTAAACCAATCATTTCTGACATTTTACAAGAACAGTTCAAACTTAACCAATGACATTCAAACCTGCATACATAACACCCCTCCCCACTAGGTTCAGTCCATACTCAAACCCCAACCTATCTAATGTATTCTTTTAAATAGGTGGGGCTCTTGCGTAATGCTGAGACCTTCGTGGTTCAGAAGTTTTAACGCTCACCCAGTGAGAGGAAATGTGTCTGACATTTCCCTAGTTGGACTTCCTGTGAAAGAAGACCCTGTTTGATTGTTAGAATCTGGTCTCTCCTCCCAACCCATCTCCAGCCCAATGTCAGCACCCAAGTCAGGTAGTGATGTGCAATCTTCCACTTGTAAGGATGGATTTTGGCATTGTGACAGGTTTTGGGATGGTTCCTGTCATAATGGCTCATTACACATGGGGTTGATTCTTGTTTGCTGATTATCCTCATGTTCCTCCCCTCCCCCTAGAAAAAGCATTAGGTATGGGAACTAGAGAGGAACAATTGCGATGTTCCTGAGGTAACCTGGATCTAAGCTGATCAATGTGCCTGCTCCAGAGGACTCCATCCTCTGTTTGTACCCTGTAAGAACGAGGGCCTGTGATTTGAGTTATTTCAGCAGGAATCCATGAAGGCTCACCCATAAGGTTCTTAGCATAAACAGAATCACCCACACTGAACGCAACTTTGCTAGTGGAATCTAGTGGTGTGTTGGGTGCGTAAAGGGGATGAAGGGTCAAGGGAAGACCTAAGTTTCCTACCCATCAACAACTCTGCTGGGGATAAGTTAGTTGATGGGTTAGGAGTGATGTGCTGAACACTAAGAAGTTTTTCAACTTTCTCAGTGATGTCCCCAGGACCCAATTGCTGAAGCTTTTCCTTGGTAAAACGCACATCTGCTCAGCCCGCCGTTAGACAAAGGGTGCCCAGGGGCTGTCAGGGCATGTCTGATACCCAGTTGTGCTAGATAGGATTCAAAGGTTGGATGTAAATTGAGGGCCATTGTCAGAGACAAGAACATCAGGTAACCCGTGGGTTACAAAAGCTTTTAAGCTGCTTGATGACAGCATCAGTTGTGGTGGATGCCATAGGGATTACCTCTAGCCATTTGGAATATGCATCTACTATAATAAGGAAGGTGTGCCCTCTGGTAGGGCCAGCGAAATCAATGTGAATCCTAGACCATGGGCCCCTAGGACATTCCCATTCCTGTTTGGGGGAGAGGTGGGGCAGGCCTGACTACCTGACAGTTGGGACAAGATGCAACCCAGTTTTCAACCATTTTGTCAATACCTGGCCACCATACATAACTCCTGGCCAATCCCTTCATCCTTACAATACCAGGATGACCCTCATGTAACATTTCCAAAACCTCCCTTTGCAGTTTTGCAGGAATAACCACCCTGTTACCCCACAAAATACATCCTCTTAATACAGATAATTCAGTTTGCCTGGATTTAAAAGGTTGGGCAAGGTGAGGTAGATCTTGAAGAGGCCAACCTTTCTTAATCCAGCCTATAATAGGAGCCAATAAAGTGTCTTTGGCAGTCTCTCTGGCAATTTCAGCAGCGTGTACTGGAAGCTTGGCAACAGTTTCTAGGAAAAAGGTGTGTGCCTCAGGTTCAAAGTCCTCCTTGTGACAAGGAAGTGGGCAACGACTCAAGGCATCAGCATGTCCAATGTCCTTGCCAGGCTTGTGGATAAGGTTGTATGAATAAGCAGCAAGAAATTCAGTCCACCTCAGCATTCTTGGTGACAGGATAATGGGTGTAGGTTTGTCTCCTGCCACAATGCCTAACAAAGGTTTGTGATCTGTGACAATGGTAAATGTTCTCCCATATAAATACTCATGAAATTTCTTGATAGCTGCAACAATTGCCAATGCTTCCTTGTCCAATTGGCTGTAATTCCTCTCTGCTTTGGTCAAGGTGCGAGGTAAAATGCAATAGGGGCTTCCTCCCGCTGGGAAGCCTGTGGCTCAAACCCCCCACTCCAAAGGGGATGCATCACAAGTCAGTACAACAGGTAAATTCTCAGAGAACTGTATGAGTACAGCATCAGACGTGATTAGTCTTTTAATACTGTTAAATGCTGATTGTTCTTTCCTGCCCCAGACCCAAACAGACTTTTGTCAAGCAATCTGTGTAATGGTTCTGCAATGGTTGCCTTCTGAGGTAGGAACATGTGGTAAAAGTTAATAAGTCCAAGGAAGGCTTGCAAATCTGTTTTGCATTTTGGTCTAGGGGCTTCTTTGATTGCTTGAACCTTGGCATCTGTAGGGTGGATGCCATGCTTGTCAATCATATAGCCCAAGAACTCAACCTTGTCAGTTCTAAGAGTGCATTTTTCTTCCTTGACTTTTAACCCCTTTCTTGAATCTGGTAAGGACTTCTCTGAGTCTCTCTTGTAATTGAGTGTCATTTTCAGCAGAGATTAACACATCATCAAAGTAAGGCACTACCCCTGGCAGTCCTTGGAGCATCCTTTCCATAAGGCTTTGGAAAATGCCTGGTGCCACGCTTACTCCAAACTGTAACCTTTTACATTTGAAGGCACCTCTATGAGTCACAATGGTTTGGGCCTCTGCAGTGGCATCATCAACTGTTAGTTGTTGATATGCCTGGGCCAGATCCAATTTGGCAAAGACTGTACCCCTGCCAAGTGAATGTAATAAATGATGCACCACTGGAACTGGATATGCTCTGTTGAAGTGCATGGTTCAATGTCCCCTTATAGTCCCCACAGATTCTCACTGACCCATCAGTCTTGACTGGTGTGACTATGGGTGTCTCCCATCTGGAGTGGTCAGTGGGCTCTAAAACTCCTTGAGCTATTAGTTTATCTAATTGTGCATCAATTTTTCCTTTAAGGCAAATGGGACCCTTCTGGGCTTTAAGCGAATTGGGGCACCTTGGGATCTAGGTTGAAAGTGATAGGGGTCCCCATATACTTGCCCAATCCATTGCTGAAGACCTCTGGAAACTCAGACTTCAGGCCTCCTCCCATTCAGTGTTGCTCACGTGATTGATGCCAGTCACCTCGATGCCTAGTGGATTGAACCACTCAAGTCCCAGCAAGCTTGGGCGTCCTTGTCCACGATGGTCAGGGGCAAACGTTTGGTGTGGCCTTTGAACTTCACGATGAATTCTCTTGTTCCAACTACTGGAATCTTGTTCCCTTGGTAGTCTTTAAGAGTCAGTGCTTGCTTCTGGAAATGCTTCTTCTGAATGTTGGGAAGTAGCCTGTGAATAGTGTCCCATGACACCATAGATAAATAGAAGCCTGAGTCCACTTCCATTTGGCAAGGCCTTCCTTCAATTAGTACCTTCACATGTACTTTTCTGCTTCTTAAGGGTGAAGAATGACCAATGGTGACTGTTTGATGAGTTTCATTCTTCCCATTTGCTTCTGTATTGCCCCATTTTCTCACTGAAGTTGTTAGGCTTGAAATCTTTGTCAGGAAACTTCTTTCTGCTTGGTGGAGTTCTGGATGATTTGCAGACTCTTGCTAGGTGACCTCTTTTTTCACAACGAAGACAGATGGTATCAAAAACTTGCATTCAGTGGGGGTGCCCCCACAACCTCTGCAATAAAAATCTTGCCTCTTTCTTCCAAGGTCTTTCTTTTCTTCTCCATTCTGAGTCTATAAATTCCTTCCTCCACCTCACTACAGTCTGAATCAGAATCTAATTTGCTCACAATGGGTTGTTGTGGATTTTTCCACATCAGGATGGCTTGGCCTTGTTAATTTTCTTCATGGCTGCTGCTGAGGACTTGGTAGCTTCTGCTGAAGAAGCTTCTTCTATGGCCTCCTTAAGCGTGATCTTAGGTTTCATTAATAATTTGCTCTGCAAAACCTTGTCTTTTAGGCCTAGAACAAATCGATCGCATGGCCTCTTCTAAGTTGATAAATTCACATGCACCCCAATGTCCCTTAAACTTGCCACAAGTCATTAACGCGCTTTCCCCTTGATCCCGACAGGTAGAATTCGTGTCTCTTAATGAGGCACGATACTTGTGGCGTAATGGGCTCTTAATAACTTTTCTAAATCGGGCCAGTCCATTACCTTCATGTCTGCAGCTCCTGCCAATGCCTTTGCCATCTTGAAAACGGCCGGACCGCAGTGGTGAGAAAGACCGCCTCTTCCGCTTGTCGGAAATGTCGGCGAGATCGTTTCCTCAAATACATTTGGAAACGATCTGCATACGAGTCCCAGTCTTCTGCCGTCGGATCGAACGGGGCTGGGGGTGTTCAGCACAGCCATCTCTCTCAGCTTCTTCTCCGCGTTGTCTTCTCTTCAGGAAGGATCCCACCTTCGTTGCCAGTGTTAGATTTGCATGAAGAGTCAGACGAGTGCTTCAGTGAAGAGTTTATTAGTGACTACAGCTCATAACAGACCCGATTTGGCTGGTCTGCGGCTGCTACTTATAGCCAGCAGCCGCAGTTGCCAGCCAATCAGAGTGCAGGGTTTTCCCGCACTTTTAAACCAATCATTTCTGACATTTTACAAGAACAGTTCAAACTTAACCAATGACATTCAAACCTGCATACATAACACTTTTCTTTATTATCTAAAGAGTAGAAAATGTCTTCAAGAAAAAGAGAAAAGAAAAATGCCATTTTTGGGAGATTCATCAATGGTTTTGTTTTTCTGCATTTAGCTGACTTGGCTAATTTCCATCAGCTGAGTAAGTCTGGAATTTGAATTGGAGACCACTAGAAAATTTTAGAGCTATAGACTGGACTTGGAAGTAGAAAAAGTCTTCTGGAATAAAACAATGAGAAACTACTTGGATATTTTCCCAAATAAACTATATGGACAAGAGTAAAGGAGTCTGTATTTTGAAATAACAAAGTTCTATTTGCTGAAGAAAATGGTACCATCTAAATTTCATACAGATCTTTATTTGATTCATATGCTTTGATTCTTGTCTCATTCAGAAAAAGAAATATATTCCTTTACTCCTAATCTTTAAACTGTATCCCAAGATCTTGGGTCCTTGAAGATTTACCAGGGAGACATGGAGATTCAATTCCGTCACCTAAAGCTTAAACTGAGAGTGTGAATTTTATCACACCAATTCTGTTAATTACTTTATCAGAGCCAGAATCATTGCGTGACCCACCAACACTGCCTTGTTAATTGGCATTGCTGCTATTTGCCTTCACATATTATCACTGTCTACATACTTTTTGCATTTTGTTTTCCTCTGACTTCCCAATCTACCCCCTACCATCATGGTTGTTGAATGAACATCACATTTTAAAATCTGTGATGGACCCTGACCCACAAAACCATACAGCAGTAATGTGAGGTTCAACTAGTGTCCAATATATAAACCATAACCAGCATATTTTTTTTACAACCCAGGAAGTTTCTGTGTTTGGCACTGAAGAAAATCTTAGGGAAGCAAGAACATGCATAAAACATTTCTAGAAGTTGAAAGTTTGAAAATTGCAATGCTACCCATAAGCAGGCTCACATGTTCACATATAGGCCTGCTTAGGCCTATAACAGTAGTCCTCCAACACTTTGGTCTCAGGACCCTTTACATTCCTAAAAGTTTGAATTTATTGGATTGTATTTATTGATACTTACTGTATTAGCAATTTAAGATGAAATGTTTTAAAATATTTACTGTGGACTGAAAGGGTCTTGGGGACCCGCAGGGATCCCCAGACCACACTTGGAGAACTGCTGCTCTAGAGAGAACATGCATCATTGCCAAGTGTAGTTTTCACCTTCCAGATACTATTTGCTCACCTGTATCACACTCAGCCTCCATTCATCCTATAGCCCTGTGGTAGCAGAAGGAAAGAAGGCAGCTGTGGTTCAAGCAAAGCCCGGAAACTCCCTGCCTTTTCTCTACAGGATCACATCCGCATTACAAGGCAAACTTTATTTCCCCAGCAAGGAAGACTCTGTTTGCAAAGGACACCAGGGAGTTGATGAGCTGCTAATCTGTGGAAGAAAAAGAGAAGGGATTTTTTTTCTACCTTAGCTGCAAAATAAAAAGTAAGAACAGGAGCCCCAGGGTTGAACTCAAAAGGCCTTGGCTGGGTAAATACAAGCTGGATGGCACAAGAGTGTGATGTGGAACATTACTCTAAAAATTAGGCCTTAGTAGCTACTTAAAATTTAGCTTGCAAAGATAGAGCTTTTGGACAGAACACACTGCTGTCTTTTTATATTACTCAGGGAGGCGACTGCTTGATTTGCAAATATGTGAATGCTGCTATATTTGTCTTAT
This sequence comes from Naja naja, assembly GCA_009733165.1. Classification (NCBI taxonomy): domain Eukaryota; kingdom Metazoa; phylum Chordata; class Lepidosauria; order Squamata; family Elapidae; genus Naja; species Naja naja. The sequence goes on along the minus strand of CM019150.1, from coordinate 125,843,870 downwards.
CTTCCTCACTGAACATTGAACATTAGAGAGATAAGAAATTCATGTCAGCACTCCTTGTACAATACTACCATGTATTGCGTGTGAGAGAGACAAGGTGAGAAAGCTGCTTTGGGAAGCTACTGAAAGCAATTGGTTGGGCCTCACACAAGAACAGGAATCTAGGCAGAGTCTAATTCAGTATTTTTAATAATCTGCTGCATTAATGCTTTCCATCCAAGGCATTCAAGCCAGTAAATTAAAATACAATTCCAAGAGTTATATCAGTATTTGGGATGAAGATGTTGGACTAAGAGTGGAGAGAACCAGGCTCAAGTTTGCCTCAGCTATGGAAATTCACTTGGGTGACTTGGGAGAAGTCATTTTCTCTTAGCCCATGCTAAATTATTGTTTGTGGAACTTAGAGGAGAAAGTATTAAGAGGAAACTTGGGGTAGGAATTTAACAAATAACTAAGCATTCTGTAAGCCTCCAGTTTATTGGGCCATGACTTCAAAGAGGAAAAACATTGATGGAAAATGTTTGATCCAGCCTAAAGGGTCTAAAATGAGCATTCTGCCCTACCCTCTGAACAGAGTTTAAAAAAAAACTATTTTAGCAAACTCTGCTAGGAAAAAGTGTGGAGCTATAGCTACCCAACAAACTGGTCTATGCACACATAATCTGCTGCATCAAAAATATCTTATATAAAATAGATGCACCTAAAGTCCTATCTTTGCTTTTCCATTGAAAAGTAAGTGACTAGATGTGGCAAAATCAGATATGGAGAAATGGCCTGGACTTTGTGCTTCAGCAGGACAGCAGAACTAATCTGAACATGGATATTGAAAACAAAATCATTATTTTTCAACCTTAGGTTGAAGTCCCCCCAAAGCATATAAAAAAGGAATCTATTCCTTCTTTTAATCATTCTCACCTCTTCGTTTCTTGCTGGTTCCTATTTCAATACCATTTTAATAACGGTGGGAAATGTTTATTACACATGTAGCAAAATAGAACATTTGATTTCTGTGAATCAGGTTGTCATTTCAAAGGTTGGTTCTTGTTTTCCTCATTAATGTATTTAAGAAGAACCAAGGTCTTCCGAGAAGTGATTTGAACCCAAGCCTCTCTGAACCTTGTGTAACACAATTATTAAACCTAAATGATAGATTAGGTTAAGATAAGATATAGAGTTCAAAAGCTTGTCCAGTATCAAGTTTAATGGGTGATTTATGGCCAATTATGCTCTTGTATACTCTTTCTTAAGGGTTGATGAGCATCTAAAATGGGAAGAGCTAAATGCTTATTGCCTCTGTGGATGAAGGCAGGGGTAAAATGGGTCTCATAATGAAGCAGTTCTATTGATAGTATTGCTCTGTTTTCTTGGCATTATTACACTGATGTTTAATGTAACTATCTCATTGCCATTTGCCCCAGCAGGGGATTTGGCCCTTCCTGACCTTTTCTGCCTGTGATTCACTAACATCTCCCTGCCTGGGAAGCCCAAAGAAGAATGCAAATGCCCTCGCCTTCTTTTGAATGTTTGCTTTGTTTAATTGTACACACATCCCATCCAGGGTGCTTTCTTGCTTCAAGAAAGAATCCCTTTAAATGCAGTGTGTGTGTGTGTGTGTGTGTTGTCTGTCTGTCTGTCTCTATCTATTATCTATCTATCTATCTATCTATCTATCTATCTATCTATCTATCTAATCTATCATTTATCTATTTTTCCAGCTAAAACTCTTATAGCCAAGGTAGCTTGCTTATGTGAATGAAAAATCGGTGGTGAAGATGCTTTAGAAGAGCTGCTTGTTTCCCACCCTCACCCCTGCCCCACTCTTCTTGGATACAGCCCATTGCAGTAGCATTTGAGATTCATTTGCAGGTAAACACACAAGACAGGCTCCAAACCGAGGACCAACCAGGCTGGTTACAGCTGTGCTGCACTGTGATGTACCCAAATGCATATTCTATAGAAGAATGTTTCCTGTGGAGTTTTACTTCTCTTAAACTTTACCACACCTCATAAAATTTGGTTTTGTCATACAGTTGCATGCAAAAGTTTGGGCAAAACCTATGTTTTAATGGATCACTAAGTAGAAATAAAAGCCTCTACATGGAACAAATGACACCTTTTTGCAAATTCAGATGTTTATATTTCTTGTACATCATCTTCAGTGCAGAGATTTGTAGCTGATTGTATTAATGGTTTCTTACATGTACATTATTTTATTTCCCAAATTATGCAGCAAAATCTGTGTTTTGACTAGAAGAACATACCAAAATCTGTATTGAGGCAATACTTCATTAGATTTCAAAATGTTTGAAAAAATTTATAACAAAATTCTATTATCCTATGTAGTGAGAAACTTATGTTAAGCATGGCAGCCAGTGGTGGGATTCAATTTTTTTTACTACCGGTTCTGTGGGAGTGGCTTAGTGGGCGTGGCAGGGGAAGGATACTGTAAAATCTCCAGTCTGAGGTGGTATTTGCCGGTTCTCCAAACTACTCAAAATTTCCGCTATCGGTTCTCCGGAACTGGTCAGAACCTGCTGAATAACCACCTCTGATGGCAGCCATTATACAAGTTTCTCAGTGCTCTTTATAAGAGCCTCATCCCAAACAAGTGAAGTTAGGAATTCAATTTTGGGGGTACTTTGTGGACTGTTTTATCCTTGTGTTTAATTGTGCCTGCCCCCCCCCATACAGCACCCTATTAGGCCAGCTCCAGAGCCCTATCTATCACACAAGCTCTGGAGATGGGCGCACTTGCCTCACAAGTCATGCCAGTGACAACTAAGCAACCCAAGCATTCATGCATTGTGGGGAGGATATGTGCAGGTGGCATGTATACCTCTGTATTTCATGAAAGTTGGGATCTAATAGGACTTATTTATAATTCTTCATGAGGCAAGGTGAATAGAGATTTTAACCATCCTGACTAACAGCAAGGTCTTGGAAATGCAAAATCTTGCTCACTATTTTATCTCCTAGAACAGGGGTCGCCAACCTTTTGGACCTCAGGGACCACCAAACTTATAATTTTAAATCCTGGGGACCACTAATCTGAATTTTGACTGGCAGTGACTTGCTCACATTGGTGGGAGGGGGAATTCAAATTTCTTAACAACTGGTTCTGTGGGCATGGCCTAATTTGTGGGTGTGGCTTGGTGGTCATGTGACTGGCTGGGCATGGCTTGTATGTAAATATTATAAATACTTATATAAATATTGAATTTTTTATAAAAAAAGAGCAACTTTTACTCAAAATCAGGCAGAGCAGGCAAGCAGATTGAGTTGCTCACAGAATCACAGATTCATTCAGAGATCTATCTTTCTGCCATCAGCTAGCTGAATCTGTCACATAAAATTTGCTTGAAAGCATACTCATAAATTTGCTAACAAGAAAACTCACAAAATTAACTTACAACACACCATGTATGTAAATATTGAATTTTTTATTAAAAAAAGAACAACTTTTACCCAAAATCAGGCAAAGCAGGCAGGCAGATTGGTTGCTCACAGTTTCACTTAGAGATCTGTGTTTCTGCCATCCGCTGTCTGAGTCTGCAGTGAATAATAGAATCTTCAGCCCTAAGGGAGGATGATTTCCTGCTTTCTAGCTAATCTAAATCTCCTGGCACAGCAGAATAGCTGATGGTCGGAAAAAGGAAAAATAGCAACTGAGCAGGCAAGTTTGCCAGGTAAGGAGTGAGTGGGTGGGGAGGGTTCCCATGGGTGATGTGGGCGGCACAGCCTTGTGTTCCTGTGCAGCCTGGATTAATTGCTTTGGGGGGGTACTCTGGGGGTGACATTTCTCTGCGGACCAGTTAAGATCTGCTCTCCTAGCACTTTCAGAAGCAAAATTGACTGAAGTACCCCCAGAGCAGTAATACACAAACAATATAATGAAAAGAATAAAGGAAGCAAGAAATAATAAGCAACACTAACTCGATTTCTATGTTGTTCCAACTGAATGAACACAGAACAGATAAGTAATTTCAGAAAAGGTCATTCCTCCAGTTCTCACCTAGATTTCAGTCAGATCCACTTATCCTGGCTCTCTCCTTTTTAACCAAGAGTAAGTCTCAACTGCAGAAGGGCTTAATAACCTCACCCTTGTTCAACCTCTGACCTGGTGTCTTCAATCCTTTCTGAAAGATCCTAGATGTTCAACTGCATTCAAAGAAGAAGATTTCCTACATTGCACGAAATGTTTTTTCAAAATATGAATGCAAGCAGTCTTATATGTTTATTTTGATAAACATTCCATTGATAAAGGCAAAGTGAACCATGTTTAATGATATTATCAATATGTATGCTTTCTTAAAATAAGCCTACTTCCAGATCTGGTTAGCTGTAACTTGAACCACTGAGTCTGTGGTTCTTATAGTGCTTCATTAGGATGGCCACTTGATTGTTTTAAGACAAAACTATGCCTAAATTAAAATTTTGTTACATATTTTTGAATAAAAAGGAGGTATAAAGGCTGGTATTACCTTATAAATCTTTTGTGATTCTTAATCTGGCATAATCAAATATAATACTTTTTGAAAATGAAAAAGAGAACACATTTCTCCTAGATTGTGTTCTGGACAGCTCTCTGAAAATATGTTTTGATAGGAGAAAATAATTTGGCAAAAGTAAGGGAAAACAAATACTGTAGGGAATATGTAAGATATGTTTCGTAAAGCAATCGATGGCGGCATCTGTACTATGATCTTGGTTTGTAAATATTTTGAATTTCCTTTCAGCATTTGAAAAACCAAATATATAGTAGTACAGTATTAATCAATATTTGGCAGTATTTGAAAGGAGGTGGATGAAAGACCAGCTTTTGATGCTATCCAAGAGCTCTTCTACATTGAAGTTTAATGTTTTAACAGTTGTCAGACAGGCAGAACTCAACATTTAAAACCTAAAATGTAATAATACTTGACAATATCTGATAAGTGGTTTATTATATGCTGTAATTCCATACAATATATGTAGGTTTCTTTTATTTAAATCTGAAATAGTGACCTCAAGTTTCTGTTCTTACGTTTTAAAGTTAAATTGCACCTTCAAACTTTGGATTTTAAAATATGAACTCATTCAATTTTGAAATGGGAATACTTCTAGTATTTTAAGTCCATCACAGATAGATTGGGAATAATGTTAATAATATTAATATTAATAATTTAATATTATTAAAATAATATTAAGTCCATCACAGATAGATAGGGGAAGGAGGTTCAGCACAATTGGACTTGTCAGATTTTCTTGTTATAGCTATGGTACTCTCAATGAAAGTAGTTTTTTGGTTTTTGATCTTTAAGTTAATTAAGTTTGATTTAATTAACAACTTTATGCAGTTAAATATGATTAGAATGTTCTCTCATGGGTTCATTAAATATTTCCAGATGTAATTAATACAATAGATTACTCCTAAACAATTTGTGACCCAAATAAAAGGGCCCATTCGAAAGTCTGTAGGTGGGAATACCACAAATAAAATGGGAAAGGGATTCTCCTATAAAACCAATCATTCGGAAATGTAATATTTGATGTCTAAAACCTGGCTGTTCAAAGGAGATGTAGCTACCAGGGTCTTCTGCTTGATTTATAGATATGATACCCCAGACTTTTGCAGGTGTAACCTCTAATAATTCCTACCATAATTCCCATCATCCACAGCTAGCATAACCATAGACTGGGAATAATGTATAATGAAAGGAAGAATACTGTTATGCCCCCATTCAGAAATATGGAGATACTTTCATGTGACAAAATGTGGCTCTTTATCATTCAGAATGTTTAGTGAAATAACCACAATCTTAGGATAAGCATGTTAACATTACATTTTTAATACCAAATCCTCTGTTCCGGACTTGGCACCAGCCGTCTGTGTTTCTTGTTTGCCTAACTAAATGTGTGAGATGAGAGCATCAGACATGTGGAAGTCATGTGAGATACAGTAAACAACCAACAGATGGATGCTATTTATTTTGTTTTGGAAGCTTTTCATAATTTTTCATAAGTTCCAATAGCCATTTTGCGTATAGGCAATTCAGACAATTTACACGCACACACCCTCTGTGCTGATTTCCAAAATTCTGGTGCATATGAGGCATCTGTTATTGATAGTACATGAAATACATTACATTGGCACACTGGTTTCCAAATTATATTCCAGGACCTCCTGATGGGTAGTACAGAAGTTTGGCCAGTGGCCACATGAGAAAATCAGTAATAGTGAGCAAGTAAGATGGACACATTTGCTTAGCTGACAACTTGCCCATCACTCCTGGTACTTCTCTGGGAAGATCCTATTAAGAAAGAATGTTGAAAAGAGTACAGAGCACTGCCTCTCTTCAAACACAGGTAAAAGGAACGATACCACATTATGACACAGGGAAATCCCTGCTTGGTGACTTTCTTTGTTTAAAAGTTAACTGCTGGGGCAATTCGGAATATTGCTGTAATACTGGGAGTGTATGGTTTTTAGTTTCCCATATGCTATTTCTGACACATTATTTCCAAAGTTATTAGTTGTTTCTCTGTGCCTAATTAAATGCTGGATTCCATGTCTACATTGGAACAGAAGAGCAAAAATTATGAGTCCTCCTTACCATGTTTGGAGCTATGATCCCAAGCTGCCCAGAGAAAGACAAGAGATCAAAATACATGTATTCTCGGGGTCATTTCTATTTGCCCCAAGACTTGCTAATAGTCCATTTATATGCCTCCAAATATACAGTTTAAGGCCCTGGACCTGTTGTGATTTGCTGGCAGCAGATGCGAATGGCTGAGGCCTCGGAGAGAGAGGACTCTGATGAGGGGCCTGCATGTGATGCAGGGATGGGGCCAGGACCATCAGGGAGTGGAATGCTGCCTTTGGAGATTGTGGAGGCTGGCAGCAGTGATGAAGAGATCCCCAAGGAGCCTGTGCCCAGTGCGCGTGCGCACAGGGCTGCTCGAAGGAAAGAGCAACTGCAGCAGCATGGGTGACTCGGGAGTAAGGCTGCAAGGTAATGGCCCCTCCCTTAAGAGATAAAAGCCAGCTGAGAAATCGGAGTTCTTTGCAGGAAGCAAAGAAGTTTTTGCACTCAAGCCTTGTGGATGTTTGGAGTATCTTGGTTGGTGTTTGGAGACTCTTTCTGTTTGAAATATTTCTTAGTAACTTTATCTAGTATTCTTGGCAGCCTTGCACAACCTTGGCAAGGCTTGTTCTTATCAGAGACAATTAGTTTGAAACAGCCTTTTAACCATGAAGGAATGGAATTCGTAAAGAATCATTAAAAGGTTTTGCTGTTACCTCTGTTTCGTGTTTGTTTCCTTGGAACAAGGTTTGGGTCAGAACAGGACCATTGATTAAACTCAACTCATCCCAATGTTGCTGCCAAATTATAATTTTTAATATGACCAAATGGGGAATGTTGATGTGCAACTCAGCTTCTTATAACTTGAGCGAGATGTTCGTGCTGATTTTTTCTGAGCGATAATAGCAGGAGGTTACCGTTGACTTGTAGGATGTTTTAGATTTCCCCATCTGGTGTACAGTACTAGATTCTTTAGTAGTTTCCCACTCAAATACCGACTAGGCCATATCTTACTTAGCTTCCAAGGGCAGCTGGGTGCTACCACCTGCTACAACACTAAACAGCCGTAATTCAGCAGAATTAAGTCCAGTTCCTTTTCTTTCTGTGCTATTTAATGATGACTCTCTCTTGCCCCCTTTGGGTACAACCTGTCGAAACTGAAAAATCTTTATCACATCGGTTATAACTTCTGAGTGTACTTTAATGAATGAAATGTTAATTCATGAAATTAATCCATTAAACACTAAATGTTAAAGTTAATTTAAAAGATTTGGCTGTAGGATTCTTTAAATTGTTAAACAAAGGTCACATTCGGTAATTGTAGCACTTGTCCTATGGTTTCATCTGCTAGAAATCTTCCATTTGGTGAGGAATTCCATGTGGGGACTCTTTTTTTTTAAATTACATTTATATGCCACCCTTCTCCGGAGACTCAGGGCGGCTTACAATTTTTGGGATACAGTCCAATGTGCTGAGCAATAGCCTTCATTCCATTGTATATGCCTGCTTATTACTAAGTGGCATTTTTACAAAGTCAGCTTATTGCCCCCAACAATCTTGGGTCCTCAATTTACCTACCCCGAGAGGATGGAAGGCTGAGTCAACCTTGAGCCTGGTGCGATTTGAGCCTACAATAATTACAGGCAGCTGGAACTTAAGTGCTAGGCATTTAGCAGCCTGCACCACCAAGGCCCTTTTCACATTTTGCACATTTTGCAGCACTATGCTTAATTGGTCACCCAATTTTCATATTTAAGAACAAAAAAGGTTATTTTCCAGTAGCATTTTGTCACTGGACCATGATATCTCACACAAAAATGTTTTCCTAAGCAACAAACACAGAGTAGTCCTGAAAGTGCTTTTTCAACAGGCAACTGGACTTTCCTTGTTTTTGCCTGAAGATGTTTTGCTTCTCAATCCAAGAAGCTTCTTCAGTTCTGAAGATGAGAAGCGAAAACTCTTCAAGCAAAAACAAAGGAAGTCCAATTGCCTTTTGAAAAAGCCCCTTTGGGACAACCATGACCTAATTATCCCAGCTCCCTACACATTTTGGAGATTCTACATCAATAGGCTGCTAGACAAGTTATCAGTGTTAACACTTTACGGGCAAAAATTGTAATAATTGATGGTCTTGGGAATGTGATGAGCAGAAGGAAGCCCTACCTGGTTCTTAATATTTTGCTGGCACTGACTTACTTGTAAAAAAAAACCGGGATATTAAAATACGTCTACTGAACTTAATGACAGAGCACAAACACACAATTTTCTCTGATTCTCATTCTGTTTAAATAGATCAAATGATTGGGAACAAGATTATTCTGGTCTAATTTTGTGAATGCATAATATCAAGGGGAAATAATGGGAATCATGGCTGAACTATATACTGCACAAAAAAAAGAGAGCAGCCTGCACAAATACTCCAATTTTCAGCTGTAGGTTGTCTTGTTACAGATGACCAACTTCATGACAAAACAAGAAGATCAAAACATAAATTTACCACATGAAATTAAATAGTTATTTTCTATGTTATTATTGCTACTTATGTTCTTTTAGATTTTGTTTCCGCCTAAAGACATGGTTATAATCTAATTCTTTGGATTATGGTCTGGTTGGTTTAAATTAGGGCATTTATTACCTAATCTCTCTGCTTTAGGATAATTTGCTAGTTCGTCAACAGTCTGCCTTGTCAGAATTGATTCTCACCCACTCCCCTTGATTTTAAGAAATAGGGTTTTTCTGAGATGATGACTTAAATGCTTATCACAATGAATTCTTTATTGGCAGTTCCAGGATTAATTCTGATGAAATTAGATCTAAAGATCTAAAATACAAAATACCATTTTGTGAAATAAAATTTTAGGAAAATAAAAGAGTGCAAAAGCTGTCCATTGATTTGTTTAATCAATTTACATAATTTGAAAGGTACATCCTTGGACAGAGGTCAGAAAAGACGAACAAGGTATTTTGTTACAAAAATTATAATTTCCTAAATATGCTTACACATAGTACTATATTTTCATTCGGCATCCCCTTTTGTAATGTAATAAAATTGCAAAAGAGATTACTTTCAGTGTTTAAAAAGTAATTTATGCAATGTGCCAAATATGATTGACATAGCAAATACTATACGTTTGTCCAAGGCCTTTGAATTGCTTGAGAAGACTCCATGGATTTTAAAACCATCTCTTGGTAGTAGAACTAAACTGCCTAGCAAGACACTGAGAGAGAAATTCTAAGAGATGTTATCCCTCAATCCACAAACCTGTCTCATCAATTATTTCTAGACATTCCTGCCAGAGTTTCCTATCTCTTTTTTTCTGGAAAGGTTCAAGACAAGCTCAAGGTTTGTGCAACAGGATGCAATTTTCACTTCATCCTGCAAAGCTTTGAAACAGAAATTAATCGGTCCTTCTGTAACCCCCACCCCCAATGTGTTGATTGGGAACTAGCAAGGAAGTAAAGCTGTAACAGGATTAATCTGTCCCCAGATGCCATTTACAGGAAAGCCATTATGGATCTGACACTTTGCAAAAGAGACCCCCAGCCCCCAGCATTGTCCTGCCACACAGTAGATGTGGATCTCCGATGATGCCCCGGAGTGTAGCTGCTAGTGAGAAAACAGAGATTAACACCTCTGGGGAACCCTGGGGACACTGAAAGACAGCATTTCCTCAACAAGGAAAGGCGGCTTGGCTGGAAATTTCCTGGGACATTGTTTGGTTTCTTACACTTGCCAGGGATCCCTTGTCTTGACTAAGAAGAAAGCACATTAAATTCGCATGTATTTAAGGAGAAGCATAGGGAACAAGCTCTGAATATTAATGAATTTGATCTTCACTCTGGAGAGAGCTCGCCCATACCTGTTCTGCCTTAAAATGCTGCGGCATTCCTTGAAAGTGATAGAGTGAATGTTGTAAGGAACACAGTAGGCTTACCTTTCTGCAAACAGTGCTCAGGACATCTTATTTATCCATTCATTTAAATAAATCAAAATACTCTTGAAGTTTTGTTGGAAAATAATTTAATAATTCAATAAAATAGTCTAAAAACTAGCAGCAGTCAGGAAGATGCCAAGCAGCCCTCCCTGGGAAGTGGAAGAGGAGTAAAAGTCATTCCCCTTCTGATTTGATAAACTCTTTTAGCTTTTCTTAATTACCTGCCCTTCAGATGTGTTGGGCATTGTAATTCTGTATCACTGTAACTATAATGCACTGTAACCACTGTAATGGTGATGCCCGTATCACATGCCACCTGTGCACCCAAGGTTAGAGGAGGCTTCCAATAAAAACAAATCTTTGTGAGCTTCCTTTCCAAAGGGAACAACAGGTAGTTTGGGAATACAAGTACTGTTGGCCCCTGTTGGTTTAGGACAGGGATCCCCAAATTCTTCTGCTCATTGACCCCTTGATGAAGTTTCAGATTGTTTATCAAACTTCAAACAGGAAAGTAATTTATGAAATATTACTTTAATGAATAAAATAGTATTGTAATTAATAACACCACCAAATAACATCTGCCTTCACAGGTCCTTGGTGGAAAAAATGTAGAATCCAGTTGAACACCTGGCTGACTGTGCAATGAACCATAATAACATTGATCCTTGGATGGACCCATCGATCAGCGGCGGTTGACATTGACCACTTTGTGGGTCCCAGATTTAGGATTTGCATGACAAAGCCAGACCTTGAACTATGAAAAGAAACAAATTGGTACCTGGGTCTGGAGAAATCAGCAGAGGGCTATGATGCTATGTTAAAATTTTGCATGTCTAATTCTGAGGAAAGTAGCCAAGAATACATTTAAGACAAATGGGGGGAAATGCACCACCTGTGGGCTAGCTTTCCCCAAGGCTGGGCATCCTGTATATGTGTGAATTTCCCCTCTTCAGATTCCCCTTGTTGAGAATGCTGGGCAATGAAGTCCACGCTCCACTTTGGGGGAGCAAGAATGAAAAATCAAGCTATAGTATTATTCAACCTAACTTGATTGGAGGACCACAAGTTTCTTCTGTACTTAATTGTGTGCAACAATGCAGTCTATGACAGAAGGCACCTTTTGGACTAAGTTGCCTATTAAGGTGATGTTAACAGCCCACAAGCACGCTAAGGTGTAGCCTGAGGGGGGACTTAGTGGGGACCTGGGCCTTTGTGGTAAAATCCTGCCTCCAGCTGCCTGCTACTCTTGTGCATCCTTTTAGAAAAAGCGGGTTGTTGTTGTTTTTTGAGATGGGCCTGACAGCGGCGTTCTCGGCCCTTCCAGGACTGTAAGCAGACACTTGGCGACCGGGTCGCGGGTGGCTGGTTTTGAATGCATACCCGTCCGCGGAGCTGAACAACAGCAGAAACAAGTGACCTCCGTCTCCTAAGGACTTTTTTCTTTCTTTTCTCTTTAGGCAGATCCAGGCGCAGAACCCGCCTCTACCCTTCTACTCTACACTTCGTCCGGCTTTGGGCCGCACCAAACCAGCGGCGGCCCTCGTCGCCTGAGGCAAGCGGAGAGCGCCTCCCGCAATTGACGTTTAGGGACGCGCCAATCGCTTCTCCGCCAGGGCACCTCAGGCTGCAAGAGTTTGGAAGGGCCTCTGCAGAGGGCCAGTCGACCTGCTGTTGGCCGGATTGGCTAGTTTCACAAAAGACGGGAGACTCGGATGAAGGGGATTGGCTACTTTGTGGTTCCGTCAAGGGTGTCTTAGCAAATTGCGGAATCAAATTTTCACTTAAAGTCATAATATCTTCTGTTGGTCTGAGAATTGTGCGTTAAGCGGCATTTGATTAATTCGGCTGAGAGTCTGATGGATTGCGAAGCCGTTCTGAAATCTGTCCGTGCATCCCTCCCTTCCTCCTCTCCTTCTTGTAAAAGGCATTTCGGATCTCAAGAGTGCCTGAATTTCTGCTTCTGGGCCTCTGGGTTTGGTCTTCATCGACTTTGACTCCATTGGGCCTCAAGTTGTGAATTCAACACTCAAAAGGCACCAGGTGGCTTTAAATTTCCCAGAGCTGGGGGAAGAAAGTAATTTTTAGATTCTGAATTGTATGTCTTATCTTCCAATAGATTGGTAAATACGATGAGCCAGCTCTGTGTTGTCCTTTGTTGAGTCTTCCTAATGAGAAGAGACTTTTTTCCCTTGCCCAACTCTACTGTCAGGCCTCAAGAGATGCTGTAAGGACAACTGAGATCAGTGTCTATCGGTCAGTACATATCAATTTTCTCACTATGAAGTGTAGGGCCCTGTGTAGGGCTGACTTGAAGTGTTTTCACTCATCTTTGAGCTGGCAGAAATCTGTTTTCCCATTGCCAATTCTTTTCCTTGCTCTATGGTCTTTTGCTACCTACCTGATTTTGTGGGAGATGGTAACTACCTGACAGGTTTTATATATCTTGAGGGTGGATAGTGCTGAAATAAAGAAAGCCCAACTGTGTTGGTGATGTGGTTTATGAGGATTAAGGCTGCTTTACTCATGGGCTGAGTATGCAATGAGCGCAACATCAGAGGGTCACATCAGGAAAAAAGAGGTGGCCTGATCAATCATGTTTGTGCCATGGTTTGATACAAGGAGTTGACTGAGCAGAATTTCCCATGAAACTCTTTTCATGGGGAAAAAGAAGACTCTTTTCAGACTTCAGAATAAGGAGATATTGCCCTTTGCTCTTCTGAGCAGGGTAGACCTCCAAGTGTAAATGGGGTTGAAATTTGACTGTGGAGACAGTTTGTCCCTGAAATGGAAGACTATCCACCCTGCTACTGTAGACACCAATTATTTTGCAAGCATACCTCCTGATTCAGCTGCAGACAGTTGATCTGGATGATTCCATCCTCCAGCTCTGACTGTTGGCTGGCTGCCTTCATTTTTAGAGGCAATGCTGAGAAACAGGCTTCGTCCTGGAACTAACTTGCCACCCTTCTGTGTTTTGCCTGCTGCAATACTAAAAGGGACTTTAAAAGGACCTAAAAGGGACCATTTTACTCGTGGAATATTTTTAATTGCTGTAGCTGGTTCCTCACTTGATATGTATTGTGTTATCCAATCATCCAATAATATAACAGCAGTGGAGGGAGACTTTACAATGGTTCAGGGATGTCAGGTGGTGGCCGGTAGTAATTGCTGATGGGGAACTGGCCTCCAGATGATTTGGAGCATCCTATTTTGAGAGAGCTTGAGAATAGCTGGAGTGAGAATAAGTGACAAAAGGTCTTTGCTTAAATGCAAAAAGCTCACAATGACAAATAGTCCTGCTCACTGTCCTTATTTCCTTAAAGGAGAACCCCGCCCCCCCAGGGGTACAGCTATCCCAGGCACCTCAATGCAATGAAATATTTTCAAAGAACAGCTTGTTTTTTGAAATTGTCATTTTTAGCTTTCTAAATTTTAAACATAAATATAATAGAAGTACAGAAATTCCTTATTTTGCAATGAGTACACTGTTGGAAGACCTGAAAGACCAGGTCTTAGGGATAGATCATCCTGGAGAAAAATCTTCGTGGCTGCTAGGAGTCAAAAACGACTCAGTGGCACATCAATCGATCACCTATTTGCATGTGTGGACTTTCCCCCAGTGGACAAAACACTGGAAGAAATAGTAATTAATAGAGAAGGGAGTGCTTGCGGAGAGGTGGAATTCAGATGTACTTCTGCTCTCACGATTCTCTGAACTTTGGAAGGGCCTTGCTTTTCCTTCTAAGACTGGGCCAAAGATCATCAATGGAAGGTCCAGAATTTTAATGCAAATACTTTTGTTAATGAACCAGCTATAGCAGCATCCCCTAATTTGATGTCCTCAGGATGTGCTGAGATTACTTACACACACCCACACACCATGGTCACACTAATGGCTGGGAAGCCCGGAAGGACACCCAGAGAACATCTAATTTTGGAAAGCTGTTCTGAAGCATTAGGTGCTCAAAGATCTATTCCAGATGGAAGACAATTATTCATTGCAGTTTATTCAACTATTCTTATTATCCCCATTCATCTCTCTCCCATTTGTGAAACTGATTTTAGGAATCTTCAGGGAAAATCATTTGGAAAACAGCTAATAATTGGTGTAATTCATATTTGATCCTTAGTCCCTTAATTCTGGCTGAACTGGATTTTTTAAATTCTCTGTATCGACCTTCTAAAGAGATATTACCTTTAAGGAGAGACTTTCTTTCTAGGAACAATTTAATAACAACGGAACCTTTTTCAGCTGACTTTGATAGTTGTCCAACCGGCTACCATGCATTTTGAAAACGTCTACTGTAGCCTTAAGCAGATGCTCTTCACTCCCCCGCTAAATTCTCTTTCCTGAAGACAGCAACTGAACACAAGGACTTCACTTGAGAAAAGAGAAAATGTCTCACCTTGTTCGAGAAGGAAGGTCCGATGCAACAACAAGTTATTAAACTTATATGCCACCAGATTCCAGTTCTACTGCTAACAATCATTAGGGGGGGAAATCACTTTCTCAGTTATATAGCACTGGCGTTTCAGAGGTGCCTGTTATTAAAACAAACAAACTAGGAGGCTATAGCTGAACGCGGAGCACCCCTTTTAAAGCCCAAGATAATCATTATTTCGCAACTGACTTGCCACAGTTCGTGAAGGCATGTTTAGGGGCGAAGTAATGAGAGGTCTGGTCAGTGTCAGTCGACTACCAAAAAAGCAAGCCTTCGGGAGCAGGGAAAACCATAGGGGGACGAAGGGTGGGGTGGGGACAGAAAAGGACGGAACATCCTTTTGGGTCTCGCCAAAAGATGTGCAAAGTAGATGCCTTGGCGAGGAGAACCATAAGCAGGACCTGATTATTCAAAGCGCCTACCCAGGACCTGCGGGTTGGAGCTGCGCCCCGCTGCTGCCTGCTTGAGTACTCGGGCATCCACGTCACTGCACCACTTCGTTTCCTCCTCCCTCCGTCCCTCTCTCCCTCCCTCCTCCTCCTCCTCCTCCTCCACTTTCCTTCGCCTCCGGGCGACTCTTCACTGTGAAACCCACCCAAGCAGTAGTTGTAGCAGCAGCAGCAGCCATAGCAAGCAGGGACAAACCCCAAGCTGAGATCCCCCTCCCCCTCTCCATCACACATAGAGAAGAGGGAGGGAGGGGAGGAGGGAGAGAAAGAGGGAAGGAGGGAGAGAGGGAGGGTTACAGAGGGGGGTGTTTTCCTTTTCCTTCTTCTACTTTTTTTTTTAGGCTGCGCTCGCGCTCTCTCGCTCTCTCTCCCTCTGCCCTCTCTCTCTCTCTCCCTCTCCTCCGTCGCTTATTGTGGCTGTTAAATTTTAAACTGCTATGCACTCCGCTTCCAGTATGCTGGGAGTCGTGAAAATGGAAGGACACGAGCACACGGAGTGGAGCAACTACTACGGCGAGCCAGAGGTAAAAGGCAACTTCTGTGTGTTGGCGTGCGCGCGTCTCTCTCTCTCTCTCTCTCTCTCTCTCTGTTTGTGTGCGGGTCCCCCACCCAATCCCCAAGCCTCCTCCTTCTGCTAAAAACAGGACTCTCTCTCTCTCTCTCCCTCTCTCCTTTTATACAACACTCTGTTAGCCTTGAGATAATATTAACTTTGTGATCAAATATTGACTTGCGAAGCCTCCAAATCCTTTTGCCATGCCTAGCCGCGCTATCCTAACAAAGTTGTGTTTGGCAGAGAGAAGTTGGGTGGGGGGGAGGCGGGGGGGGTAAACTACAAGGAAGGAAGGAGAACTGGGGGGACATTTATGGCTCTAAAACTTGCCTTGGGAAGGTTCAGAGTCGAAGGGAAAGGAAATGTAAAGGGGAGCAAAAATTTGTTATTTATTTAATGGTCGCCGGTAAAGAAAGCAAAGATTTACCTGCAGCCCATAATTTCTCGAAGTGTTTGGATGTATCTGCTCCAAATGGCCCAGAAAACTTCATGGTTCTTTGAACTTCAATACATTTTTTTCTTGATCCAATGCACTTTCAGGCTTCCTCCTGAAGCTCTAAAATACCCCCTCCCTTCTTAAGGGTGCCGGTCTGGACTCAGCCCTTCGCTGATTTCCTTAGGGTTTCATTTGATCTGTTGAGGTGCCCTAGCGCCGCAATCGAGTTGCAGTCTTCAGTTTGCTGGGAACTAAAATTCCGCGGAGAATCAATGTGGATTACTCCCAAGAACAGGGATTAAATTTTGAGTTAAGCCTGAACACTTTTAATTGGGGTCGAGACTTTTAATGGATCTAGTTGCCGGTGGGCTAGCAATGCTAACACGCACTGATTACTTGGGAAGTAAGTTACGTTGCGATCCAAAGGAATCGCTTCTAACTGGAAAGCAAACGCCCTGGACTTCGTTCAATTGATTGGTGTTTCCCGAATTAAGATGGTGCACATACTTACCGGTAGTCGAGAGTAAATCCTAACTGAATCCAATGGCGCCTACTTCTGGGTAAACATTGGATCGCTCTGCATGTTCTGAAAAGAGAAGGTGCTGGAAACGTCGGACTTTGTTTCTAGATTTCTAGATCAACAAGGCTAAATATCGGAGGGGTGTGTGTGTGTGTTGGTACACAGAATGTGATGTTTCCATACTACTTTCTTCCTCCCTAGCGAGTCACAGATTTAAGTTCCCATTGATCTTACTTAAGCAAAACCCTTTCCCATACAGTAGGGTGTAAAAGCACACATTACACACCAGCGGAACTGTTAAAATCTGCGAATTGGACTGTCTTCTCCAGATCTGTGGGATGAACAGCCAAATCTTGTTCTTAAAGAGATCCAGTGGAATTTCCAGTAACGTAGCGCCTTTTTTCGCCCTGGACATGATCCGGGCAGTCTGGCTGTCTTGAACACTGAATTTACTGGGGGCGGTTTCCAATCTCAGTTTTGGGCACCAGCTTAATTCTCTCCTACCGAAATGCCAAATGTCTCAGAAGCGGCGGGGTCCTGGCCAAGGCAGCGCTACTGCGCTTCCAGAAATACTTCCAATATTTCAGAGGGTTTTCGGGGAAGTCCAGGAAGGGTGCTCGGTGTAACGAGGACGCCAGCGTGGGTCGCCAGGCAAGATGGGGCTCTCGGGGATGGGGTCGGCGGGGGTGTGTGTGTGCGATCTGGACACAAGTGTGGCTAACCACCAGCCCCCCTCTTTTGTCGCCTTTGCAGGGCTACTCCTCCATGAATGCCGGCTTGGGCATGAACAGCTACATGGCCATGCCCGCCATGGGCAGCGCCGGCAACCTCTCGACCGTGGCGTCCGGCGGCTCCATGGGCATGTCTTACGCGGCTGGCCCGGCGGGCATGAACCTGTCTCCCGGCGCGGGGGCCATGGCCGGCATGGCGGCCCACCTGAGCCCCAGCTTGAGCCCGTTGGGCGCCCAGGCGGGCTCCATGGGGGCTGCGCTGGGCGCCTACTCTGCCCTGAGCCCGGTGGGGGCTGGCGGCGGCGGCGGCGGCGGCGGCGGGGGCTACGGGCCAGCGGTGGGCCTCGGCCGCGCCCGCGACGCCAAGAGCTACCGCCGGAGCTACACGCACGCCAAGCCTCCCTACTCGTACATCTCTCTCATCACCATGGCCATCCAGCAGTCTCCCAACAAGATGCTGACGCTGAGCGAGATCTACCAGTGGATCATGGACCTCTTTCCCTTCTACCGGCAGAACCAGCAGCGCTGGCAGAACTCCATCCGCCACTCGCTCTCCTTCAACGACTGCTTCCTCAAGGTGCCGCGCTCGCCAGACAAGCCGGGCAAGGGCTCCTTCTGGACCCTGCACCCCGATTCGGGCAACATGTTCGAGAACGGCTGCTACCTGCGCCGCCAGAAGCGCTTCAAGTGCGAGAAGCCGCCCGGCGCCAAGCAGCAGCAGCAGCAACAGGGGGCCTCGCCGTCCTCGGGCCCCGGCAAGAAGGCGCTCCCGCAGGCGGAGCGCGAGGGGCCCAACGGAGCCTCGGAATCGCCGCGCTCCAACGCCTCGCCTTGCCGAGAGCACAAGCGCTCGCTGGCCGAGCTCAAGGGCCAGCCGGAGCCCGCCCCGTCGCCGGCCCAGCAGCAGCAGCAGCACCTGCTGGCTCAGCATCACGCCCACCCGGGGCTCTCCCACGAGGCCCACCTCAAGGCCGAGCACCACTACGCCTTCAACCACCCCTTCTCCATCACCAACCTGATGTCCTCCAGCGAGCAGCAGCAGCAGCAGCAGCAGCAGCAGCAGCACGCCCACCATCCCCATCCCCACCACCAGCACTCCCACCACCCTCATCCTCCCCACCCCAAAATGGACCTGAAGGCCTACGAGCAAGTGATGCACTACGCCGGTTACGGCTCGCCGGTGCCCGGCAGCTTGGCCATGGGCTCCGTCACGAACAAAAGCGGCCTCGAGGCCTCGCCCTTGGCCGGAGACGCCTCCTATTATCAAGGGATGTACTCTAGGCCCATCATGAACTCGTCCTAAAGAACCCCCCCCTCCCGCTCTCCTTGCCGACCGCCAAAACAGAGACTTGGTGGGGCGGGAGAAAACTTCCGTCGAGTTCGGAAAGCCTGAATGGTGTGCCCAAAGCTACCCTGCCCCTTTGAGCCAATACCCACAGAAAGAGACCCCGTCCAAGGGAAGGTCCAAAGCTCCTCTAAGTAATGTTGGGCTGTTTCAACCCCCGATTCTTTGAGCGAGCGCTCAAGCTTCTTTCCCCTCTGTCTTTGGGGGGAGGGGGAGGGGAGCGCAAAACTGGGAACGCGGAACTCCTGTCCTCTACCAATTAGGACGGGGCACCAAATATTTAGGTACTTTTCCCGCTGTTGTATGATTTCAAGCACCTGCCGAAGGAGGGCGGGGAGGGGCAAACGTGGAGGGGCTCACTAACTCCAACGACCGCGAGGAGTGGAAACTGCCCCTGACGCGGATCCGGCTCATGACCATGCTCAGTTTCCTTCAGACACCCGTTTAACTTTCCTTTGAATCAGAAAGAGGTTTTTTTTAAGGTGTTAAAAAGCGACCCTAGGTATGTTTGTTATTTTGGGTTAGGAAGTTACAAATATATCTATTTTTGGACGTGGAAGTGACACAGAAGTGTGTGTGTGTGCGTGTGCGTGTGTGTGTGAACTGATGTTAGATTTGAAAACTGAGGATCAAAGAGACTAGCATTGTGAAATCGAAAAAGGGGAAAAAGAAAAGAGAGACTTTAGATTGTAATTTGACACACAAAGGTTTGAATCAAATTAATTTATCGTTTCTGTACGTTTTATTTATGGGTTATAAATGTGTATTCTGGTAACGACCAGTCAAAATCCCACAAACCAATATTAAAATGATGTTGGATATTTCCCCCCTGTCCTTCAACATTTCTTTAAAATCTATAGTTTTACATTCATCTCCTCTTCCTTATTTCTTTTGGTTAAATGAATAATGCAATCTTTTAAAATGGGGCTGGAAAAGACTGGAATAATTTCAGTTCAGTGTACTAATTGTATTAAGACAAGTTTTAAAAAAGAAAAGATACACAAATGAAAGCCTCTTTTGCTGCTCTCTTTCTATAGTATGGAAATGGTATATAGGAACACTTATAATTAAGCCTCAGGCCCATTATGTTTCTATGTAGTTTAAGTGCACAGTTCTTACATGAACTACAGCTAGGAATATTCAGTGGTTCTGTCTGCATGCATATCTTTTCAAGAGAAGCCCACTGAGTTTAACTGACCTGTTCTTCTATTTCCTGACTCTTCACTTTGCAGGAAATAATATTTAACTGAATTCATTATGACTTACATCTTTGAATGTTTTGATTTGCTTGTATGTCCTACAGTTGGGATCCTATGAACATATTGCAATTAGAGTGAAACTCAGCAGGTGCTACTAATGATGCAATCCTATCTGTGTCTACAGAAGGGAAAAAATGAATTCAATGAGGTTGAAACCTTATTTTCTTATTCCTGCTTTAAATGGTTCAGCACCATTTGTTCTTACTTAGTAACACCTTACTAATGACAGCATTGTAAGTCCATTGAATTTACTACTTCTTACAGTTATGTTTTCATGGAAAACATTTATGCTAACTTCTGAATATTAGCATCTTCATAAATGCTCTGTAGTTGCAGTCCTGTTTTATTTTACAGCAAGCTTCCTTGAACTTTTGTGTTCTTACATCTGAGAAAGAGGTTGTCTCCTTAAATTAAATGAAGGGTACTCTCAGGTAAGTCTGAATAAGACTGTACCCTTCAGTAATTACAAGTGACAAGATCCAGCCATTTTGAGAAAAAAACAAATCTTCCTTTGACTTTCATGGTAGGGTTAAAATCAATGCTCCTGTACTAAAGGACTGGGCCTGTAATTAAAGTGTCTTTAGCTCGATGCTGATCAATATGCAGTGTATATTTCAAGGAACCAAGAATTTGAAGCATCTTATTAAGAGCACCCCAGCAATTTATCAACAGTTGTTTAGTAAAGGCCATGATTCCACTTTCAAACAAGCAGCCCCTAGAACAATTAAAAATGCCCAGATACTACAGTTTCCCTCTTGTCTGGTAAAGAAACCAGAATAACGGAGAGGTGGTCTTATGCAGTCTGAATAAAATCTATGGGGGATGGAAGGTCACAGTATAATCAACACCTCTCCTAAATTCAACCTGGTGGGCTCACGGCAGGGCAAAATCTCCATTTTCCCTTGTTAGTTTGTGTCTCTGTCCCTTTTCTTTTAAAAAAAACCGTCTAATGTTAGGAACTGAAAGCTGGAATTGCTGTCCTGTCTGTCTTCCAGCCCTTCGACTTGTGGTGCTAGGAGCCCTTGAAGTCTTCTTGCGATTCCAAAGTCCTTCTCGTCAGACAGGGACCATTGTCACGCTAGTGTTTTATAGCGTGGCCTAATCACCTTTGGGCCACAGGTCCATCAGCAGTAAGGATAGGTTATATCTCACCCAACGACGGCTGGTTGCGGCTATGAGCACTAGAAAGGAAATGGTGAAAGAAAAGCCCAGGGATGCTGCAACTCCAGCTTTCTTGAGAGTTTCTCCGCTGACTGGGGGAGGGCGTGTAGACCCGTGTCTACTGCACGGCCCATTATCCCACACACACACATCCTTTCCTCCAGTATTTCAGAGAAGCAGTTAACCAAACCAGTTGCCGTCTTTACGTGGAACTGGAAAGCCCCCCCCCCCATTCGATTCTGCTGCCATGGTTTCCTTCCCTTGGCGAGACTCGGAGAGAGTCCAGCCCATTCATGGAAACGTTTTTAGCTATTTGCCGTTTTTGCTTCTCCAAATTAGGATATTCGTCTGGTAGCGCTGCTGCTGCTGTTCGCAGCTATGTCGGAGTTTTTGGAGGAGTTGTGCGGGGCGCTAAGAATGGGGAGAGGGGTGGTTTTGCTTTGCTTCCCTTTCCACCGCCCATTCACTCGCACTACCGAAAGAATGGCTCGCCTATGGTATTACAATTGCAATCTGCGCACAATTTTTTGACTGTGCATGTTGCGGAAGCCCGCGTCCTTCTTCGGCCAAGTTAATGTTTGGACGCTCTCCAGGATACAGAGGAGGGAAGGTGGGTCGACCCAGCTCCAGGTCGGATGAAGTGAGGTGGGGACACACGTGTGCAGAGGGCTTCTCGGTGCAGCAGCCTTCCCTTGCTTTAGGAGCAAAGGCGGAAGAAAAACGACAGGCATACGAACTGAAATCCCACTTCCTGGCTCGCTTGTTGTTTTGCGGTGTCAAAACCCATTCTTTCAAAGCGAGTCAGATCCCAACCTCACGCGAAACAATAGAATTCCCTTCCCCATAATGGTTGTCTGGCTGGAATCCTGAGAATTTGAAACCGCCGGGATTTCAATAAGAGGGAGCTGCCCTATAATCCAGGAGGCGGAGTAAAAACCAAAAGTGTTGAACCAGAAGTAGCTATAACGCGACGTTCCTCGGTTCAGCAAAACGGTTAAATGTGTGAGCTTTACTTCTGGCAACCTCTCGGCGAGAATCCGAGGCTTTTATTCAGTGTGTTTACACGGAAATCAGCCCCATTAAATCTAGCATCGTTTGGCTGGATCGTGTAAGATTCCAATGCTTAGTCTTGATTGCTTCGAGACAATGCAGGTGTCAACTGCAAATGGAAGTGGAAGGAAGTCCCAGTGGGCTCCCTGGTAGTTTCTTAGAGGAGATATGGGAAATATTGCTCCGTTCCAGAGAACCAATAACAGTAATACCTCTCAAAAGTATTCCTATGGATTAGAAAGAGATCCTACTCGGATCAGTAGAGCCAGCTGACCCATCTAAAGACCATTCAGAGTCAGAGAAGATTACCAGAGAAGAACACAAAGCTTTGCTGGTGTTGCATTGTTCAAAACGTGTTTTGTAGCTTGGTTTAGGCATAGTTGCCATGCCGAGGTGAGGGAGAGGGGGGATTGAATGAAGGGTGGCTAAAACAGTGTGAGAGAATATCTGATGACTCCAAGTTGTTTTTGGATTACAGCGCTCAGCATCTGACCATTCACCATGCTGTCTGACGTTGTTAGAGTTATAGCCTAAAACATTTGGAGAGAGAACGCTCTATTCACCCAATAAATAAATGTCTGGGTGTTAATTTATGAAATAAATGTTCAAAGAAGAGAAGAAAACACTCCAGCAAGACCTAAAATGGTTATGGTGTGCACTTCAAAGTGCAGTCTAGAGTATTAATGGGTGGGTGATAAGTGGATGGCAATCTTTTCCATCTGAGGAGACTTCGAACTATTACCAATGTAAAGGAAACCACTCTGCTCTTTGCTGAGAACTGCCCCTTGAATGCTAGCTCAAGGCCAGAGATCCAAGTCAGTATGGATAAATTCTCCATAGCTTGTTGTAACTTTGGACTTACCATCAACATCCAAAAGACTAAGTGTGCACCAGCCTGCTTCTCATGCACTATACACAGAGTGCAAAATCACAATCAAAGGGCAGAAAGTACAGGTTGTGTTGTTGTCCTTTACCATCTTCTGGAGTCCATTTAAGCTCATGCCTACTGCTTCAGTGACTCCATCCAGCTACCTGACTCCATCCAGCTCCCTCATTCTGTCATCCCCTTCTTCTAACCAATGTAATTACCTTTATAGTATCTTTTGCTGATCAGTGATTATTGATACAGAATTTAATTGCAGAAGAGCAAAGGTAGGTAGACTGCATTCCATTGCATGGGAACCTGAATAATCAGCTCTGTAACCACACTGAAGGTTTACAGGCTTGTGGTACTTACTATCCTTCTGGATGCCTGTGAAACATGGACTGTATATCAAAGTACATGCAAGAATGACTTCTCTTCACAGGATATTAGGCATCAGATGGCATAATGAAGTACCTGACACCAGATGTTTTTATCTAGGGCATGTCTTCCACCAGTCCAAACACTGCTGATAAGAGCACAGACCCAATTGGAAGATCATGTCATCCATATGCTGGACGAACATATACTCAAACAGAACTTTCCAAGCAATAGATATGACCACCTGGGAAATAAAACTGTGTAACCTCATTCAGAATGTTTGTCAGACTTAGAAAGCAGGCACAGTACTAAAGGATAACTTAATGCTTTTCTGTCCCTTTCCAAAGAATGGCAGCTGTTCCTAAGCCAGTGTAAAACAACAACAACAACAAAACCTTGTATTTCTCCTTGGTCATTTGAAAGTCTTGAATGCCACCAACCCCCCACACACACACCCTCCCACTCCCCCACCTGCACAGGCCTGTGAACCACGTGGCTCTGGCTTCTTCACCACAGTTGCAAACGAACAGCAGCAAATCAGAAGAGAAATAATCGTGCACCACATGATTGTTGGTGGACAATAATGTTATTGTTTGCAAATGTCCTGCAAACTCAGTGCATAGCTTTTGGCTTCTGGCATTTTAACTAGAGGTACTGTGCCAGAGCCATGCAGAAGATAGGAAGCTTTCCCTATTGCTGAGAGTTGTGACCCAGCCCAGAACATTGGGGGGGGAGGCAGGGGATGGGACTGGATGGAGGGACACAGACAAATTCCCCTCTCTGGATTGGTCCTTACTTAGATTCTGTGTGCCGACACTAGGATTGTTCTTCAAAGTAACTAGGGGTGGCAGTTGACAGGAGGATATATAGCAGTGTTCAAAGGGCTTTTTAAAAAAGGTTCCTTTCTGGCATTACAGTGGTCAGTTTACATGCAACTAGTTTGGGCTCAGTGTTGAGTTTTTTGGGGAAATGCAGACCCAAAAGTAAATGGCTGAGGGTTACAGATACAACATCAATAAATGCAGTTGCACCTGGATCCTCAAATCACCAGCCCTGCTGCCAGTGACCCAGAGTATTAAGCATCAAGAAAATGGGATCAATACATTCAAGTGGGCCTGGGGGCTTATAGTTTTGTGTGACTGAACACAGGTTGTGCATATGCTTGAGAGAAGCATGTTATACATGTGGAAAATCATGACTTGAACTGTTAAGCATATAGGAAACAAGTCAGAAAGATGGAAAACAAGAACTTCTCTTACATTTAGATGATCAATTTGCTCCTGTTTCTTTGCCATTAAAGGAATATTTTGAATAATGGGATATTTATTGGAATTTAAAAAACCATTTAGATGTGCAGTTAACTGATTAAATATCATTTTTCCAACTTACATTTTATAGGTAAGAGCTAATTTATAACACTTTACAATCTTTTTTTTAATTGTACCATCAGCTTAATTCCCTCAGTTCTAATGGGATTCACACCCGCTAGGCTTCCTCTTAAGATTCAGTCAGTATCAGCTAGGGAGATTCCTTTTTAACCGTGGTAGGAAATAAGATGTGACCCTAAGACCACAAAAGCCAGACAATAAACCTATCGCCTCCCCTAATCCTACATTTCCTTGGGTTGCTTTTATTTATTAAGGAAACTAAACTAAACTAAACCTAAACGTAAACGTAAACCTAAACTAAACTAAAACTCAACTGGCAAAGGATTCCTCTCGGACATGTGATTCTTCGCTTGTCTTTTTTTTTTAAGTGAAATAAAACGGAAGGTACTTTAGCCCTCACATGGTCTCGTCGCGAAGCAAAAGAAGAAGACACCCCTTAAAAACAGAGTGAGGCGCGCCTCCCGCCTCCCCAAAGGAGGACTCCGTGCTTCTCCGCCCGCAAGGACACACACGTTGTGAAGCAAAGCGGAAAATGTGTGTTCATTATCACATAAAAGGCTCCCGTCGCGAAGAATGGAGGTCCGAAACGGGAGTGATCGGGAGACAATGGGCTGTCAATGGATCGCTCTAACCTGGCTGGTCTCAGCGCGCCTGCCCTATTGTGCCACGCTCGTTTTAAACTACTTAGCTGACTCCCCCTCCGCTGATCCCGAACGATAAGATGTACTTCTGCCCGTAGACATTCGGGGGGGGGGAGGAAGAGGAGAAGGACGAAGACATTAAAGAAAGAAAAAAAATGAGCCACTGAGAAGTCTGCTGCTCTGGAGTAGCAATTGTTTCTTTCTAGTTTTGTCTCTCCTCGCTCATATTTTTTTCCCCTTAAACTAGCGGATGGCGGCTTGGTTTAAAAACAAAAAAAGGGAGGGGGGTTCAAAAGATCACACTCATTAGTTCATCTCCACACTTTTTTTAAAAACTGCTGGTGCTTTAAGTCGTCGAGATCTGCGAATAAACAAAATCAGTAAACAAATAATAATAATAATAAAATCTAACTCCAAATTCCAGGAGGGCAAACTTTACGCAGCACGTCATACTTCGGTAAATTTACACAGATATTAGGACGGCTGTTCTTTACCTCTCGCTATGTGTATACTGTATGTGTGTGCGTGTGCGCGCGCGTTTCCTCTGCTCCTTTTGAGCCATTGTGCTTAACTGAATTTTATAACGCTGATCGATATCTTGGTAAAATATTCATTTTTAAACTAGCGGGCAGTGAAATCTTTGCTTTGTGCTAAAGTCAACAGTCGCTCCAATAAATGCAGCGATGCCTTTCCGCGGAATTGCAGACGGTGGGGTATCTGGCTTGTCATCTGCGATCTGCAGCTCTCTGGCATCAGGTAGGGGGATTTATCTTGGCTTTTAATTGGGAGCATTGTTACAAGGGGGAGAACCGCATTTGCTTTCTGCTTACTGCTACTTCCCACTCAGAATCGGGCCCAGAGGAACAAGGCAACAAACAGCCTTTCTCCCCTCACCCCCAAACTTCCCAGGAAGGAAAAGGCTCCATTGGTGCTGGTTTAGGCAGAAAAAGAATGTGGATGGCCGATGCCCTCTGGTTCCAACCAGCCTTTCCTCTCTCGTACACATGGCTGCAGGCAGGTGCCCAGGGCACAGCACAGGAATGCTGCTCCATGGCGGCTGGGGGCAGAGGCGAAAATTCTCCGCGGCTGCTGCTGCTTCCCCCCTCTCCCCGGAAGATTTCCCCCATAGCTAACTGAAGGGACCACTGGGGGCTGGTGGTAGTGGTGACGGAAGGTTTATGCTATATGCTTAGGCTGAAGCAAATTCAAGTTTACCCAAGAGTAGGGATCAGTAGTTTTCATTGGAAAGAAAACAAAGGGTTGGCCTAAGCAGGCACTTTGATCTCATACAGGCAGCTCTCTTAACGGTAGCAGATTTGATTGTTGCAAAACTTTGCTTGAATTACTCTAAATCCTCTCCCATTTTGCTTTCTTTGTTTTCTGCTTGTAATAGCTGGACAAAGGTGGCTTTTAGCTATCCTTTTGTTCTTGCAATAGGTACTAGATAACATTTTCCTCTCAATATACGGCTACCTGGATTTTTTTCCCCTCCTTTTGTTAAAGCCCAAAAGAAACAAGGAAACACAACTTCTACACAGGTTTACCCACTGGACACAGTGCCAGGTAAACACAGAACTACCCCAAAATATTAACTTTCCTTTAATTAGGTTTTGTCATTTAATTGTTTTGACAGAAAAATGTGAAGACTTTGAATAGACTGAATGGAAAAGATAGAGCTTTTCACCTTGAGAACTTTTTGCGTGTGAAAACCTAGGATAGGATAGGAGCTAGGCATCACTTGCCATCTTCCTAGGACATCTTCCCTGAGCTTTTCATTAAAAATCATCTGTCAGGCAACCTGAATGTTAGATCCCTCCAAACATGTTAGAATACAAGTACTGTCTCCAGGTAGCAAGAATGATTCCATTTGCAAATTACTTATTACATCTAGCTTGTAATGATTAAAAAGCAGGTGATGACTGTTTTTCCACTGGCTTGAAATTATTTCTCTCAATGCTGTCCAAAATGTGCAGGCACTTATTCCATCACCAAAGCAACATATATACTGAGGTGTTTTGATCTGCAGGAAAGGATTAAGATCCAGGCAAAAACACTCACCTTTCCATCCCACAGGCTTCCATTGAAATTTGCTGAACTCAGTGGAACTCAAAGGTTATAAATTTTATTTCAGTTGATTGTTTTTCACATACATATTTATTTTGTCCTCAAGTATGCATATGGTATTATTAAGATTTCCCATTGCAGGGATGGAAGATGGGTGCTTTATTATAAAGTTGATCCTTGGGTTGTTGGCTAAAAATCAAAACAATATACAGTGAATATTAGAAAGATTGTATAATGCAACAAGAAATTTGGATCTGAACATTTATGTATCAAAGACAAGAGAAATTGTTTTTGACAAGAAAAATGTATTTCACAATTGCAAGTTATGCATAAACAGTGAAAAGCTAGAGCAACTAGATGCATTTTTAACTTGGTGGGATGTTTTTAATATGGGAAAATGGATGAAAAAAAATAAGATATGCAAATACTGGCAGAAATATAGAAATATAGTATCTATTGAACAAGAAGGATGGGTTCTATGTATGGACAATGAATGATGTAATCAATTTAGCTGTATTTCCTTTTCTTATCTCACACCTTTAATTTCTTTGGGTTACTATTTTTACTACCTTTCTGCATGTTTTGTGTGTGTGTGTATGTGTTAGTGTATATACTATACATACAATATATATATATGAATATACACATACATATATCTCAGAACCATAGGAATTCCCTTTTGTCTAGGGTCAGTAACCTGCAGTGGACAAAATCAAAACAAAAACTACCCTCCCTTCATTCTAGACATGTTTGCTATGATATCTGTGGGTGAAACTGTCTTTTTTTTGTGGTAATTTTATCATTTGTGAAGGGAGTTAATAAATAATAATAGACACCACCACCACCCCCTCAGCTTAATTAGAATCCAGATTTTCTGGGTGTATTTCATACCTCGCCGACTTGGCCTTTCAAACTATTTCCCCCTCCCTAGTTTTTCTTCCGACTAAAGTAGTATGTCGCATTTTTCGGGGTAGGGAGAGACAAGGAGAGACCGGGCAGAAACCTTAGAAAGGGCAGGAGATCCGCCTGGGTTCCTCCGAGCGCTAAAGAGCGGGAAGGACCTTCTCCTCGGGGCCCGACTGCGTGTGAGGTCTGTCTCGGAGGGCAGGCTCTTAAGAACCTTCGCTTCCCTCCAGATTGGGCCTGAAGAGGAAAAGGGCGGGGGATCTTCTCGTCTGATTTCCCTTCCATCTAAACTAACGTGACAGCTTATATTTCCCCAGCAAGATGGGATCGCTGCAGGACACACAGCGAGGCTAATGGTTTTTCAATAATTAATGCTGTCCCCGCCACTGGTAATGCGGCCTCTCGGATTTGTCAATTACTTGTCATTAAACGAATGTCTACCCACGTCCTTGCTTAGGTGGCAGAGCGGAGGAAGGAAAACAGCTCCCGTCTCATCTGGCTCAGCAGGGGAAGACCCTCCAGGGTTGCGAGGCTCAGGCAAGATTCCTGCAAGAGTCGAGTCCTCAGGAAGCTTCCCGGGAGATTTTATCTGCCAAGTGGGCAATTGGGGGCTTCTTTATCCTCGTACTTCTTTACTTGCACTCGGATGTTTGCTCGCTTGTTTGACTGGAAAGACACAAGCCAACAAGCACAGAGACCAGGAGGTAGCAAATCGTTCCAGGAACAGTGTGACTGAGTCCAGTTAAATTTGCCAACTCCTTTTCTATTTGCTGCTCCCGTGCCTTTAGCAATACCGAAGAAGTCAGGCTTTCTATCGCCGCCATGAGATTTACGCACCACGATAGAAATAAGAAAAATGCAACGCTGTTGCTTTTCCAGCCTTCCAGCTTAGGGTCACCGGCTGCTATTTACCCTATCCAGCAGGCAGGAAAGTGACAAAACCATATCGATCACACCAAAACGACATAAGCTGCCTAGAAGCCCTTTTCAGCGGGTTCAACAGCTTTTACTTTACAGGGGCAGATGGGAAACACACCTATTCCCATTCGAGCATGCGCAGAGGGTCATTTTTTCCCGCCACCGAGTTTTTGCAACCTTGGTCTTCCGGTCTCATCGCTAGCCGGGTTGCAAAAGAGGGTGGCCCGTTGCTTCAAGGAACTTGGCCGGAGCGAGGCCCCGGCTCCGAGGCCTCCCTTGGAAGTAAGAGACAAAACAAGCAGCTGCCCCTAACGCCACAGCTTTGCTCAAGAGACAGGGACCCTTCCTGCTCTCAAGCGACGCCAGGAGGCCTGGTGCGTCGCGTTCCGAACTCAGCGGCCGACAAGACAGCCAAGCCTCTCAGCGTCCAGGTAGTGATCCTGGAACCCTCCTGCCTGGGCCGTTGCAATTCGAAGTGCTGCTGTCTTTGTTTTTGGCGGGCTCGTGCTCCAAACTTAAAGCCGCAGTGGTGGAGAGTCTCAGGGCCAGCCAGAAGTGGGGGAGTTCGTGAGGCAGCTTTTTTCCTGCGCAAGGGGACGCCGCCGGCTAAGGACCCCCTACACTACAGCACCCTAGCGGCAAAGTGCTTTTGCTGGCGAAGATCACCCGACCCCGCTGACCAAGAAGTCGCTTGGGCTTCTTCTTGCCCGACGTTCACCGCGGGTAATCCCCGCCCTCTCGCCTTTGCACAGCTACTGCAGTACACGGACTCTTAGTTCAGCTTTGCCCCCCGGCGTTTGCGTTGCCTCTTCGTTTGGCCTGTTTAGTATCTTAGTGCAAGGCTCTCGCATTTCCCCCCTTTTCTCTTTGGGGCGAAACCTCTAAATTCCAGTATAGTCTCACTTAATTGCGAGGCTGGGGCCCTTCCTTCATATCCGGTCCGCCCGCTTTTCAGGGAGTAGTTTTACGCCAAGGCGAAGACTTCGAAAGCCAAAAGATTCACAGGAACAGAAATGGGAAAGGCGTCGGGCTATCGACGAGTCTTTCCACAAACCAACTGGCAGTCAGGCCTAGTGAAACCTGCCAGATCAAAGGACGAAGCATCATAACGATGCTGCAGTTTAACTAAAAAACAATAGGATATTGGGCTACTGCAGAAGAAAGTGAGCTGGCCGCTAGGATTCGTGTGGCGGCGGGGGATAGTTAGTGGAAAATCTCAGCTCTTTTGGGTTAACAGAGCACCGGGACTACTTTCCCCTCGCATTCAATCTCTCTCACTTTCTTCACCAGATACGGAGCCTTGTTCCAAAGGCAACGTCCAAAGAGAAGGCCTGGAGTAGAAACAAATAATAACCTCCCGCTCCCTGAGCGGCCCGTGTATGCTCTGTTAAGAATGGAGCCGCCGCGTCGCTTTTCTGTGCCGAATTCCTCTATTCAGATTTGCAACAGAAGGGCAGAAATCATCTAATTGTCTGCCCTTGTTTTCTTCTCGTCTTTTCCCCCTTTACTTCCCTTCCCCAAAAATCCCGCTCCACCCCCTTCTCTGTTGTGAGCCTGGTAATGACATGCAAGGACCGGCTGAAAGACAACCAGACATCAAAGCACAAAGCAAAGGACATTTCCCCCACGTCGATAAGAAAGTCACACTCCAAACTTTCTTTTCCTTCTTAAAAGGAGCTCCGACGGCCGAAAAGATGGCATTTGGGGTTGTCCCCAACATTTAGGTCCTGCACAATCCCATTACAAAGAGACCGCGTCTGGCAGGACTTCAGAAATGTAAGGAATTTGGGGACCAAACAACATTTATTGGGGATAAGAGAGCGTATGTCTATGTGTGTGGGGAGGGGGGCGGTCAAGCGGGTGGAGAAGACACACATTTGGAGCTGAGATGGGACTAATTATCGAGATAGAGAAAAAGGAGCTGGAACACCCAAGTCGAGCTGAGTCGTCTCCCGGGAGACTGATGGAGACCTATTTTACAAGCTGTAATTCCGCTTTAGATGCTTGCAAACTAAAGTCAATTCACACCCTCTTCTTTATTCTAGAAATATTCCTAATCCTGCAGTTCAAGCAGGAATCCTCTGGCTTCTTCCCTCCTAATATTAATCTAGAAACTTCATAAAAGGAGGCTTGATTATAGGAGGGTGGAATCACTTTCCTTCCCAGTTTAACTACCTCGGCAACATTTAACCTTCTGATGAATAAATATTAAACTTGGAGAAACATCCTGTGCCCTTCTACAAGCTCTTGCTCTGTTACCCATTTGACAGGCCAATTAACAACAGTGTGGGGAAATTTAAAAGAAAACCACATTGCTTTTGATGCCAGTATTTTCAAGCAGTATTTGGGAGTGAGCATGGACATTTTTCTTTGATCTTGTCTTAATGCTTTATTTATAATTATGTAAAACAAAAGGGAATTATTCATGTGGATGTGATTAATATAAAAATGAATACATCTTTGTTATTGCCAAGACCTAGAGTGCTTTAATCTCATCGCACTAGTTCTATGGACAGCTGGCTAATCTGATCATACCTATGCTCACTTGAAAGTAAGCATCCTTGTTTTCAGCTGTAAGTATAGTTAGAACAAAAAGAATTCAATCTGAACTCTTAGTTGGGAATAGAGTGTGGGTTGGAGTCATGTGCTTTTGGATTAAGTTTTATTTTTGATTAAGAAAATCAATAAAAAGTCATTCATGTTTGCAAAATAATCATAACACTTGTCTTCTTTTAGAATCTTGAGCCTTCCTCTGATCATTTAAGCTTTGCAACAGAGTCATCAGGCAATTTAATTTCATTGATACTTATGAACAATTGGTTTGATTAATTTGATAAGACAGAAAATACAAATGAGTATGCATGCCAATTATAATAAACAAAAATAAACATCTGCATTTATTTTATAATACTGTATAATAAAAACATAACTACTACTTGACCAGAAACAATAATTGAGGAGTACAAATACCACCAGTTCTAAAAGCAGGGGTTACATTTTATTACATTTGGATATTGACGTCATTCTATTTTCTAAATCATTTGATAGGTTAACTTTAAATAGGAAAAGTAGAAAATTGTTCTCTCACAGAAAAAAGGTCATATCATATCAGCCCTTAAATAACAGAGAGCACTCCATTTTCTAAGAAGTAATCACAGTTCTCTCTTCTGTGAGGCCTCATTTTCACCTCTCCTTCTCTCTCCAGCCCTGAATCTTTCCTTTAATTGATTGCCAGTTCTTCAAGCACTAGAGATATACCTCTAGCAACAACTTGATCTAGAGCAAGCTATTAATCTCTCTCATTGTGGCAGATCTTGCTATTGTTAAAGGAACAGCTGCAGAGTTCAGCTAAAGAATTAATGGTGGGAATCCCAGGCCTATTTGAAATTAAATGTTTATGACCCTTCCAGATTGGGTTTTTGGATTATGGTAAGAGTTGCAGGCAACATATTTACTCAGAAGTTCATTTAGATTGCTTTCCATACTTGTAAATTATAAGTCTTTTAATTAACATTCTTGCTTCACAATGGATAAACTGGCTCATCACAAGGATTCTGGGTTGAGTTTTATGGGATCTCTTCTTACCTTGCTCTCCATCTGTACTGCAACTGTAAACTTCTGAGCTATATTACCTGAATTAATTTGAAAGAATATACCACAAAAATCTTTAATAATTTCTAAGTGATATTTTAAGTTTAAATCAAGTCCATAAGCTTCTTTACCTGTAAAATATAATTCATCCACCACATGTTCTTTTCCTTAATTTCTTTCCTAACACATTTCCTGCATATTCAGAATGTTGGCAGCAATCCAAAATCTATTTATCTGGGATTAAATTTTACTAATCTCAGTGGGACTTGTTTTTGAATAAATATGCCTGGAATTTCTTTTTCCTGAAAAATCTTTAACTTACTTTTTCTATAATCCTAGATTTATATGGAAAGAGATGCCAACCACAAATGGAGGTCTGACATAGATTTAAGAACCTAGAAGGTTTGTTTCAGAAGCCAACAAAACAATCACAAATGGCTCTATGGTGTTTAACAGGATTACTTAAAGCCTGAACAAGAGTGAAGTCTAGATTATAGTGGCACTGCAGCCAAATTGACACAGCAAAAACCCTCTGTGGCACCTTAAAGGCTAACATCAGAATAAGATGAACTTTCATGGAACCAGTGTTCTTTTTATTAGATATGATATCATCCCAAAATGGCATGTGGGACTAATCTGAGTGTAGGAACAGGAAGAATATAACAGCATTTAAGTCTAACAAATAATATGCAAGAAATCCCTGAGTGCAAATTACATTAATAAATATATGGGCATAACATTTAGTCAGAAAATGCTTGAACTTAATGGGACATGCTTATTGAAACTTATATGACTGCCAATTAAATAAGGTCCACAGGCTTTAAAAATACCTTCGTAATTGAATGTCTAGCATTATTACTACCATAATTATATTTCCAGTTATAGAGACCAGTGGAAACATGCATTTCTGCTTTTGAATCTTTTAAAATCCTCTTTATTTTCTCAAGTGTATGGCTTGTTGTTTCCAGGTTTTTCTTCCAGATATTTCCAACCTGAGTGGGAAAATTCCAACTGCTAGGAATTATGGGTGTCCCTGGTGCTTTAAAAGGCTGGTCACTTCACAGTGTGTCCAATCAGAAGTCTGCAGGGCCTTCAGCTGAGCAATTGGCCTGCAGATAATAAAGACAGCCAGGTTTAAAAACAGTTAAGATGAAGTCAGGGTGGCAAGAGGTTTAAGTAACTAGAAAATAGCATTTGATTGAAAATGTTTTTGTCTTCATAATTATTGTTTTTAGAAGGATCTTTTTCTTTTATGTAAGTAGCTTGCCAACTTTTGTGATACAAGTCTGGTATGTCAAAGCCAAGGAGCTAATGGGAGCTCTGAATACTTCAGTAAAATAAATTTTTAAAGAAAAATATAAGCATTATTTATAATCTATCTAACTATCTATTTATCTATCTGATGACTGAGTGTGCACACACACATGCGCGCACACACACACACATAAATTATGACTGAGTAGCATGTGTTTTCTAATTTCCATTGATCTCCAAGAAAATCTGGATTCTCCATCCCAGAAGAATTTTCATCCTAATTCTTTATTCATAGGAACATTCAAAAGATTGCTCAATTGGTAAATATAAATCTGAAGTTTATATAATATGTAGCCTAAAATGAAGCATATTCGCAATACATCTTTGCAATTTTGGCTTTCAAAATAGACAATAATTCAGTGTAGTAACAATTTGCAATTTTCTAAAGTCTAGCATCAGATATTACAAGTTACAGTTTTCTAATGTCTAGCATCATTCCTTTGAGGGGGGAACGTGATTTAGGCACAGGGATCTAGGTTCCAAGAATTTAAGGATGATGAGTTATATAATACATTTATTTCTATAATGTAAAATAAAGTCCCGTTGCTATATCTCTCAAACCTGCAGTGTTGCCTTTGGACAAGCCCTAAATCAGGTTTGAATTCAACTTCTTGGACATAATCCCTGGTGTTAGTTATACAGAGGTCACTGATTGTGGATTTGAGTAATCATTTAGAGACTGAAATATCTAGGGAGAGAAAGAACTTGATGTTAGCCTGTGTTAGCCGGTGATCTCCCAACCATATTTGTGACCCTAATCCGAAGTAAACAAGATGTGGGTTCATTTAAGGAGAGCAGACTGAATTCTTCCCAGTTTTTTTTAACTGGAGGCGTTCATGGAGGCTGCAGTCCTATTCTTACCCCGGAGCAGGTGCCATTAAATCAGTCAACCTGCCTGCGAAGGTCCCGGAGCACCGCTTTTTGAGGTCCTTGGCAAGAGTTTTTCCTCGCCGACCGCGAATGGCTCCCCTCCCTGCAATTTTCATCGTGGAACAGCCAATGAAATCTGCTCCAAAGCTCAAGGAAATGATGCCAAGCCGCTGGAAGCTGTTTATCTCAGGTGCCTGTAACCTGCAGTTATCTGCTGCCGGATCATTTAGGGAACTCGGTAACCTGAGATGAGGCTCCATTGATGGTGGAGAGAGCGCCTTTTAGATTCCACCCCTTACTTGGTAAACAAGGCCGAGGAGTTGCCTTCCCTCCCTTCCGCCCCACAGAGCCACTTGC
The DNA here is from genome assembly GCA_009733165.1 of Naja naja. Lineage (NCBI taxonomy): Eukaryota > Metazoa > Chordata > Lepidosauria > Squamata > Elapidae > Naja > Naja naja. The sequence goes on along the minus strand of CM019150.1, from coordinate 125,808,137 downwards.
CGCGAGCGAGCACTTCGCTTATCTCGGACGTCGCTCCTTCTGCAGCGTCTCGGGGAGAATTCTGGGCACAAACGACGGAGGGCAAGGGCCGAGGCGGGCGGGCCCGGAGCCCTGCCGGGCGGCTGTCCCTGAACAAGGTGTTAAGTTCAGGACGCCTCGACCTGACTTCTGCAAGTTGGCCATTTTGCAAGGCAAGCGCTGAGCGGGCCTGTGCAAGCCGCGTTTACGGCGATTTCAGAGAAGCCGGCGAAGTTCTGCAGAACTGAGCTGCAATCCCAGGGATTTAGACATGACCCAATTTTGCCAGCCTAAATTACAAAAATTCATAGTATTTCTGCCCGGACCGCCCCTGCGTTTTAATATTAAAGTTGTTAATACAAATAATTTAAAGCAGCAAACTATCCAACGAACTATGTTCCCCACAACAATCCTATGAGGTAAGTTGGGCTGTGGCGGAAGATCACCCAGTTGATTTCCACGGCTTAAGTGGAACTTGAACCCACGGTCTTCCACTTTCTAGCTTGGAGCCTTAACCACTAGACCAAACTGGCTGTATGTTTAGAAGCATTTGCAAACTACACAAACATTAGTTAAGATGATTTTGAACTCATGCGACCTCATCAGTTAAGACTTGGTTGTTAGAAATAATGGCACTATGAACTGAGAATTTTTGAATAGGCATTCCCCCCCATAAAATTATTTTTAAAATGTCTTCACATTTTAATTTTTTAAAAAGAACTTCCTGCACAAATTTTGTAATACCCCTCCCCCAATCTTAACAGACCCACGAGTCCTACTGAAGTCCTGCCAAATGCAGGGTGGCCAGGTTTAGACAACAGAAATGCCTATGTCATCCTAGGAAATTTTGGCCTTGCTGAACCAGAGTGCAAGTAGATTTGCCTCAAAGTTATCTTCAGTACTTGAGGTTTCCCTTATGTTGATTGGAAAGGTGGATGCTGTTCCTACTGAACCTTGGACAGGGGCAAATGATAGAGACCCATATGTTTTTCTTGGTCAGGGCTTTTGATGAGTTATGGTTTTGCAGAATTAAACAATTCTCTGGAAACAAAGACCTTTGATTCATTATTGGAAGGAATTTCTTTGCCTTAAGTCTTGCCTAGACTCCCAAAGAACAAAAGTGAAGCCACAACTTGGAAAGAAAACAGGAAGGTAAGAGAAGAGGATGAATGATTTGTGCTTATCTTTTTGCAGTAGCGATGAGTTCCATTGATAGTAGAAAAACCATAATGTTTAATTTCTGTTGTATCACAAGCTTTGATTGGAAGACTATTAACAAAGATGCAAAGATGCAAATTATGGAATTCAGTCTAGTTTCTGTCACTGGGTTGATTTACATATTTCATGAAGCTATAGAGGAATATTTTAGTTTGCTGAATAACCCATAGTAATTAGATTTATCTAATTAGAGGATGGGTTAAGTAAGGTGATATGTGTACCCAGTCAGAGAGTGACACAAGATTACATTAGATCAAGCAGTAGCCCATATAACTCAGTGGGGCTTCCATATAACTGCAGGTTCTCCAGAGTTTCAGACAAGACTCTGATGCCAAGGAACAGGCTTAAAACTTTGCCAAGAATCTCTTCCTCAAAGAATTAGAACTATTTTAAGATGCCTTCTAAATAAATGCATTACAGTGAACTCCTAAGAGGAGCGTTTTGTGTTTGCAAGAGTGATGAGCAAGAAAACTGCCCTATTTCCCAGATTTTCTAAACTAAAACTAAAAGATAAAAAGGTTTGATTCCAAGTCTCCATTTGGCATGATTTGATGTGAAGCAAGGCCACAAATTAGATGGTGGTATTCAGCAGGTTCTGACCAGTTCTGGAGAACCGGTAGTGGAAATTTTGAGTAGTTCAGAGAACTGGCTAATACCACCTCTGACTGGCCCCGTCCCCATCTATTCTCTGCCTCCCAAGTCCCAGCTGGGTCTTCTTTTGTTGCCCTGCACAGGAGAATGGAGCTGGAAAACAGGTTAGTGGGGCGGGGAGGGAATGGAGATTTTGCAGTATTCTTCCCCTGCCACACCCACCAAGCCACGCAATGCCCACCAAGCCATGCCCACAGAACCAGTAGTAAAAATCTTTGAATCCCACCACTGCCACAAATGTAAGAGCTTTGAAGCAAATTATATACACGGAACTCCTGATAATCATAAAGGGAGGCCCAACTGAGAGTAGCTGTCCTTATTGAGTACTCAAACTCTGACCTCCATGCCTCCATCTCAAACTCACAGCCCATGTTAAACTCATGGCCCATGGGCCAGATGCATCATGTGCTGGCCATGCCCACACCCAGTTTAGCAAAGGGTGAAAATTGTGATATGTCATGTGACAACACTGTGACAATACGAGCTTGACAACCCTGTTTTGGACACTCAGAAGTCATACCTTTCCAAAACGACAAATTCAACAGAAGCCAATCTCAACAACCAGGCTCATTCTCTCCCAAGACCCTCCTTCAAGACCCTCCTTCATGCATTGTTGATAGGGGAAAGTTGGTGGTTAGGCTGAGCTACTTCAACTCCTCCCCAGTACCTTGATGCTGTTCAGAGAAGTTGGCTCCAAGTGCTGTTCCTCCAAAAGCCTTGCTGGGTGAGGGCTACTGTTGGTGGAGGACCCCAGAATTGGCTGGTTAGTTGAGGTGATATTAAGGGACTATTTGGGCACTGTTATATAGTTGACTGCATATGTCACTTGATTGGAGCATTTGCCCAGCTATTTCCCACTATTCTGAAGACCTGCCTGTTGTCAAAAAGTAGACTTTCAGAAGACTAACTTGTGCCAACTAGCTCAAGTCAGGCTGAGCTTTAGAATGTGTGTGAGCCAGCCTCAGCCTAAAGACCCCTGCTTTGAAGGGCTTTGAGGGACTTGAGAGGAAGACAAGTCTTGATTCAGAAGAATTTTATTTTAATTTCCAAAACTATTTCCAGGAGCAGCTTATCAATAGCACTGTCTGAGACACCCAGTACAATTTCTCAGAAAAACCTATTTGTTATTGGTTCAAGACAGGGAATGCAGTGAGGCAATGACAAAAAGCCTCAATGTTTACTGTAGAAACCAAGCATGAAATTGAATGTTAACTATTTCAGAAAAAATGCAAATCCAATTGAAAACAAAGGCAAGAACAATTTAGAGGTATCAGCTTATGGAGCTCCAGTTGAAATGTATTATTGAAGTTTTGCCTGTGGGATTTTGAAAAGACAGTTTTACAAAGCAGGCACAGTCAGAAGAAATGTACTTAAATAATCCATAAAAAGAAAGAAAATTGCATGTTTCAAATAAGGCACACTGAAGTCTCTTAATTTAACTAAGTGAAACTGTGGACATTGCTTAACTTTCACTTATATATCTATAGGCCAGGGATATTTTTCTCTGACCTTAAATAAAATTTGAAGAGATCACCAAAAGGTAGGAAAAAACTCCTGGCATCTTAAAGGAGTAATATATCACTGCCTAAGCTGGAGGCAAGAAACCAGTTTATTTGGTCAAATACCCAATCTGATTAAGTGGATTCCAGGATCAGATGCAGGTTGCAAGCATCTTTCATTATTGTTGGGTTTATTTGCTGTGGCTGTTAACACAATGTGGAAAAATTGAAAATATATATTTTATTTTTGAATAAACATTGACATTGTCACTATTTTCAGTTTTTGCTAGTTCCCATTTAGTATTAAGTTGCACTATTTTGGATCAGACTTCCCTCTCAAGCTTGCTTTAGTTGAAAAGTTGCTTTTTAAGACAATATTGGCTTAGTGGTAGAGAGATGTTCTAAGGTTTGGAATACAGAAATGGTCTGTTATTCTTTATGAGCCTGTATAGTAAGAATTATTAGATCAACTATTGTCTCAGCATGCATCAATGTTCTAAAAACAGAAAGACAACTAAAATTTTAGATAGCCAATAAAAATGCTTTCCAATAAATTATACAACCAACAATTGAGTGATTGGGATTCACTCTAATTGTGATGTTGAAGGATGTGTCTGTGCCTGTGTAAGCATTGCTCAAAATTATCTCCCTTTAAGAATTCCAACAATATGCAAGGATGATTTGGTAGAGATTTTACTAGTGTATTGCCTACTTCCTCCAGCCTCCATAAAACTAGTAGGGTGCTTATCTTTGGATCATGCTTGTTTCTGGAATAGCAATGAATTAAGATACATAATTACAGGATTTATATAGGGACAATCCTCATTGAACTTCCTAGGCTTGGACTTCTGGGCAGATATGGATTTTTTTCTTTCTTTCTTTCTTTCTTTCTTTCTTTCTTTCTTTCTTTCTTTCTTTCTTTCTTTCTTATTTATTTATTTATTTAGATGTATATGCCGCCCCATCTCCGGGGGACTCGGAGCGGCTCACATAAAAGTCAAAATAAAAACATAAATACAAGAAATTAAAATATAAACTTCCAAATAAATCTCTAAAATGTAATAAAATCAATTAATTAAAAGAAAAACCCCAAACCAACTTCAATCCAAAACAGACAAGTTTTAAGATCGCGGCTGAAGGAGCGAAGGTCGGGAGCCAACTGCAACCCCAGGGGCAGTTGGTTTCATAGGGTGGGTGTCCCAACAGAGAAGGCCCTCCCCCGGGGAACCGCAAGTCGACATTGTCTGGTCGACGGCACCCCGAGGAGGCTCTGTCGGCTGCAGCGCACTGGGCGATTGGAACTCGATGGCGGTAGGAGGCGCTCCTGCAAATATCCTGGACCCTGGCCATGGAGGGCTTTATAGGTTAACACCAGCACCTTGAATCCTATCCAGAGGGCAACCGGTAACCAATGTAGATCGCGCAAGAGGGGTGTCACATGGGAGTATCGGGTCATTCCCATCACTACCCGCGCAGCCGCATTCTGCACCAGTTGAAACCTCCGTATAGTCTGCAAGGGCAGCCCTAGGTAGAGAGCATTACAGTAGTCAAGACAGGAAGCGACGAGAGCATGGGTGACTGTGCATAGGGCATCCTGGTCCAAATAGGGGCGCAATTGATGCACCAGGTGAACCTGGGCAAATGCCCTCCAGGTGACGGCTCCCACCTGCTCCTCCATACTTAGCCGCGTAATATAGGGGAATAATAGAATGTCCATTCTACTGATTTCAGAAGGTCCTTTGTAAGGGAATGCTCTTGGGATCTTCAAGAATTTCTTGTGTATTGATTGTGATAACTTCCCTAAAAATATTATTTCATGTTGAAATAATTCGTTATTGAATCCTTCCTATTTAACAAATGCATCTGTAATAGTAAGTTCTTTAAGACTTAGACAAATTGAAACAGTTTTGGATCCATGTAATATCCATTTAATTTCAGTATAGGATTAATTCAGTCCTTAAGCTTATTGTAAAGTGTAGACCACATAGAAACATATTGCTTCATCATCTTTTTTTTACAATATGAAGACTTAAAAATACAGATAAACAGTCCAAGTCCCTGATGTAAACCCATATATTTCTTAATGCCTAAACTTTGACAAAGGGAAAGGACATGGGGAATAATGGAGAAAGAAGAAAAATGACGGCCACACATTAAATATAATTGCAAGAAAGCATTACAAACAATAGATAGCGGACTGAATTTACACAAAAATAAAACACTAATTCTGAACTCAGAGAGTATTATTTTTATAGAGAAGGCATATGCATCTATTTAATTATTTATTTATAGTTTGTTCTGATGTACATGCTAAAAGAGCAGCAGTTTTAGAAGGAATGCTTCCTGGAAGATAGTATCTGCCATCGATGATTTATGAAGACCCTTGAATTAAAGATAATTATGTCTTAAAAGACGTAGTCAATTTATTAAAACAACAACATGGCACTGACAGCCAACAACTCTCTAGGGGCTTCAGGCCTGTTTATTCCCATGCTTATGTGAAGATGCCGGAATCAGACCAGGAACTTCTGCAAAAGTTTGCTGGGACTGCCCGAAGCCAATTTTTATGCAGCACTCCCTTTATTTCAGTTTAGTTTATAGCACAATACATCTAGAACACTAGCTCTCCTGTGTGCAGGATTCAAGGCACTTGTCACATGCTACTGTAGGAGAGCACCACCCCCAGTTACCAGAATCTGGAATCTTCAGTTCAGCTAATTCAGTTATACACAGTGTCTATTTACTCCCATCCGCTCTCTGATTTCTCTTTAACTGTTCTCAGGAGACTCAGCCTCAAGTGTTTTAATGCATGACAGTGATTTATACCTGAATTTAATTTAATTTATCTGTCAAATTAGATTGGGTGGAACTGTTACTTTTACATGGCGTATTATATGTTGGATCTTTATGACCTCTTGTTACAGATAGGAAGAATAAGAAAATCAGTCTTTTGTCCATGCTTTGTTACTTGAGACTGCAAGTAGTGCCTCATGCATCTGAATGCTACTAACACCTGCTAGATATATCCTAACTTGGTTCACTCTTTAAAAAATGTTAATTGATAATACCAAACTAAAAATATATATACAGTACATAAAACAGTATGAAAGGAGCAACACATCTCAGAACAGGTAAGCTTAGCAATTGTAAAAAAAATTAGCAATTTTAAAAGAAAAAGAGGGACTGGAGATTATAAATAGAATAAATAAAAATGTTATGGTATTTAAAGGCCTTGCTTCTTAGATGAAAATATTAATTCACATGTTATCATTCTGATAATTCATTGCTACATATCACATATAGATTTCTCTTTCCGGTGTTGTATAATTTTTAGCAAACCTCTGTGCTTGAAGAATCTAATTCTTTATACTGGGAATATAGACAAAAGGAACATGAATCCTTAACACGCTGCTTGACCCAGAGTCATGCTAACAATCCTGCTGATGTCTGTTTAAAATGAAACAACAATCGGACAACCTCAAACCATATGAGTTAATATTCCAACTACTAAATTACATATTCAACAGTAGGGTGATTGTAACTAGTTACTTCTTGAATGTTCTTTGAGGCATTCAGTATGCATGGAACACATTTTTTGTTTTATTAGTAAAATGTTAAGATTAAAGGAAATAAATTTTACACTGTTTAATTCAAATCTCTATTGGTCTACAAGACTGGAGATAATATATTATTCAAGGCCACATAAGAAATAACTTATCAAGATCATCTTCCTTGAACTTGCTAGGATTATTGTTTTAGGAACCACAGATAATTTTCCCCAAAACTCTGACCACTGTGAAACTTCAGAAGCAGTAATCACACGTGGACCCAATATACCTAATAACACTTCTTAAAGGTAGGTAATTACCACTAAGGGGTAATTTGGGCATATCCTAGGGATAATGGAGCAATTTGTAATTTCTTATTTGTGAATTCAAGATCCAGTTTGGGGCTGCTCTATTAAGATGTTTCTAAAAACAACAAGCTGGGGGCTGGGGGGGAGTGGGAGGATACATTACAAGTAGTCCTTGTAAGTTTTTCTGATTTACAACTATAATTGAGCCTGGAATTACAGTTGTAAGTTGTCATGGTCCTAAGTTGAGCTATCCACATGACTGGAAGTAATTTTCTGGTCTTTTGCAATGGTTGTTAAGTGAATCCATTCATTTGAATGGGCTTTTTTTTTGCTGGATATCAGCAAAGGCTAACCTGCCCAACATGTAGTCACATGACTGCAGGGGGAAGGTGGCACATCTGTTTACAATGGCCAGGTACAATGGCCGTCATAACCTCAAAAGGCTGTAAATAACTAGTTGGTAAGCCAATACTTATGACTAGAAAAAGGGTAATTGGGCCAACAGTTTAAGAACCACTGCAGTAATAAATGCTTGTTGACTGCATTTTCAAAAATCCTCTGAAGTAAACCAATCATGTTAGAGTCACTTAGGTGAGATAGGCTGTGTAGAAATTTGATAGACAAATAAATAATAGTTAATTCGGCAAAAGTTTTAGAAGCAGCTCCCTCAGAACTGAGTCGATCCCAATTAATAACGTTGACAGAGCCCCAGTTGACCCCAAAACCAATTTAGATGCATTTTAAAAGGAGATTATGTCACAGTGTAAACTTTCCATGGGTTAATGGGTTAAAATTATATCCCACTATTCTCCATATGTGTGTGGCAGAACTGCATGCAAGTATTTAAAGTGATCCAGGGATCCCAACACTTGCCAGATAGGATCTGATAATAGATCTCTAGCTGAGCCCAAGGAGGAACTAAATTCTGAAGTTCCTTATTCCAAGCACTGACAGGCTCACTCTTGTCTTTAATTTCATATAGGCAGAGGATAGGAAATAAGGAGCATTCCACCATTTTACTTTGAAATTAAAAGAGTGCTGGCTAAAGTTCCAGTGAGCTTCAGTCACTGAGAGTTTTAGTCATCTTAGCTGATTCCTGACTATTTCTGAGCTTACCTGAAAAAATATTAATCAGAACAGAACTGTATTCCAACCAAATTCTGCTTTCAGTGTGATCATCAAATGCTTCTAGGAAGCATACAATTAAAGCAACTCTGCAATAGCCTCATTAGTGGGATATCTCTGACTTTAGTATTCAGAGGGCTACTGCTAATGAATAAGGACATCTGTGAAATATCAGCATAACTATTAATCTGTTTTAAAATAATATCCATGAACCTAACATTTGAGGTATACCACTTACAAATAAGGGCACCTGTTAAAATCATTATTGGTGGTAGACTGTTTTTAAAATATTATTCACATAAAGACAAACACCAAAAAGAAAATGTAGCCTGACATAAGACTGAGCCATTGGCTAACTGGGTTAATAAATAACCAGAATAACTAGACTGAAATTGTGAAAGAAGCTAAATAAACTATGTGTGGATTCAAGCTGGCAACATAAAAATGTACATATCTGACCAGCAAAAAAACACGCAGAAAAGAATTTTGGGAAAAGCAGTGCAGAAAGTGTACAAATTATCTTACTTACATATAATTAATCCAAATTAATTTCTACTCCTGGACCCTTTCCTCACTAGTGATTTTAAATAAATTGTAGGCCTTGTGGCATTGACATGGTCATACTGCCCTGCAGTTCTTTACTTACTCACTTGCAATATACATCAGCATCAGAACTATGACAATATTCTTTCCTAATTCCACCAAGGTGGACTTCATTCTAGCCCATTTTTTTAAAACCCTTTGAATGCTGGTTTCATCCATTTTAAACACCCTTGTGGACTCTGATGTCTTTAGTTCTGTGCTGTTAGTATAGGGCAGGGGTGTCAAACTCATGTCATCATGGCTGTATCATGTGACATATTGGTACTTTTTTTCCCTTTTGATAAACCGGGTGTGAGGCATCCGGCCCATAGGCCAGGAGTTTGATAGCCCTGGTATTGGGGTTTCTCCCCTTATTCTATTGTGCTTACCTGATTGGTGTTGGTGGAGCTTCAAGTAACATACTGGTAAGGTCTCTGGGCCACTTATGCTTTTCCTACCAGAGCATAACTTGGAAAACTTTGCAATCAACAATTAGTGATTATATTTAAAAAAATGAATGGGAAAGAAATTCTAAATAAAATAAAAGTACTATCACCAAGAAGATCTACTAATAATTCCTCCTCTGCTTTTCCTCTCAGGTGGTGACATGCTAAAGACAGAGTGCAGCAAAGTTAGAGCACTCAGGCAATTGCTTTGCTTATCATAACCACTTTAGGTTCTTCTTCATGGTTAATTCCTTAGTTCTTCTGTTGGCAGTATGGTATAGAATATATATATTTGCCTCAATTGCCAAGTATATCCCCCAATTTTGGTAAAAATAAATAATTGATGGAACTCTTCAAATTGCAGGCAAAAGATATTCTGTTCCATTGCCTCTTATATTGCATATAGTTTCAGACCTTCTACTATATACTCCCCACTAGAGAATTCCCTATATCTAGTACATGTTATATATTAACTAAGGTACTTATCTTCTGATGCTTAGTCAAGTCTGGATGCAAACTGGTCAATAGAGATCTCATAGTGTTTTGTTTGCACAGATACATTGGGATCTTCCATTATTAAATTGTGCTTATAGAGGTTAATGCAGGGATGGGCTGCTGGGGGTTCACAGGGGTTCAGGAGAGCCCCTAGCTAAGATTCTGTGCAGTTCTGAGAACCCCCAAATCCCACTCCTGGCTGGCCCTGCCCACCCCTCCCCTCACAGGAGTCTCCACGCGGCCCATTTTGGATGCAGGTAAGTGCAGGGTGGGTGTGGAGGCTTGGGGAGGGCAAAAAACAGGCCTCCTGGAAGTTCAGGAAGGCCATTTTCGCCCTCCCGGAGGCTCAAAGAAAGCCTCTGGAGCATGGGGAGGGCAAAAACACCCCCACTCCAGTGCAGGAGGCCGACTAGGCCATGCCCACCCAGCAACTGAGCAGAGAACTCCTTGCTAAAATTTTTGAAGCCCACCCTGGATTAATGTCTATTTGCACTGTCACAAATGCATTTTATCATGTCATTTTTTTACATGTATTGAGATCTACCCATCATTCTCTTCTCTCTCTCTGCAGCCAGTATCTGCCTTAAAGTGTCAAAACTTCATTTGCATTTCCACTGTATTTGTGCAGTTTGAGATTACTATTAATTAATATAATTGGACTACAGAAAATGGTATGAGATTCCCAATTTCAGTTCTGGATTCTCGTGGGACCAGAAGTCATCACAAGGAAAATAGATGCCTCTGGGGGGGAAATGTCCAGTTTCTACTGTATCTCAGTAAAATGCCCTGGAGGGAAAGGAATTTGCTTTTAGAAGTCTTTAAATGATTAATAGGAGCAGTGCCGATTGCAGCCCTGAGATCACCATCCACTCTCCACCCAGTTGTCAAGGAAATGTAGATATCTCCGTATCAAAACTGTGTCAGAAGAAGAGAAATACTACTTTAAAACTAAAACAGCTAAGTGGCTTTAAGCTGCCCCTGCTGGTGGCTAGGGAAGGCAATATCACCACATGAAGGCACTATCGCAAGGATGTGTTATATAAAAATGGTTCGTAAGATGTGTAGACGTAACTGCCAGAATTACCTAGCCAACTGATTGGAGAATTCTGGGAGTGGATGCCCACTCACCTTAAAGTTGTCAGGATTGAGAAATATTGCTATAAGTAAACCTTTCTAGTTGTAACATCAGGTCTTGCCATTCTATTCAGCTTTCTTTGGAAATGGCATTAAACCCAACACGATATTACTTCCAAGGAGTAAGACAAAAAAAGATGGAGTGGTATAACTGGAAGGCCTTTTCCATGGGTTGGGTCTTCTATAGAGATCAAGGCCCTGAAAGAACTCCTTTTCCTGGTCCATCCACCCCCATCTTTTATCTTTTTTCTTTCAGTGGTAGCTTCTAGAGGTGGCGATTTTTAGAGTAACATCTCTGCAATACATTGGCAAGGGTCATTCTTCCCCAGCCTGGCGTCCTTTGCATGGACTGGATTGCAGCAGAAGACTGTTAGCTATGCTGGCTGAAGGTGATGGGCACTGTAATCGACAATGTGGAAAGGGCACCATTTATTTTAATTTTTTTATTTATTTTGTCAAGTGATTATAAGATAACAGGTATAAGTATAAACATAGTTATGAATACATGAAATGGATACATATATGAAAAATAAAAAGAAACAATAGGACAGGGGCGGTAGGCACGTTGGTGCGCTTATACGCTATGGAGATACTTTCCATTCCAGAGAACAAATCGCTATTATTTCTTCTCACAGCTCGCCCGCTGTGAAAATTGCTTCTTTCTAGTAATGCGGACTTACTTCCTTGTTTACAGTCTAAATCAACTTTGGAGTATTTTCTAGGAAGTTCTCTATTGACTTTTCTCCCCCGCCATTGCCCGCTCTGAAATTAGGGGGAAATAGTCGCTTTATCAGCTTGCGCCGTCGTAAGTAGTGTAGCGAACAGAGATCGTCCTGCTTTTTGCTCCGCCGCCGGAGCAGGAAAAGCGGACGAGCCGAGTGTGCCTTTTGCATTTGAAGTCAGTTCTTTGTCTGATTTCAGATCCTGCAAAAGCGACTGCATCTTCCCAGCCAAACCTCCGCGATTCACGCATTCCCTGCTCAGGTCCAAGCCTTGGGCAGGACTGCGGAGTGTTAATCCCATAAACGCGTTTTAATTACCAGGAGGCTAATTGGAAGTCGCAATCGGCTAACTCATTAGCAGCTGCTGGCTTGACGTTCGCCAACGCTCCCCGCCTTTTCCAGGCCTCGGGGAGCGGGGAGGATAACACAGGCAGCGGGCCCGTCCGGCCCTGGAAGAGCCTGAAAGGAACAGAGTAGGTTTATTTACTATTCAGGCGGCCTAGTCTAGGGCGGCGCCGAGTCAGGCCTTGGGAAAGAGGGGGACTTTGTCCATCGAAGCAGCGGTCGATGCGTAGATGGGTACCAAATGTCTAAAGAATCTTCTAAGTTCAGAGCTTTTGGAATTGTTTTTGTAAGGATCCTAATTTGAAACATAATGCAGGAATGTTTTGATTTTTTTAAAAAACACCACAAAAAAACAGAAGGCCCAATCCAGCCCCCCCTCAAAACTCTTCGTTAAGGGTCAAATAATCAGCTTCCTCAAAATGATTTTATTTTATTTAAAAAAAAACATTGTTAGATTTATCTTCCACTTTTGTGCAACTCAGGGTGGCATACATGTTTCCAAAAAGAAGCAATTATAAGCAGGATGTTACAAAAAGTATGAGGTAATACTGTCATTGTTTTATGCAATTCTGCATCAATGTGGATTAAGTTACATTTTATTGGAAGGTGAAATATGCCATTTCAGACTTTATCACTAGTTGTAATGTTTCCCCAGTAAGCAATAAAGAACCCCCCCCCCAAAGACATAATCATGTTAGGAAGATATGTCCAATTGCCATCTCTCTGGGCTCCCAAACTGCATGTGGAACCAACATGATGAACTGTCTCAACAGCTTCATTTTTTTCCCATGGGGCTAAGTTATTTGCTAGCCAGAGTTCAAGATTTCACATCATACTCCCACATGTACATAGATCGCTAAGGAAATGCCTAGGACTGGGTCAGAACCCTCTGACAGAGAAGGCACCATGGAAATGGCTTTTTTGCTCTCTTCTCCCAGCAACTACCAGAGCTAAGGGAATTTCCTAAGTGAGATGGATACTGATTAGGCATCGATATGTCTTAGTGCTCTAGCAGAATTACACCATGAGATGCAGCTTTACTTTCAGCTCATCAAATATGTAACTAGTCTTAGATTGGGGTTTTGAGTACTGTCAGGCTTCTTGTGTGAATGTAGAACTCTAAGAATTTTGGAGCATCAGCACTTATTTTCAAATCTGTTCCTTAAAATGGCACCCAGTTTTCTCTTGCTCTGCAGATTTTAGACTTTGCTTGAATATGTGTAAATCTTTAGCAGTCCCTAAGATCTGTGCAGTTATTCATTTTGTGTATTTATGATGCACAAAAGTAGCTACTGCCTTTTAAAAGAAAGGCAGGATACAAAGACAGAAAACAAAAGCTGTAAACCCCAAATGAACAAAAATAGGAACAGGAATAGCAGCAACAGCAGCAACAGCAGCAAACCATCCTGTGTCACTCCATTTTTGATTTAATAATGATATTCTCTCTACAATTTTCAATTGGGTGATAGCAGTTTATGGATTTCTAAAGAACAATAAAACCATGGTTTGTAGAAATAACTGAGAACTTACAGTAAGAAATTAAAAATAGTTATTATAAAAAACTTAAGTTACTCTGGTTTCCTGGGAAGTGTAAATTTGTGAAGGTACTGAACTTTATTTTTATATATTATACTGTGAACAAACCATTTAGGCTGAAGTCTTACAAATAAATATCTCATGAACATAGCCAGGATTTTCCCATAGTGATTTGCATTTCCTGAAATTGTCTATATATTCATGAGGCAAAGTACCTGGAGAGCAAGACTGAAAAATCCCTGCATCAGGAGTGAATGAACCAGCCTCAACAGAGCAAAGAGATAATGCAAGTACTTTTCCTTCATAGAAACTGATAGAATGCAAACGAATCCCACACATACATTAAGCAGACTCCTTTATACATTTTTGGGGGGGGAGGGGAAATACAGGCCAGGCTCATTTACTTGCCTTGTGTCCACAGATGGGATTTGGTAAACTTCAGCTCTAAAAAGCAAGCTGGACATATACAATTGCATGGGCAACATAGAGTAGAAACTATTTTTCTTTCAATGCCTCCACTCAAAATTCTCTTCTAGACATCTCAATGCATTGGCTAGTATGTAAGTTTTTGCATGTTATTGAAAATTAACTTTTAACTGCATATAAAATTTGATTTTAATGTGTTGGCAGATAGCATTTTTCAGCATTAGACAGTTAACATGCCCTATCATTTAGCATCTGATAGCATTTGACATTCATCCCACAGTAATTCTTTAACTCTATTTCCTTGTTGACATTGTGTGTAATATTTTGAGCATCACTGATTGGTAATAAGCAATAATTTTATGCAGCTGATTAAATACTAGTATGATGTAATGCAGGGATAGCTGATGGATTTCTATGAATCCTGAATTCATTCTAATTCTGTTTGAACTTCTTGAAGCTTTGTCAGTGATTCATTGTTCAGAAGGACACAAAACATGGGCCTCATGTCTGCAACAAGGTATGTATCTCTAATTCCAGCCTCATACAATTTGTGTAAAAATACCGTGTGCTGTTGTGGATGAGATCTCTTTCATCAAAGATGTGGCACCCACACTTCTAAAAGTCATATGCTTAATAACTGCCAACAGAAATTCCAATGCTTCCAACACTTAACCACCACAAATCTATTCATGTAATACATGTCTGTTTTGGTCTCTATAGAAAGTTCAATGCAAAATTTCATCCAATTTTGCCAATAAATTAGAAAAGTGAGGAAAAAATTATTGGCCTAGATCTGATGTTTTCCATCTATTAAGAAGAAATGACTATAGATTTAGTCCAGTTCTACCAGATAGGGAAAATGTGTGAAGATTCAAATCTGAAGATTCAGATTTGGATGATATGTCAAATTGAACAGCTCCAAATCTAAGTGAAATGATGATGTTTCCTGCATCAGTGAATTAGCATCTGAACTGAACTTAGAATTTGGCAAAATTTAAGTAGGAACAGTTTATGAAACTTTATAGTTTGCCCTTGTTCCAGTTTGCAAGAAGCATGAATGTAATAGTAGATTCCCATAATTGTTTACTGTGTTGCTGAGCCTGGGGTCCAGGTTGTGTGGTTGAACTTGGTTATGTTGATTGTGTTGTTGGCTTTATCTCAGATATTATATTTTGTCTTTCATGGTTTTTCTATTTTTCTATTAACAACCCAGAATTATATATTTGAAATGAGCAGCCATATAAAGTGAATGAGTGAGCTTCACTGAGGAGTTAAGTTGGGTTTAGCATCAGTTAAGTACGTACAGTATTGTACTTTGCATTCACATTTCAATTGATACAAAATGATGTCAAAGTTTTGATTAAGAAAAAGAATAAAGCCTGTGCTGCTACTCTGAGCAAGCATGATGCTGCTGTTAATGTACTATTGCATCCTGTATTTTCAAGACTCCTATCACACACAAATATATAGTCACACCAAGATCATAATTGTATAGTCCTATGTACAATCTCAGTTGGCCACAATAGAAAATACAAAAGATGGAAGAAGAATGGTATGTTTTTCCTCTGAGAGAGATTTCAGTCACCAGGTAACTGCAGCTGTGTGGTGGTACCAGAATTACTAGACATTAGGTTGGACTTCTTGAGAGTTCTATCTCTGAAACATCAGATAGGCATGAGATTGGAAATTTCTTAGATGGTGTAAACTGAAAGAAAAATAATCATACAGAACAAACCTATCCATTTCAGCTCACATAGTATTGCTTTTCAAGGTAAAGATGATGACTTATAGAAAAATGGTGAGACTTTTCTAGTCCGAGAGCCACTTTTGGCCTTAACTAATTTTTCTGGAGCTGAATTCAAAGACCTAAAAGGCAGGGTGAGGATAAAAATGAAATACTTACTTATATTTGTAGCTAATTATAATGAAATGATTAGCCTCCAGTTTTATATTTTATGTCATCTTAAATATTAAAAATTTACAACTGTTAGAGATCTCTTAGGGCTTTGGGGAACTAAATGTGGTCCAGGGTTATGCAACTCCAATATCCTTCCTTCCTTTCAGGAATTCTATATGGTTCTTAGGCTGAAGACTGAACCCAATGAACTAGAGGACTAAGTGTAAGCTTGAACCTGGGTTTCCGACCTCTATCTTCTAAATCACTAGACAGCATTAACCATTTAATCAGTGGCATTCACAGGGGAAAGGGGGATCAGAGAAATGAAAGCTTCATGCCCCAAGTTCTGCTCCTTTTCTATGTGCTTTGTGACATTGCATGCATGCCCATCTCATTAACAGAGATGAAATGATAGAAGGAGTTGAAGTTATAGGAACCTTGAGGGGAGAGACCATGCAGTATTGGAATTCAACATTATACAAACATAAGGAAGAGGAAAAAAAAGTCAAACTACAGCCTTGGAGAGCTGATTTCAATAAACTTAAGAGTTTGGGAAGAATTTATGGATGAAAATCCTCAAGGGGAAAAGTACCCCAAGAAGCTTGAGAAATTTTGAAAAGTGAGATTATAAAAGCCCAGTCTAGCACAATATCAATGAAGTAGAAAAATAAGAGATCTCAAAAGAAATCTTGGTTGCACAAAGAACTCTCTGATAAACTGAAAGACAAAGGGGACAAGTATAAAAAGTGGAAAGAGGGACACATAACTAAAGCAGAATATCAGCAAATAGCCCAAACTTGCAAAAGTGAAATCAGGAAAGCTAAGTTTGAAAATGAACTAAGGCTTGTGACAAATGTCAAAAATAACAGAAAACAGTCCACCCTATAAAAAAACCCATAAAATGCAGATTATGAATATAAGTAAAAATAAGAAATAAAATGGTAAGAGAATATCTGTCCACTCTAAATGAGTTGAAATCACCAGATCACACCCGAAGGTTCTGAAAAAGATGGATTACACCCCAAGGTTCTGAAAAAGCTAGCAGACATGATTTCAAAACCACTGAACCGTATCTTTCAAAGATCCTGGAGCACTGGAGAACTACCAGAGGACTGCAAAAGGGCTGATGTGGTTCCCATTTTCAAAAAAGAGGGAAAAAGGGATTCAGAAAATGACAGATCTGTCAGCCTGACAGCAATTCAGGGAAGATTTTGGAAAAGATAATCAAGCAGAGAATTGTGAACACCTAGAGGCAAGCAAAGTTATAATCAAACCCACATGGGTTTATCAAAAAAACAGATCATGCTAAACAAATCTTACTGTGTTCTTTGACAATGTGGCAAAATAAATGGACCAGCAAAATGCTGTGGATGTAATTTACTTGAACTTTAGTAAGGCATTTGATAAAGTAGACCACAGGCTACTACTTGATAAGAGGAAAATGTGGGTTAGACAGCATCACCCTCTGATGGATTTATAATTGGCTGACCAATCACGTTCAACGTGTAGTCCTTAAAGGAACTGTATCTACATGAATAGAAGTATGTCGTGCAATACTCCAAGGCTCTGTTGTAGGCCCAGGTCTCTTCAACATCTTTATCAGTGATCTAGATGAGGGGATAGAAGGGGAATTCATCAAATTTGCAAATGACACCCTGGAAGATAGGCTTAAGATCCAGATGGATCACAACAGATTTGAATACTGGGCTCTATTTAATAAAATGAAATTCAATGGTGAGAAAAGTAAGGTTCTACATTTAGGCAAGAACAACCAAATGCACCGATACAGAATAGAATTGTGCCTGGCTCAATAGTAGTAACTGTGAGAAGAATCCTGAAGTCCTAGTGGACAATGACTTAAATATGAGTCAGCATGGTGTTGGCACCTGCCAAAAAAGCCCATGCAGACCTAGGCTGCACTAGCAGAGGGATAGAATCCAGATCACATGAAGTATTAGTACTGCTTTATAATGCCTTGGTAAGACCACACTTGGAATATTGTATCCAGTTTTGGTCACCATAATATAAAAAGATGTTGAGACTCTGGAAAAAGTGCAGAGAAGAGCAACAAAAATGATCAGGGAACCGGGGGCTAAAAACATATGAAGAATGATTGCAGGAATTGGCTATGTCTAATTTAAAGAAGGAATGGGGGTGACATGATAGTAGTGTTCCAGTATTTAAGGGGCTGCCACAAAGAAGAGGGGGTCAACCTTCTCCAAAACAGCTGCAGGCAGAACAAGAAACAATGGAGGGAAACTAATCAAGAAGAGAACTAACCCAGAGCTTAGGAGAAATTTCCTGACAGTGAGAACAATTGATCAGAAGAATGGCTTGTCTTCAGAAGTTGTGGGTGCTTCATCACTGGATGTTTTAAGAAGAAATTGGACAATCATTTGTCTGAAATGATAGAGGGTCTCCTGCTTGAGCAGGGGTTTGGACTAGAAGATCTTCAAGGTCCCTTTGTAGTCTTATTCTGCTATTCTTCACAGAGCTTGTAGAGGCCATTACATTAAAGCTTAATTCACAGTACTGCAGAAATCTTCACAAGAAAGAGATGCCTTCCCTCAGTCCTTCCATCATAGCTGGAGGAAGACAAGTTTTGCTTTGTTGGGAACAAAAGCATAAACTGACTCTAGGATGACAAAAAGAAGAGAATACCATTAAAGCTAAAATCTACAACAAGCTGAAAAGGTTCAGCCTATTGTATCTTGGATTGCATTTTCTGCAGCTAAATAGTATTTGGCATAAAGAAATGGGAAGGACCCGCATCACTGTATCTATTTTTATATGAGTAAATTTAAAAAATGAACACAACCCAAAGGGTAGCTGTTATCCACACTTGTGATTTTTACCTGGGTCGATAGCTAGTGTGGGATCATATTCTGAGGAAAAAAAGTCCCATATCAATGGTGATATGTGTGAATAGGCATTTATAGAAACAGAATAATTGAATCACATCAAGGTAACTTTATTTTATTAAGAAAGAGGCGGATAGCAATGTCTAAGAAGCATTATTTGATTTTTACAAATAATATGTTTACCATTGGGCTTCTGATGGCTCTGAGGCTGAACAGAACTTATGGAATGATGTGCTGTGTAAGGACAGAACTCTCTGTCTTGGGCTTGTCTGTTAATACTCATCCCAGTAAATGCTGCCATTGTAGGGTGATGAACCTGTTTAAGAGAAACAATCTCATTTCCTCCTGTTTCCACTGCATGGAAACATGTCTAATAATCATTTGAAAGTGGCCAAGGATGGAAGTGTCTATGGAGATTCTCAGTCATCCAGGTCATGGTTGTCCAAAGGTGCTTTTTTCAAGAGGCAACTGGACTTCCTTGTTTTTCTTTGAAGACATTTCGCTTTTCATCCAAGAAGTTTCTTCAGCTCTAACTAGATGGTGGGGAATGCATTCTTTTTAGAGAGTCGTTGAGGCCACTTGGAGGTTTGTCTGTGTCCTTAGGGTCACTTGAGTAGTGCAAATGGGTGTGGAGCCTTCTTGGAACTGCTGAAGGGCTATGTTATGGAGCTGTGCTTTCTGCAGGATGTTTTCTGCCCTGTGTTTCTTCACTTTTGAACACAGTCATAGGTTGTTGGGGATGTGTTGTCTGCATCTCAAACTGAAGTGAAAGTGGTTCTTGTAATCTGCATTTTTTTGGGAAATCCATTCTTACTCCGCCATTTAAAGGTGTTCATCCCAAAGCGCATAGCTAAATGTCTCTGGAGATTCTTGGTCATCCAGGTGATGGTTGTCGCAAAGGTGCTTTTTTCAAGAGGCAACTGGACTTTCTTGTTTTTCTTCAAAGACCTTTCGCTTCTCATCCAAGAAGCTTCTTCAGCTCTAAGTGGGTGGTGGGGAATAGAAGGATTTATATTCCTTACAGACAGCTGGTCATTTGCATTCTTTTTAGAGGGTTGTTGAGGCCACTTGGGGGTTTGTCTGTTTGCCCAGAAAAATTGCAGACTACAGGAACCTCTTGCACTTCAGTTTGAGATGTAGACAACACAGATTCAACTCCAAGAAAGATGCCCCTTGAAAAAAAGCACCTTTGGGCCAAGGATGGAAACAGAGCAATGTTTTTCTGCCCTCTTTATTTGTTTCATTGCCATGCACTCTGTCTGCAATAGAAGGCAATATCCAACAGTGTTAAGTGTGATTATATATTTTCAGTGACAATCTCCCTTTTTCTTTTCTTAACTGGACGAGTAAGTATATTTGATATCTATAATTTGTATTTTATAGACCTTTCTTGCAAAGCCCAAATGCAGCACCCTTCATATGTTTTACAATAAAACAAATGACAGGCAAAATTAAGCTGATATTTCCTTGGTTACTAATTAACCACAGTTCATTTAACAGAATCAATATTTCCAGCAAAAAAGTAAACATGGACAATATAATCGCCCTATCTTTTTTTTCTTTTATAACCTGATAGATACATAATAAAATAATAAAATAAAATAAAATAAAATGCATAGTCCTGGAAACCAGTAGAGAATAAGAAACAGTGCCTGTTATCTCCAGGATATGCAAAGCACATTTTATTTTTCCTTTTATCTCTCCAATTTTATGTTGATCCCATACATATAGATTGATTTTGCACAGGTAGATAATGAAAAGTCAAGGGGGAAAATTTACACAACGGCACTCAGGATCTCAGCTCTCTATTGGTATATAAATTGGTTTATTATTTCATTCTCTTAAAGAGGGCCATTCACACCAGGGAGCACTTTAAAATATAGCATGTTTAAACACAAATCCATTTACCATTCATATCCTCTTTTTCCTTTGTTATTCCCATACCATTTGCAAAGTTAATTTTGCAAAGATATGTATGAGTAAATATAATCTTGCTTTTTCCTAACTTGCTCATTCATCACCTTGTTCCTACAGTCAAGGCCATAATGTGGCATTTCTGAAATGATGACGGACAATTCCGAGCCCAGAACATATCAGTGTTTCTGTTTTTGTTTGATGATACCTTGTGAACTACTCAGAATTCACTTTAAGTGCTTTCTATTTAGCCAATGTACCCTATAGTTAGGCTGGCAATTTGAGCAGAAAAAAGCAGCAGGGTAGGCGAAAAGAAAAGGGAGGGGTAGGGGAAAAAGAATATAAAGAGGGAACATTATTGATAAACATATTCTGGACATTTGGTGCACATTTTCACTGCTCCAGCTTAAAGCAATTAATTCACGATACTGACATTAACTCTCTAGCATGTTGACAGCTTGGAGCTGGAAGTAAAAATGCTAGTTCTCCAGGGAAAAGAGAAGGCTAGTTGGCTCTTTTTCTGGACTGTTTGCTTATAGGCCCAGAGAGCAATCTTCCTTGCAGAATGAAATGCAAGGACACAAACAATGTACCGGGGAGAGAATAGAAGATGGGAATGAACAGTTTGAACTATTTGCTCAGCAGAAGGGCAGCCACAATTGCTGGCCAATGGCTTTCCCATGCATCAGCCAGGGCTTCTTAGCCGCCTTTGTTGAGGTAGTTGTTCCTCCAGCCAGATAAGAACACAGCTGCAGCAATTCCAGCTAACTTGGGGTGTGGGTTTATTCACTAAAGCCTCCATTCATGTTTACTGTATTTATTTGCTGTCAAGGTTTCAGGCACATTTTTTGAAAAACAGATTTAATATTTCCACATCCCATTCCCAAATCTCAAGCCAAATTCTGTTGAAATTTTAAACACTCCACTAGGAATCTGCTATTTTGATGAACAGTCCCCTTTCTCAACACAATGGAAGAAGCCAGACTGAAATCACTTAAAGAATGCTCTACTCTTTAGGTTCAACTGGTTTTAATAGCTTGGTACTGCACAATCTTCCCCTTGTATTCACACAGATTTTGCTTTCTTGGAGTTATATCAAATCTTCATTGCATGTTTATTCAGAAATAAATTGCATTTTGTTCAGTGGTGTTTACAACCAAATAAATATATTTACCATTGTGGATTTAAAGCTTTCTGGTTTGGATAGACAAAGTAAGACTATATATAAGCAATATGTTTAACGGATATGCTGCAGCTACTTTTTAAAATACTTGATGATAATGAAATAAAATCCTTGTCATAGAAAATATACTATAGTCATGTTATTCTCTGATATTTTACCTTCTGCTCAGTCATTTTTCAGTGCTGGAAGGGCATTTTTTGCATATTTGAATCATTATACCTGTGGGATAGAATACACAGGTATAATGATTCAAATATGCAAAAAATGATAGCATCAACTATGACAATGTATAAAAGCCAATATTCACTAATAAAGAATATCTATTATATTATCTGATTCATTTTGGAGTTCACAGTATATCAGTATATTGTGAATAAGATAAAATAATGCACATAGTTCGCTATGGGACATTTGTAATTTTTTTAATGTATTGAAAACCAAGTATAATTGTTTACATAAAAGTTGATTCCTTCTGAAACATGCAGCACACCAGCAATAAGTAAAGTATCTATCTTACCTTACATAAGTACTTAATAATCACTTTAGAGTGATTAATGTATTTTACCTTTTAATTATTTAATTCTATGAGCCTTTGTATCACTATTAAAAATTACAAGCATTAAATACTTATTAATGTTGTTAATGCAAAGCTTTTTTCTTTATTTATAAATTAAGGACTATTTTGACATTAAAAGTTAAAACAAGGGCACAATGAAAGCCTGAACATCATTCACAGAAAATGCAGTCACATGCAGTAGACATTTTGGTGAGTAACAATAAAAGCTAATAAAAAATAGGGCCTGAGAATCCTATTTGGGATGGAGGAATGTTAATGAAAATGATGATCCATTGTGCAAAATGCACATTTTTGCTACTGCCTTTAATTAAATGAATTCCAGAAAGATTTGTGTTAATGCTTACTGTAAGTGCACTTTGAAAAAGTCATTTAAATGCTTCTGAATCACTGACCTTAAAACTTTAAAAAGTTTTTGCAGCTATATATATATTGCAAGATAGTACACTTATAGCATAAACAAAAATATCAAGTTTCTGCTTCAGTTCCAAAAGTGTATGTTTCTATGAATCCCTTTTGTTTAAATTTAAAATTTTAAAACCATGCTTTTTTTCTCTCTAAAAACTACTCTTGTCAAAATATTAGTTTAAATGAGATGGAGCAATTATCTAATGTGAAAATACGTTATTGAAAAGGGGGGAGGGAAGCCAGCATCACAGAATGGTTTGTTGTGATCATGTTGAACATGTCAGTAAAGAATCAACCCCATAGGAAATACAAAGTTTACACAGTTTTTTTTTTTGCCAGAGTGAAATTGCCCTAACCTCAGGGATTTTTTCTTCTACTGGGTGGTCAGGAGGAAAGGCTGAAAGGCAAAAGGGCTCCTATTGTCTCAGCTGAATCCTAAGAACTGACCTCACGTGCCTCTAAAAAGAAGAAAGCACCTGTTTATCTCCAGTTATCCCCTGCTTTGGTGAGCTCCATGCTGTCACCACCAAGACAGAGCCTTCTGGGGGGAAAAGAAGTGTCCCTAAAAGTGCTTTGAAAAACACTTCAGCCTGGATCCAGTTACAGATCTGCACAACAATGCATGGAGATCGCAAGGCTGACTTGGGATGCTCATTTATAACACTGCTGGAAATGCTTAGCTCACCCGAAGCAGGAAATGTGAATAGGAGCTATAGAAGACCCAGATGCATAGGTGTGTGTGGGGGTGGGGTGGGTGGTATAGGTTTGGCAGACACCTAATCACTACCCTATTAAAAGGCAACTGTGCTCCATGCTCGACTGAAAATTTGATTCCCAGCCTTTTTAGGCAGTTGCATACCAGTATGTGTATGAGGGAGGAAGTGAGAGCATGATAATCTTTTAAATCAAAAACAATATTCTGTGGAAGGCCATCATCAGCAACAAATATCAAATGAACTACTCTTCCTCATTTTTCTGATTCTGAGGAAATTATAAAAGCCAAAGTCCAATTTATCCAGAGGGCACCAGGTTAGGGAAGGCTGCATTGCTCTATTAATCCTGCTATCTCTCTTAAGATGAATGACATGAACAATGCTTGGAGCCATGCCCTCAGAGACTAAGCTTCCCCAAGCTATTCTCCAAGTCTCAACCATTTTCTGCCTCTTTCCAGATCCTCCTACGACTCAAGACCAGAAGAAATAAAAACCCTCCTTGTTGACGAGGGAAAGAAAATGAGTTGTTCGTGAAGAAAGACAATATATCATAGAATAAAAGCTGAATGGAAGGGAACCATGGGGATATGAGAAAGTGTGGGAAGAGAAGGACATGCACAAAGAAAGTGAAGGAGAGAATGGGAATGGAAACAAGTTGAAGAACAAGACAGATAAATGGTTGTAAAAGTTTGGACAGGTGTGGAAGAGGGAGGAAGAGAAGAGAATGGAGGGTTTAGGGCATATTGCACGATTTTGAGAAATAAGTGAATTAGGCATATTTTGGAGGGCGAGAGGGACGAAGAAAATGATTGCTTAGTGAATAAATTAAACCCACAGCATCTGTCAAAGGAGGGGAATAATGAAAGCAGCATCATGTGATTGTGATGTGAGTTTCTTCCTTTTCTATGGGCATCATGACATCATAGTTCGATGAAAACTTCCAACCTGTGAATGTGGAAAACAAAAGTGCCATTCCTATTGACTTGTGATTTTGATTCTTCCCATGTTGGGTTAGGACCTGACTATCTCTAAAAAATGTAGAGGAATGCACAGGTGGCCTTGAAGAAAGTATTCTGTTGAAGGAATTTTATTTATTTATTTTATTTTTATTCATATTTATATCCCACCCTTCTCCGGAGACTCAGGGCGGCTTACAATTTTTGGGATACAACCCAATGCACTCAGCAATAGCCTTCCTTCCATTGTATATGCCTGCTTATTACTAAGCGGCATTTTTACAAAGTCAGCTTATTGCCCCCAGCAGTCTTGGGTCCTCAGTTTACCTACCCCGAGAGGATGGAAGGCTGAGTCAACCTTGAGCCTGGTGGGATTTGAGCCTGCACTAATTACAGGCAGCTGGAACTAAGTCCTAGGCTATTAACAGCCTGCACCACCAAGGCCCTAATGAGGGAATGAGGAAGATTTCCTGCCTGGTCTACAGGGTGGGGAAAGAATGGCTGTCAGGCTTTGAATAATTCGTTATTATACCCTACAACAATAAAGTAGAATTACAGTAGCTCTTGTGGAATTGGTTTCCAGGTCTGATGTTGACAGGTTTAGCTCCTTGACTCTTTCTCCCAAGCAAATATGACCTTGTAGCCAATTGCTAACATTTGAAGAAAGAACCATTTAGTCCCCCAATGTTGTAATTTTTTTGATGTAAAATTTGTTGTTTTTTTAATATCCTGGATATTTTAAACATGTAAACTCTTTATCTGTTTTTAAAATTTTTAATCTGCTATTTTGTCTCTGTGATTGTGTTGTATTTTATCTGGCCTTGAGTTGGAGGTCAGTCCTGCCAGTGTGATGGAAGAAGTGCACACTGGTGCCTGCTGATGATTCTCATGAATGGATTCTCAGTCCCTTTGGAAGGACTGCCATGACTGATGTCCTTGTTCTATGAGTACTCCACCCCAACATACATCAAAAGTGCACTAATGTTGGTATGATTTATTCTTTTCCACTGTATTCAGTAAAATTTTAAAAAAGGAGAAAAGGCCTGCAGCTGTTACAAGTTGGAGAGGATATGGATGGGGACACAGCCACAGTGTATTTAACCAGGTAAGCAGAGTTTCTGTTTGATAAATTGTCCTGAAATCCTAATAGGTTAATAGTAAATATAATAATAATAATAATTTATTAGACTTGTATCTCTCCCTAAGGACTCAGGGCGGCTAATATATAATATATCTTCCCTCCCACAAAATCAGGCTAACTTTAATATTATGAGCCACGGTGGCACAGTGGTTAGAATGCAGTACTGCAGGCTACTTCTGCTGACTGCTGGCTGGCTGCAATCTGGCAGTTCGAATCCCACCAGGCTCAAGATTGACTCAGCTTTCCATCCTTCCAAGGTTGGTAAAATGAGGACCCAAATTGTTGGGGGCAATAGGCTGACTCTAAACCATTATATCCTTGCGGATGACCCAGAGGTTACAGCTGGTGCAGAATGCGGCTGTGAGGGCTGTGATGGGAGTGTCCCAATACTCCCATGTTACACCCCTCCTGCGCGGCTTGCATTGGTTGCCAGTTGTCTCCCGGGTTACCTTCAAGGTGTAACAACTTACAAAGCCCTAAATGGCTTGGGTCCAGGGTACTTGCGGGAATGCCTCCTGCCAGCATCACACTCCGATCGCCCTGTACGCTCCCATAGGAGGGGCCTCCTTGGGATACCGTCAATTAGGCATTGTTGGCTGGCGGTCCCCAGAGCTAGGGCCTTTTCTGTGGGAGCGCCCGCCCTCTAGAATCAGCTCCCCGTGGATCTCTGTTTGGCGCCTGACCTCCGCTCCTTCCGCCGAGACCTGAAGACCTGGTTGTTTCAACAGGCTGGCCTGGAATGACCCGGGGGGTTAGGGTTTTTTAATCTTTTCTTAATGTTTTATGTATTTGACTTGTTTTATTTAATTGTTTTTTATTGTAAATTTGCTCTGTTTTTAATGTTCGCCGCCCTGAGTCCTTAGGGAGTAGGGCGGCATACAAGTCGAATTAATAATAATAATAATAATAATAATAATAATAATAATAATAATAATAATATAACTATAAGTCTAGGTGCTATTGCTATTATACACACTTGTTTTTTTTAAAAAAACAAAGCTATTTTGACATTTCAAACTGAATTGAAGCAAGCCATTCTGCTGATTAAAAATGGTTCTCACTGTCAGAAAATTTCTCCTTAGTTCTAGGTTGGATCTCTTCTTGATAAGTTTCTACCCCTTGTTTCTTGTTCTGCTTTCAGGTACTTTGGATAATAGGTTGAATCCAGGGGTGGGATTCTACCAGTTCGCACCTATTCTCTAGAACCAGTTGTTAACATTGTAAGCAGTTCGGAGAACCGGTTGTTAGAAGAAATTACTGGCTTAATCCTGTAAGGAAGGCAGGAAGGAAACATTCTGGTGTTGCTTACAGAAACTGCCTCTCCATTAACCCTTTTTACATTCTTGGAAGGACTAGACTTCCTGTCTCTGGAACTTCTCTGGAGTTTTTTTTCCTCCTTTGCTGGTACTTTGCTTGTGTGGAGTGACCATTCAAAGTTACAATGGCACTGAAAAAAGTGACTTATGACCATTTTTCACACTTACAACTGTTGCAGCATCCCCACAGTCATGAGAGGCCAGGCGAGGAGATGCGTGCCTCGATGTGAGTGATATTGAGTTGGCCACACCCAGCCAATAACATGACCACCAAGCCACGTCCACCCAGATACATGACTACCAAGCCACGCCCACCAACTAAGCCACGCCCACAGAACTGGTTGTTAAAAAATTTGAATCCCACCCCTGGTTGAATCCTTCTTTACTGAGATAGCTCCTTACGAATTGGAAAACTGTTACGTTACCCCTAGTTTTTTTCTCTTTGCTAGACTAGGCATACCCAGTTCTGCAACTATTCTTATGTTTTAGTCTCTATTCCCCTAATCATCTTTATTGCTCTTCTCTGCACTCTTTCTAGAGTCTCAATATTTGTTTTGTGATCAGAAATACTCAGGTTCAGATTCCCATTAACCCAACCCATGGAAATTAACAGCCACTATTTCTCAGCCCAATATACTTGGCATTTGTTTTTTGATCATGGGGAAATATTAAAAGAGAGAAACCTATGGTTTGCACGCCAGTTTTTTTTGCTGCTAGGGGACAATGTGGTACACAAATCCACAGAATACAAATACCAAATAAATCTTTAATGCATTGGTGTCTGTGTTTAGTCAAATTAAGTAGAGAACAATTCTGTGCAGCTAACATAGTTTCCCTTCTGTCCCCATTCTCTGTGCATTCTGTAGGAATGCCATAGGAGAGCTGTATTTGTATTTGCTTGAAGAACATTATACTTCTCAATGTAATCCGGATCATAATAAAGGAGGTTTTCAGATTGTGCATTCAAATGAAAGTGATTACACGTTCCTTTCAGGTATTCAGCATCAACCATGTGATGAATGTGAGAAAGTATAAATATGACTATAAGTGTGCATACAATAACTCCAATTGCAGTTCAAGAAAAAAAAGAGTCCAACCGATCAGAAATTTGGGAAGCACTGATCATTAATACTGATATCAAAGGCAGCCATTTTTGTTCTGTTTCTTCCATGCAATTTTTTAAAAATGAAGATAATGGAAAATATCCATTGCAAAACACTTTAATAATAATAATAATTTATTCAACTTGTATGCTGCCCTTCTCCCTAAGGACTCAGGGCGGCAAACATTAAAAATATCATAGAATTACAATAAAAGTAAATTAAACACAAGTCTAAACAATCAATTAAAAAATTAAAACGGTTAAAAAGCCCCATCCCCCGTGTCAATCCAGACCGGCCTGTTGAAACAGCCAGGTCTTCAGGTCCCGGCGGAAGGAGTGGAGATCAGGGGCCAAACAGAGATCCAGGGGGAGCTGATTCCAGAGGGTGGGTGCTCCCACAGAAAAGGCCCTAGCCCTGGGGACCACCAGCCGACAATGCCTAACTGACAGTATCCCAAGGAGGCCCCTCCCATGGGAGCGTACAGGGCGATCGGAGTGTGATGCTGGCAGGAGGCGTTCCCGCAAGTACCCTGGACCCAAGCCATTTAAGGCTTTATAAGTTGTTACTAACACCTTTGCCAGAAATTCTGCAATTTAATTTTCTTGTGTTTTCCTATCCACCTGCCAAAGACTTTCTGTTGCTTTTGAACAATTTGTCCCTTCTCTAAACCATGACCTTCGGGCTTTGTAAAATGTAAGCAAGGAGTCTGCCTCCAGAACTTCAAAGGCGAATCAAGTGCCTCCAAAGCAACAATGGGAAGCCATGACTTCCAAGGTGGCTCCTTAACCTTGCATTGCCCAATATGGTTTTTGTTATTGTTGAAGTGGCAACTGAATGGTGTTTGAAAAAGTAAATTTTGAATGCCCATGAAAGGTGACCTGCTTTTCGTTTATGACCAGAACAAACAGAGCTCCAAAGCACAATGTTTGTCCAATAACTTAACCACAGGTTGTCTCTCCTGTCTTCTGTGCAAGTACTATAATGGTTTGACCACTGGGTGCTAGAACAGCGGTCATAAAGCTGTCCTTTTAAAGGATAGATTTAAAGACTCTGATCCCTCTTCAAATATCCACAACCACTTTTGCAAACCAATGGAAACAAGTTCTTTTTCTACTAAATTCTTATTACTTGTAGTACTAATTCAGTTCTACTTGGGCATATTTCAAATCAGTGTGGAAGAAGTACTTCAGCCATGTCTTTTCTGTTTCTGTGCATGGCTGAAAATGCTGCTGCTTCACAGTTTTCTTGTCTAATTTTAATTAGCGTAAAGGTGTTTTTGCTAAGTCAGGAGCATTTCCAAAACATTTTTGATGGATGCTGAATTCTACAATTCATTTTCTCAAAAGGTCTGCCTTATTTTATGAACTCTGTTAATATTAAATTTTATTGCATTTTATCACTGGCCTATAATGATTTTATTAGAATATTTTATCACCGGCTCTGTAATGATTTTATTAGAAGAGGAATAAAGAAATGTATTTAATAGAGCTGAGCAGCACTTTGAATTTAAAGGGATTTCAAAGGGGAAAAGGTGTGCAGCAGCAGCTGGTGATAACAACTTAGACCCATGATGGCAAACTATGGCACGTGTGCCACATGCGCATGCACATGCCTTCCACTGACCAGTTGGTCTTCGGGTCTCTGCCACACGTGTGGGGGCAGGGCACATGCATGGGGTGGGGTACATGCATGGCATGCGCGGGGCATGGGCTGCATGTGTGGGGGACACACACATATTGCATTTTGGGGGTGTACATGTGCACGCTTTGGGCAGTTGGTGCCGAAAAGGTTAGCCATCACTGACAGACAAAACTATTTTTCACTGAACATTGAGTATCAGAAGATACATCCAACAGCAAATTCATGAAAATAGTTTTAGTCAAAACATTCTGTGGTTTAAAGCCTTGGGCAAATGTTGCAGTTTAGAAAACATCCATCTGGCTGAAGTATTGCTGACATGGCATGTGAGTATATAGCTGTGAATTCTGGGCATCGTTTCCCTTTGAATCACAAGCTCTACACAGCATGAGTATTTTAATCTGCATCTGGATCCAGTACATCCCAGCAGAATGAGGGATGCGCTCCAGGTCCCCTCAATTAAACATTGTCATCTTGTAGACTGAAGAAGTGGACATCTTCTATGCTATCACGCCCTCTGGAACAGCATCTCCATGCAGATGTGGAGGGAAATTTCTTTTCTGGGGTTCTGGCTCTCTTCTGGGGCCTGGCTCTCTTCTTAGGCCATGGGTTAATGTGTTAGTGGATCCTGTCATGTTATTTTTTACTGTTACAGTTGTTTTTGTCAGGATTCTTATGCTTAGTTATGTTTCTAATTGAATATTGGATGTTGTAAGCCAACCAGAGCCTAATAAATCATCATCTTTCTCCCCTTGTTCCTCCTTCCCCCTCCCTCTCCATCATGACTTGGAAAATTATCTTTAAAAAAAAAACCAGGATCTCACACCTATGATAACCTTATAAATAAAAAGAATTTATCATGTAGCATAGTGAGTATTTTTTTAATGCAGCTTTTGACTGACATAAACAAACACAAGTTTCTGTATATCCTTCAGGTCATGTGAGGCATTGCCAGGGTATGGTGAAGAATTAAATTTACACATGAATGCAATTACATATAAAAGCAACAATACTATTTAACAGTGGAAATCATTAGTCTGACAGTGCCATTTTTGGACTTCAAGTGCCAACATCACTAAATATGTTTTTAACATCTGTTAAAACTGTAGCAGGGTGACATCCCACCATCAAAGACCCTCTTTAGCCTAAGTCAAATGTGGATCTATTAGGATGGTATCAAGAGTAGTGCTGGAAGACCACTTAAAGTAATTACGTTCAAATTTCAAACTTTTAAAAATTATGCAATGTAGTATTTTTATTTGTAAACCGTAGGGAAGACTGAGGCCATTAAGGATTTTTTAAAAGTAGATTTTAAAAAGATACTAAATACTAAAACATGCTAATTTTGCCTTATAGAACCTATTTTTAATCATTAAACAGAATTCATTGTCCACTCTAAACAGAATGATCTATGATATATATTTGAATATAACAACAGAATAGATAGTTATTTTCAGCAGTGGCCTTCTAACTTTGTTATTAGACTATTGAAGGAGATTCACTGAATGGAATGGTCTTTTATGCAATACTACAAACAGAAACCTATAATATTGATGATTGGCTTAGCAGATCCAGTGCTCTGAAGTCTTATGTTTAAGACTGGATATTTTAAATGTATATTTTTTAAAATAGCAGATTTTGTAATACAGATTCTTCTTGCAGTCAAGATAGTACTACAGATCTCATGAGGAATGAACTGGAAAAATGTTACAATTTCAGCAAAGTAAAAATTTATGCTGCTGCTTTTATTCATCCCATTCAACATGAAAACTATTTGGCTACAACAAAACAGGTAAAAGTTAGACATTTTTAGAAAGACAAGACATCCATTAATTTCTTCAAATAATTTTGAATTAATTTCTTCATTATGAAAAAGAAACCTATAGATGTAAGGAATCATTCTATGGCTTTAAAGACCAGTGTCTGCTTGTGGGTAATGAATAGCGACCTTACATATATATTTAAATTTTCATCATTCAACTACTAAACACTTGTTTCTTCTGATAAATGTGAATTGGCTGCACTGGGAACTGCAATATGATTTCATACAAATATTATCTTTACATTTGATCTTCTGAATTATTCTTGTAAAGTATGATTACTTTAGAATTTCTGAAGGCTAGTTGCAGAAACAGCAACAAAGTGATCAGTGGCAACACAGTAAAAGGCATATCAAAAATAAATCTGATAAGGATATAGGTACTTATTTTTAAGTAGACATGTATATGAATACATCTACTAGATTTGTTTTGACAGTATATGCCGTATTTCTTGCACTTTAAGACGCACCAGGCCATAAGACGCACCTAGGTTTAGAGGACGAAAACAAGAAAAGAAAAAAATCAGGCGGAGCCTGAGAGGACCACAAATAGCTGTCCTCTCATGTGCCAGCTCTGCCTATTGACTCCTGCACTGCAGAAAAGAGACAGAAGAGGCGGGCAATGACAAAGACAGAAGAGGCGGGGTTCAGCACTGCAAAAGGACCCCACCCCTGCAGCCCGGCTGGTATTCACCAAAGGACTGGCACTAATACACAGATGTTTCCACCCACTTTTTGAAAAAAAAAGTGTGTCTTATGGAGTGAAAAATAAGGTATGTACAGTGGATAAATAGCAAGGCAATATCTTATTAGATAGATGATTCTGATTTTCTTAACATAATTTCCCTTGTTCCATAATTTACTTTTTCTAATCATCAAATCTATAAATCACAAGTTTATCTTTTTCTTTTTTTCAGCAAAAGATACCATCTTTGATATTTTTCTAAAGTTGTTACCTCTGGAATATTTGTTCAGGTTTCAGTGCAAAACATTCACCCCACATCTACCATCCACACGTGCTATGTGGAGCACTGTACATTTGCTTCCATCTTTTAATTTCAAAAAAAGAGCCTTGGTGGGGCAGGCTGTTAAATGCCTAGCACTTAAGTTCCAGCTGCCTGCAATTAGTGCAGGCTCGAATCCCACCAGGCTCAAGGTTGACTCAGCCTTCCATCCCAAGATTGAAGCAATATCTGACATAGGAAGCGTATATGAGGAAAACAAGCTGAAAAAAGGAATCAATATAAAGTCACAGCTGATTTACTCTAGTTTTGCTTTAGAGCAGGGGTGTCAAACTTGCATTGTCATGTGACATGAGTTTTCCCCTCCACTAAAATGGGTGGGCGTGGCCAGCATGTGACACATCTGGGCCATGAGTTTGACACCCCTGCTTTAGAG
This sequence comes from Naja naja, assembly GCA_009733165.1. NCBI lineage: Eukaryota > Metazoa > Chordata > Lepidosauria > Squamata > Elapidae > Naja > Naja naja. The sequence goes on along the minus strand of CM019150.1, from coordinate 125,775,163 downwards.
CAATATATGGTGAGTGCTGACAGAATATATGTCAAAGAAAATACGAAGAAATACCACTATGCTGCTGCACTGAAAACATTTACCCACTCCAAATGCCTGAGGAAGGTCGTTTTACAGAGGAAAAAGTGTCCACCGTATGTTTCCCCTTATTTGGTTTAGCCATAGAAATGAGCAAGAGGAGACACACAATGCCCCTTGTTAATGTTAGCAATGACCGCTGAATGGCACCAGCAAAGTATGCTGGCAATGTTTAACAACCCATCTGTCTTTCACCTTTTTCTGCTCAACAGAAACCTTTGTTTGAGCCATATCCTCATTCAGGCAGACTGTTATCTACTTATCTGAAATATTAATCTGAGATGAGGCACTGTATCATTGCTAAAACAAGCTTTATTATTTTAAATGACCTCTTGTGTAATTGTTTAAAGCAACAAACTATTTTTATAGGAAAGGAAATTTTTGCATTTGTCCCTATTGCTGCAAAGGGACTCGTTCATACTGTGAAATTAAAATGGGGGAACAAATAAAGCAGCAACTACAGATGGCATTTGAATATTCATGTTACTAATAAGGAATTGAAATGCTAGAGACATTTTTCCTTTTTTCTTTCATTCTACACCAAGATTGTTAATAATGTTAGATCAATGGATGCTATCACCAGTTATTCTGTATATATTATTATGTTAAACGCTATACCCTGCAAGTATACATTATTTAATTAAGAGTAATGAAATCTGGGCAGTCATGAGGCTTGTGAATGAGAAGAGCTGGAGAAAGCATCTTAAGTTGGCTCTTTGTGCAAAAGGTCAAAGGGAAGGCTTTGGGACTGACACAATCCAATACAATTTTCTCCAACTTATTTATTAAAAACCTGTAGAATTTGTTTTTAGCAGAGTTTAAAGCAAAGCTGAACGAGAATAAAAAGTAATACAATTGTTAAATAAAGTAGCAAAAACAGAACATTATCTCTACCAGTCACTTTTTTAAACAATTATTTTATTCTTAAGTGGGAACTTAAAGGATTAAATCAAAAAACTTAAATTAGAACAATAATGCAATGAAATAAATATTTGGATTAATCAGATTCCCTCATAGCCAACTAAATAAATTTTAAAAACCCTACAATGCTCCATCAAATAGTAAATCTCAATCAAAATCAGCCAATATGAGTTGAATTTAGAGTTGGTAGTAATAGGTGATTTGGTAAACCTCTCACAATAAAGTCTAAGACTGTGCCCTACAGACAAGGGACGCTTGATATTATAGCTCATGTCTTGTAATACTATCATTGATGAGATCCTAGACATACCTCATAACTCCATATTTGGTAAAATATCTAGGAAGTTTTGATCTTTTTAATGTACGATTGTTAACAGATCAATTCTATTCAATCTTCTTGAACATAGCTAGTTTTATACTCCTCATAAAATTAGAAGACACATTTTGATTGCCCATTGATAAGCCTACCACCTCATATTTTTATTCTGTTTTTATTTTATTTTATTCTGTTTCTATCTGTAACTTTGGTCTGTGACCATAATACAAATTCGATTCTACTCTGGAAGCAAGCGAGCAAGCAAGGAAGTAAAAAGCTTAAAATGATTTCCTGGTACTTTATGATATGGAAAACAAAATGGTACCTGTGAAGAACTCCAGGAATGGATTAGAAAGGAAGGAGAGTTTGTTTCCTCTTTGTCTTATTCCTTTATCTTCCCTCCCCCCTGTAAGGTCCTCTTGGAACAACCCACATGATCCCAACTAAAATATGAAAGGTGTGGAAAAGTTTTTATTTGATATCCAGTTCATAATTGAGAATTGTTTTTTCTTTCAAAGTCAGTCACAAAAAGTGACACTCAACTTTTGACTTCAAGATACTTTCCCTCTTGGGTTACTGAAGGGCAAGGAAAGCAGGCTTTATGAATTTAGTTTGCTAAATAATCTCCAAGATGAAGGAGTTTGCTTTCCTGGAGTTACCAAACCATGACTGTAAGTGCAGACTGTTGTTGGTCACCCTGCTACAAAAGACTGACCAAATTCCCAAGTTGCTAAATCTGAGGGAGGAAGACTCATTAAAACATTTCAAGTTTTCCAGTATTTTAAAATTGAATTGATGAGAGGGTAAATTTTGCTTTGAATTTATGGTTCGTTTCTCATCATAATATTATGGAACATAATCTAGCCAGAATGAAACACCTGTAAATTCATCACTCTCAATAAGACATGTAAGTATATGCTGTTTCCCAGTATAATCATTGAATTTTTTTAAAATGTAATTTGGTGAAATTCTGCTACTTGACATATTTTACACTATATTTTTTAATATATCTCACAAAAATGTAGAGAGAAAGTATCAAATACTGTACCACATTTTCACAGGAAGTGTAAGTATATAATAAGATTCACTGGGGTATTTCAGTTTATCTTGTTTATAGAAATTGTAATCTAATGCAATATAATTTAAGGCTGGTGTAATAAATTAAATGATTTTTAGGGATTGATGACATGGTGTGTTTTGTGTATATTCTGAGTACAAATTAACAGTGTTTCAGAACAATAGGGTTTTTAAAAGAATCACTTTGATGTTCACTAACTGTGGATCTGAGTGTGCTTTATAAAAACAAACATATACATTACCCAGTTTTAAAAGAGCAGAACTTTAAAAAAAAGAGAGAGAAAAGAGGTTGAACCCAGATTTTCAGAAAGGTTCAGGTACAGCCATGCAGTGAATCAATGTGTTCAATTAGTACATGGTTATGACTGAAATTGACCTGGTGGCAAATATGAAATATCAAAGCGCTTGTCAGCACTCCTGAATGGGACAAAGAAAAGGCACATTAATGATTAACTCTGCTAAAAGCTCCAGCTTTTGTATTCCCATGGTGCTTGGCCTATCAGGCAGCCATGTGACATGCTCGGGCCATTTTCTAGCAGATTGGAGAAAGCTAGAGAGCAAACACAGGTGCTTTTCAGCCAGCCGTGCTGTCAGGGACAACCACAAACAGCCACAGCTATGCTTGGCTAAATTAACCCCTCTGTTTGCCTCCATCTTGGCTTCCCGGAGATCTCACTGGGTGAAGCCAGGCAGCCTTTGCTCCTGGCCTATGCTATTCACACTCCTCCCCCACCCCACCATAAAAGAATGTTTCTGCTTTTAAAATCAGTCAGTATCCTTGAGGAGATTCAGTTTAAAGAACTGGTAAACTACTTTAAAGTGCTTCATTTTGAACTTTAAAATAAACAAATCAAATGAGTTTGCTTCTTCATTCCCAGAATAATTATTTCAGTGATGTAAACATATATGATGACAGTGGGGCATACATCAAATGGGAGCCCCATCATTCAAGATTACCTTTTGTCAAAAGGTATTTACAGTGCAAGTAAAACTATTTAACACTACACATTTGGAATAATGACACAAGGAGTTCTTTCTGTGCACTTGGGTTTGCACAGACAAGCTTTCCAATGGATTGCAACTTTGAGCACTCTGTGGCCAGAAAGGAAGGTACAAATGGATGATGGATGATGATGATATTGAACAGCATTTGTGAACATGGTGTCTATAGAATAATGAAAGCGACAAGAAAAATCCTTGCCTGAGGAGTCTGCAATACACATTGAAGTTTGTAATTTACTTATATCACTGATATGCTGTAAATTTTTAAATAGTCACTGCTTTCAAATATGTAATTTAAACTATGGACAATATTTTTATTTCTTTCATAAAACATCAGACTTATTTTCTTTTCTTATTCAAATATTAATATTAGTGTCCCATTAAATGAAATGAAGCCAACTGTAGTTCCACTAATATAATAAAGAACAGACTTAATACCTTCCATGTGTTATTCCACATGTAGAATTTTTTTATACCGATGGTCATGTTTATTTTTTTTTTGCTTTTAGCAGTGAAAGTTTATTTATTTTATTTTTATTTATTAATTTGACTTGTATGCTGCCCCCTCTCCAAAAAGGACTCGGGGCGGCTAACAACTAAAATCACACAATAAATAAATTATTTAACTAAAACCATATTAAACCAAACAAGTCAAATCTGAATTAAAACCCCACAGTTTAAAACCTACGTCAGGCCCCCGCCCCTGGAGGTCAGCACAGCCCGGACTGCGCAAATAACCAGGTCTTTAGATCATGGCGGAAGGTGTGAAGATTGGGGGCTAGCCGGAGCCCCAGGGGAAGCTGGTTCCATAAAGTGGGAGCTGCTACAGAATAGGCCCTCCCCCGGGTCACCGCCAAGCAACACTGGGTCACAGACGGCAGCCCGAGGAGTCCTCGTCTGTGCGCTCGTATAGGGCGGTTGGTATTCGATGCCGGCAGGAGTCATTCTCGTAAGTACCCCAGACCCATGCCTTGTAGGACTTTGAATGTTAATACGAGAACCTTGAAAGTTAGAAACATATCTCCAGAGTTCTTTGCATACATGAGCGCATGTCCATTAATTCATTTCAAGGAAGGAGGGTTGTTGGAAATGAGAAAAAAAATCCATATTCTACAAATAACTTGCAGCTACATACTTCATTTTTATCCCGTTTTAATAAGCGATAGCCCAAGAAACCATATCTGTTCTGCAAAACTCTGGATGACCACCAGATGGCAGCAAAACTTGGTTATCTTTATGTTTTTGCTGGCATCTAAGGACTACTTAGATTTTTGCGACCCAGATGTGCAGCTTTATCATAATGTTTTAATAATTTTTATTAGGCAGGAACTGTACATACACATCATGTGAAGTAAATTTTGCTGAACTCAGTAGAACTTAATTCTAAGGTTTTTTGCTGGACTGCATAGACTGCATATTCTTTTCTGTATTTAGAGAAGTGATACTGGCATTCTGTTTTGACCTCTGAAAGTGAAAGGAACAGCAAATCAACAACAAATAAGGAACTTCATCAACAACACTGAATACCAACTTTCAGCTATTTCCCAGTGTTTCACATGCAGTATCTCAGTAATGAACCACTTATACCCGATACCTACTCAGTTTTATAAAAGCTCCACTATTTTCTGTGCTCCATGACTATCTCTCGTTATTTGGGCAGAGGCCATTCATCCAGACTCATTGTGTCTTCAGACATGGCACAGACAGTGACCAGCTGCCTGTGGCATTAAAGAGCTATGCTGCACAGAGTTTGCCTTTTAGAGGATCTGGCACTCAGCCTAAGTAATTTAGACTTTCTTGAGGAGGCATTTTCACTGTCTGACTTGTGAGGCCCAAATAGAATTGTACAGCTGTTACTTTTAGCCTAAAATCTGGAGTAAGTAACCCCTATTTGTTGAAAGGGTGGTGTGAGATCTAGCAAATCACTTTATTCTTTAGGGATTAATCTTCTTCATCCATTTTGCAGTTCTGAGGATTGCGTGAGTTCTAAGGGGAGCATTAAAAATATACACATGAGCAAGGTGATCAGATACAGACAGGAGAAAGTTCTTGAGCTTTTAACAGCTGCATTAATGGAGAATTTCAGCAGCTGCAGATTTGTGGCCCTCTATGACCAGTCACACCTGCCAAACTTTTCTTCTCAACACAGCTATTCAGACTGCAAATGCCCTGCTGCCCTCCGTTTCTTATCATCTTGTATCCTTGTTTTAAACATAGTGAAAAGTAACCATTCTCCAACGCCATTCCAAAAGATTCTGGAGAACATCTTTCTAAAAAAATGTATATATTTTTTTCAACTGCTTCCTCATGAAAAAGGATTTGGGACACTTATATGGTTGACTCATACTGCAGAAATACACAAATGAATGTCTTAGCGCAACAACCAGGAGACATCTTTCCATAATCAATTTTGTATAAGGTTTAATAACCTGTTTTTGAAATGAAATGGGAAATTGGTATCATGCATATACACATCAGTTCTCTATCATCTCTATCTGTAGCATGGATTAAAATAGCAGGAAAGCAGCATGAGATAATCAAGTGCATTATATGGATGTATTAAATACTCATCTGAGATGCAAGGTATTCCTAACGTTTTTATTTGCAATCTTACGTCCACTTGCAACTTTATAAGTAACTGCTTTATGGCACGATGATCTCATGGTGTTTCAAAGTGTGCAAGAAGCAGCAATGTGGGCTGTACCAATTGCATAATATTTCCCCCCCTTCAGTAGTGTTCTTTTCCAAACCTTGCTTTAGGCCAGCTTTTGCTAAATCTGGTATAGTCAATACATATTACTTCTGGCCTATGACTATCATAATAAAAATCTGGATTTGGTACATTTCAATTATATTCAACCACAGATTCCAGAATGTCCTGACTCTATTGGTGAAGATTTTTTTTAGAAATTGTAGCACTATTATTTACTGCCTATCTCACCATGGAGCTACTCAAGGTGGCTCACAACCATTAAAAATGAAGAAATAAAAAGCAAGTTTAAACAAAGTGAAAGCAAAATGGAGCAATACAATAACAAAGGAAAAAGAAAACAGAAAAAATGAAACAAAGGAAATATATCAATATAATTAGTTAAAAAAAGATGGATGGGTGGGGAGCAGAGAAAAGAGGGGAGGTACTATCACTCTAGCAGCCACCTTCAGAGTTGAACTCCCACATTGGGTCCCCAGGCCAACTTGCACAGCCACGTCTTTAGACCCTTATAGAATGACAGAAGGTTGGGGCCAAATCTTACTCTGGAAGGCAGGACGTTCCAGAGGGCGGGTGTGAGGCAGAGAAGTCTCTTCTTCTGGATCCCGGCAGTTGGAGTGCTTTGGCCAACGGGAACTGCAGTAAGCCTTTTCTGCTGGCCCAAGAAGGATGGGCTAGATTTAGCAGGATAACACAATTCATCAGATAACCTGGATCTATGTCATCAACAGCTTTAAGGAATCAGCTAGAAGGAAGCAGCCTGGGATAAACTGGTTTAGACTTGAATTGTAATATTGTGTAAACTATGTAAAGTGAATAGACCCAGTTACAGTGGTGATGGGGAATCGTTGAAAGAGCTAAAAGATCAAATTGGAGGGACAGATTATCATAGAGAAAATCTATCCATGTGGTTAGTAAGAGTCGATAACAACTTGGCAGCACGTAATCAATCAAGTGGGCATTGCCTTCCTTAATTAGCGATGGATCTTCAGGCCCCCAGGATTTCCAGCTCTTAATTGGAAAATCAACTTGGGTGCATCTGCATGGCAAATACGAAATAACAACTTTCCTTGTTTCTTGGGCTAAGGATAAATTGAGAACTGCAGCAAATAATTTCTAATAGATCACTATGGCATCTTATTGTTTGAATCATGATTGAATGGGGAAGAAAGTTCATACCCCAGTAATCATTTCATTCATTTACATTGCTAAATACTATGGAGTGACTCTGATTAGGAGCATCTATTTATTCCATTACAAAATGCAATCAGAATGAAGCACAATTTCCCATTATTTTAAAACAACTACATTAGAAAAGAACAATTACAACCAAGCATGTACCAGTATTTCATTCTACTATTTTTACTATTTTTTTTTTATACCCGTGGAAGTGAGGGGTTACTTGTCCATTTCTATCATAGCAGCAGCACTGATTTTAGCAGCAAAGATTGGACACTGGGCCCATTTTATTTTCGCAGCAGATACAGGTCTGGAAACTCCAGATTCACTATTAGAAAAATGGTAGTGCCATTTATTTAATTTGGATGAAATACTTTAGAATGATGCAACATCTCGAGCATTCTAGGAAAAGGAAATATACCTATTATATCATAAGCAATCGCTAACAAGCAGCTCTGTTGATATTAACAGCTGCCACCATAGTAGCAACAAACAAAAATAAGAAAACAGGGAAAAAAGGACATCAAGATTAATAAGACCTGAATAAATATTTATTTATTGAATTTATATTGCCGCCTGTTCGCCCATGGAGACTCAAGGCGGCTTACAGAATGTAAAACCGTATTTAAAATTTAAAAACCCAATAAAACTAACAAAAAGAATCAAATAAATTAATAAAGTACAATAGAACAAAATCTGAAAAAAATAACAAATCACCCCCCAATTCCCACCCCCCACCCTGACGACAGCAGATCACACGAGCCATTTGATGGGCTTCATCCTGCTCTGGGTTCCCCAGGCCCGCTGGCAGAACCAGGTCTTCAGCGCCTTCTGGAAGAGTGGGGGCCATTCTAATCTCTGGGGGAATGATGTTTCAGAGGGTGGGAGCCACCACAGAGAAGGCCCTTCTTCTGGGTCGCACCAGGTGTATCTCCCTCAGGGATGGGACCCGCAGCATTCCCTGCCTCCCCGCTCTGATGGGTCGGGTAGATGTGACCGGCAAGAGACGTTCCCTCAGATAACCCGGACCCAAGCCCATGAAGGGCTTTAAAGGTGACAACCAGCATCTTGAATTGCACCCGGAAGCAATTAGGCAACCAAAGCAGCTCCCGCAGGAGATGTGAAACATGTGCACACCGGGGTCTGCACAAAATATACTGAAATATAAATAGAAAATTTATATAAATTTATTTAAATATAAATAATGACATGTTAATAGAAAATCCCACCCACCCCCATCCGAAATCTTGCAGAACTTTGCAGATGCTATCAAGAGTATACAGTATAGTGTCTGGCTGGAATGAGGGTTCCTTGACCAGTCAAAGAAACAGAAATAATACAATAATGTATTGTCTGGGTTATATTATCCTGCTGGGGGAGAATCTGAAGGTGCTTCTCTTAGAAGAAAAATAATTTATTTATTTATTTACTTACTTATTAATTAATTAATTAATTATTTGGCCTTATATGCCGCCCTCTCTCCCGAAGGACTCAGGGTGGCTCACATAAAAAACAATCATACAAATACAAAAGTTAAAATAGAATTAAATCAAATTCGACCAAATAATCATTAAAACCCATTTAAAACATTTAAAAATATTAAAACACCCCGCCCCCTTAGTCCAGACCGGCCTGTTGGAATAACCAGGTCTTTAGGCCGCGACGAAAGGAGGGAAGGTCGGGGGCCAGTCGTAGCTCCAGGGGAAGCTGGTTCCACAAAGTGGGCACCCCCACAGAGAAGGCCCTCCCCCTAGGGACCACCAGCCGACATTGTCTAGCCGATGGCACCCCAAGGAGGCCCTGTCTGTGGGCGCGCACCAGGTGATTGGTATTCGATGCTGGCAGAAGACGTTCCCGTAAGTACCCTGGCCCCAAGCCATAGAGAGCTTTGTAGGTAAGCACCAACACCTTGAATCTCACACGGAGGGCAACTGGCAACCAATGCAGCTCGTGCAGGAGGGGTGTAATATGGGAATATTGGGAGATTCCCATCACAACCCGCGTGGCCGCATTCTGCACCAGCTGAAGCCTCCGCGTGGTCCTCAAGGGAAGCCCCATGTAGAGTGCATTGCAGTAGTCGATCCGGGACGTAATGAACGCATGAGTGACTGTGCGTAGCGCATCTCGATCCAGGTAGGGTTCTTCACTATTATGTTCATGTGCTTTCTTCCAAACTTTGAAATGGGAGGAAAATATATCAGTAGAGAAAGTACAGCCCCCTACAACTTCCTGCCTCTAGACCTTTTTTACATTCCCCCTTTCCTCTCCTACACCATGTCCATGGTGTCTTTCTTCAGACAGTGTGCAAGGTGACATCTTTAAAGTCTCATGGCAATCCACGGGTAACAGCAATCAGATCTTTTTGCCCAAGTGGCACAAATGATTTATTACTTTGTGAACCTAATAATGCCATGAAACAGGTAACTTTATTTTTGCTTATCAATTGGAATATTGATGCTCTGATAGGTTTGCATTCAGTCATAACTTACATCAAGATTCTCATGTCTAATTTCTCCAAAATAAGAAAGATTTGACTCCATTTATGAGAGAGATGTTCAACCTCAAAATGTTTACAAAGGCACAGAGCCCAGCAACTGGACAAGAGAGGAGTCTCAGAACAGACCTGCAGGACCAAATGGAGCTCAGAAATTTGCTGGCTCGTGAACCTTTTCCTCCATATGCCTTATGTCCACGTTAGGGGACTTGTCTTGCAGTATGAAGCAAAATAGTACTTTCTACTGTGACACCTCAGGCTGCCTCATAACAACGTAGCAATGAGATGGAAGCTAGGTTGCAAGGAATGTCTTTGAAAAATAGTTGGTGGGGTTTCTTTGCACCATGGCAAGCAGGCTGTACAGTTGAACAAAAAGGGAAACAAAATAAATATGCTGCTTTTATTGAATGAATAAGGAATCAGATTTTACTTTTAATAATAATAGATTAACCAAATGAAAAAAGCTTGAACATGCATACAGACACAAATGAAAGATGCAGTCAAGCACACAAATCCTAATGCTGTAAAAAGTTAGGCATACTATCTCATCAAGATCATATAATTTTCTTCTTGACCTTTATTTTCAACTGAAAATAGTAGGACAAGTATTTCTATGCACATTGTGTGGTAGGACTTGGATTAGTTGGCTTGCACACACATTTGATCTACTTTTTACAATTTCAAGATCCATCTGTTTATGTAGGGATTCTCTGGAAAAATTAAAGGTAGCTGACTATCCAGAGAGATATGAGAAAAAAGAGCCTTACTGTTTTCTAGTGGTTGGATCCTATTATATTCAGAATGAAAAAAGAATAAAGATATTCAAAGTCTTGAAGGGTAATCTGATAATCGTAAAGTTCCAAGTTTCAGAATCAAATATGATTCAGAATAAAGTCCTTCCCAGACTGAGACAAGGTTTACTCAGTACTAACAATGAATTATTTCTATAAATAATATATCATATTGAACTTCACATTGAATAAATGATGATAAATATGTGGTCAGATAGATTTAAATGACACCTTAGAGAAATTCAAGGCAGGGTACGTAATGCTCCCTTTTCCTATTCTTTCTCACAACACAGAGGTTGGGTTGGGGGGGGTCTATGACAATTCACCACGGCCAACTCCCATGACCAATTATCCACAGCCAACATGCCACTGCCAACTTCCTGCGGGACAACTTGCCATGGCCAACTCATTGCGGGACAACTCACTGTGGGACAAAAGTTATACTAATAATCAAAGAAATGGTGGAATAGAATAATTAAAGAAAGGATGAAAAGGGAGGGACAGGATGAAATGTGAATGACAAAAATTAAAATCCTTTTTTTATTTATTTAAAATAATTACACTGAATTGTTAAATTGTCTCACAGCGAGTTGCCCCGTAGTGAGTTGACTGTGGCGAGCTGGCCGTGGAGCAACAAGTTGGCCACAGCAAGTTGGCTGTGGCAAGTTGTCCCATTCTGAGTTGGAGGGAGTATGACTGGTCCAAAGTCACCCAAAAGAGTGTATTAGAACCTGAATCCCTTTCAGAAATTGCTTGTTAACTGCTCTTTCAGCTATTAGGAACCTTTGGATTGACAAGTTTGATAGCACTGTCTGGATGAGTTTTCTTTTAATCTTTAGTAAAAGAAGTTATATCTATAGTTTAAGAATTTAAAAAAAACATCTTTTTAATAAATAGCAAAGGGGTGATTAAATCTCTGGTTTTAGAAAGTTACAAACAGACTAAGGATATTTTTGAACAACTGACCTAGAAGTTTAATTTAAAAGTGTATGCCTGTGTCTAAACAATGTTATTAAAGAGGAATAATTTCTACCTGTCAGGATCGAGTTCAACTTCAAACTGAAAGTGGATTTCTCCAAGAATGACATAAAAAGATGTTAAACTCAATATGCAAAAGAAACCAGAGGATATCTTAATAATTAAAAGGGAAACAATAAATCAAGAGAGTGACTCAGATAATTTTCCTATATTGGATTTACAAAACATGTTTGTTAAAGATTTGAAGAAGTTTGTGAAAAAGAATAAAGAAAAAATGAAGAGAAACTAACTTACAACATTACAGGCAGGGCCTAAAGATTAAGATTGTTAGAAATAAAAGGAAGAAATACAAATTGGTTTATTTGATCAACATTAAGATAGATATGTTGTTATCTCTTTAATGGACTTGTTGACATCAGGACTGAAATGGTGATGTTTTATCAATTTACTTAGACAAGGGATGAGATATGGGACAAAGCAATTGTATTTTAACTTAACATCTTCATCACAAGTATAAATAAGTATTTTGATTGCTTAAATTATTTATATTTGGGATGAAGATGGAAAGTCAATTCTTTATATCTTTCTTCTTTACTACATTCTTCTTTTTCTTTTTTCTATTTTTTCAACTTTTTTCTTTCTTTTCTGCACCTTCTACTCCCTTTTATTCTATTCTTTTCAGTTTGTATTAGTTTTTATTATTGTAACTATAACAGTTAATAAAACTATTATGCAAAAACTTTTTTTATTATCTTCTACATTCTATTTGGAATGCCCTTTAGAAAAAATAGTAAAGACTTTCATTATATACACTCCCCCGCATCTCTTAAAAAAATCCAATCTATCTTCATTTATAGGTTAATTTGCACCAAACAAATGTCTCCATAAACAAACAATAGTTAACAAAACCATATGGGTGTTTGCCTAACGGAGTTATTAATGTTACACATTCCATCTGGAAGTATCCATTTAGGGAGACAATAAAGATCCAAGGTCACATTAAAACACCGTTGATTACAGGCAAGATTTACCATGTATGGAGTTATGTTAATAAATCATTATAAATGACAGCAATGGATAATGCATTGTTCTCCCGCAACCAAAACACAGGTAGCAAAAGTTAATTTCATTTCATTGCAAATTGTTCGATTACAGCACCCAATCAAGTGAAGTAAGCAGGGGGATCTTCTAAACTTCTGTTGGAACTTTGGTTATTCAGTGTATTTATAAATGATTTGGAGTAAAAAATGAGCAGAAGCCAATTTTATGGTGCCACCAAATTAGTTAGAATAGTGAAAACTCAAGCAAACTGTGAAGAGCTTCAAAAGAATATCTTCAAACTAGGTGACTGGGTAAAAACATAACTTTAAAATGTTATGTTATACATAATGTTAAAATGTTATGTTATACATGGTGATAAGAGGAATAGCCATGGATTCAAGGATCTGAACTGACTTACGATTAATCAGTAAAGAGATCTTGGGAGAATCAGTTATTTTTTTTATTTAATTATTTACTTATTTTGTCAATCGCTTACAAGATAATAAATATAAGAATAAACATAGTTATGAATATATGAATACATATAAGAAAAATAAAAGAAACAATAGGACAGGGACGGTAGGCACATTGGTGCGCTTATGCACCCCCCCTACAGACCTCTTAGGAAAGGGGTGAGGTCAATAGTAGACAGTCTAAGGTTAAAGTTTCTGGGGTTTGGGGAAGAAACCACAGAGTCAGGTAGAGTAAACTCTGCTTTGGATGGGAGTGGAAACCAGGTGGGGATTACTGAGTGTTGTAGAAAAAAAGAATATGTAACAGCCAGTACTTGCATGCTGCTCTATTACAAGATCTGGGATTTCTTAGAGATGGAGAATATTTTTAAAGCCTTTCCTTGATGAAGCTACAATAACTTTTTTATATTTCAAATATCCACAGAATCCAATTCACTTTTTAAAAATTACTGAAGCAGCTAAGCAGTTCAGGTCTTGGTGATATTTTGCCTGGATTATTGCAGTACTTGTTGATATCCTGTATGTACCTTCACATCCATTTTCTACTCCCTGGTTCTGAGGTAAAATAGTGCAGTCCATGTGATCCTGGATCTTTCCTGATTTATGCCTATTTCTTTCTGTCAATCCTCATATTGGCTGGGACCTCAGGAGTGTTATCAGTTTTAAATGGTGCTGACCTTCTAGACCAGGGCTGTCAAACTCTCGGGCCACGGGCCGGATGTGTCATGCGCTGGTCCCACCCACGACTGGTTTAGGAAAGGAGGAAAAGTCCTGATACGTCAAATGACACCACCATGACAATGTGAGTTTGACACCTCTGTTTTAGGCTGTGGATACAAGAGCATCCCATTATGTGAATAATGTTCCTATGTCTTTTGGCTTGTCCATGCAATCAGGGTTACTTGATTTTCCCTTGCATCAGAACCACTGCTTCATATTTTAGGCCTTTCTACCACTTAACTGCGGCTTTTTGGAATTAATTTCCCATTGAATTATGTTTGGTGTCCTGCCTGTAAAGGTTTACAGTGTTTTTTTAAGGATCTTTAGGAAAATGGAGCAACCTTTCTTTACAGTGGCAGTGTTTGATTGAAATTAACCTTGTGCTGAGATTAAAACCTGTTTTAAATTGGGTGTGTTGTTATACTGTTGCTACTGATCTATATTATGCTACATTTTTATTATATTACATTTACAAATAAGCAGTATTAGGTACAATATTACTCAGGCGCCTCGAATTGTGAAATGGCTGGCATATAAATGTAATAAATAAATAAAATACTACTACCTGTGTATGAAAAGTAGCTTTACATATAGCTGCAGCCACCTCACCCTAGAAATTTATTGCAGAGCAAAGAAAGATAAAGGAAAGCACAAACGAGCTGATCAAAACAACATTTCCTGATACACATATTCAGTAACCTTGTGCCCCTACATTCTGCATTTCTTTTGATTTTTTTTCTCTTGAACATACAACTGAATATTTGTTACCAATCGGCATTCATCACAAGTGTTAGACATTTTAAATAACATATTTCTTTCACTGAGATTTGCTTTATGAATATCAAGTTGACTGAGTGATAGAACACAGAGACTAAACAAAGTTTCTCACATATGTTCAACAGGAAGAAAGGTGACCAGTGACCAGTGAAGCTCTATATTCTGAGGAGCTGAGGGCTTAGTAATGAGGAGTGAATAACTGAGGACTGAAAAAGTGTATTCTAAGAGCTGATGATGATTTGCCCAGTGAGGCAAAGGATGACCAGAATGGGACAACTCAGTGCAGTCAATTCGCCGCTGCCAAGTTGCTTCTGCCAACTCACTGCCTCCAAATTGTCACAGGACAACTAATTACGGTCAATTTACCATGGGGCCAGCTTGTTGCAGGTAGCTGGAGGGAGTGTCGGACAGGTGGGTGGATGAGTGAGTGGATGGGCAGAGCACAGAGCAGTGGCGGCTTTCCATTTTCAAACTTCCCAGCGCTTGGTGCGGCGGCAGTGTGTTTGTGTGAAAATGGAACACGCCTGGCCTCTGCCACCTTCCTGCTGCCAGCCCCACCCACTGCCACTGCCCCCCTGAACAGCCCAAACACCGCCACCGCTGCTGAATAGCCCATGGTGGGGTAGCATTGGGATGTGTGGAAATGGGAAGCTCCCAGTTGCCTGTGGCCAGTTGTCCCCACAGCAAATTGGCTGTGTTGAGTTGTCCTATGATGGCTACAGGTCGTACTCAACTTACAACAGTTCACTTAGTGACTGTTAGGGAGTTACCACCGCCCTGAAAAAAGTGACTTCTGACCATTTTTCACACTTATAACCATTGCAGCATCCCAATGCTCATGTGATTTACATTTGGAAGCTTGACAACTTGACTCACGTTTATGACGGTTGCAGTGTTCTGGGGTCATGTGATAACTTTTTGCAACCTTCTGACAAGCAAAGTCAATGGGAAAACCAGATTCATTAATAGCTGTGTTACTAATTTAACAACTGCAGTGATTCACTTAACAAATATGGCAAGAAAAGACATAAAATGGGGCAAAACCCACTTAGCAAATTTCTCACTTAGCAACATAAATTTTGGGCTCAATTAAGTTGAGGACTACCTGTATCCATGTTCACTCCTTCCAAAGCTCACCTCTACCAACAAATATAGATACTTTACAATAGGTTTATTTTCATAATTGAATGAAAGAGTTTCTCTATCATGAAACAGGAGGTAACACCAATGCTCTGGAAATAAGTTACTTTTTTTTGTTCTGAAACGATTGGAACAGCCTCAAATCTAATTCTCTTCATCAAACTTTTTGATTAGACCCTTTTGATTTAATCTTAAGAAATACTACCTGCAACATCTGTGATCCTACTTTTCTAAATCATAATGCCAAGATTTTTTCTGTAGCAAACAGCAATTACTGGTTCACCGAGGAGTAAAAAGCTTCATTATGAAAAATAAAATGTGAAACTGAGCAATAATGCAAGAAATGAATAATGCCCAGAAGATGAGAAAGGTAAATATAATTGTAATGCAAACATATTGGCTTTAAATATTGCCTTTTACATGACAGCTGTTCTCTAAGAAGTGAGATTACAACTGGCAGGTTTGATTTAGCCACTGTGAAGATTGCTTTTCTTTCCACTGTCCCAGTTTCAACCCTTCCTGTTTAGCTCATGTGCAAAGGCTGGTTGACTATCATCAGATTTTAACCTATGAAACATATTAACTTGATTATGTCCCCAGAATAGTATCTTTTCTAGATGAGCCACCAGGCAAGAGGAATACATCAACATAATTACAGCCTTACTTGCCTCAGGAACAGCTGGTATTTACTTTCTTGATATCCGCATTTCCTTATTCAAACAAGCAAACTGTACAGTACACTGGCTCTTACTGCTTCAAATGAGTTGCCTTGAGGTGATTCTCCATTGATTGCCTTTGCAAGTGCTGTTATCGGGATTAGTTGAACAGTACCAGCAATACATATAGTTGCATTTCAGCACAATTTGGAGGGATGGAAGTAACAAAAGTGCAATTTGAGATGTGAGATTGTGTATAATTTGTGAATTAGAGCCTCCCCCCAATGTACCACAATTTCTCAGGGCCACATATGTTAGATTGTTAGAGGGTCAGTTTTGTGTTAAGGTGCTGGTTTAGGTGACAGTGAGTTATAGTCCTGCCTTGGGCATGAAAGCTGGCTGGGTGACTTTAGGTCAGTCATTCTTTGTCACCCCAACTCACCTCATAGGACTGTTATTATGGCAGAAAGAAGGAGGAAGAGAAGGAGAAAGAAGAATAGCATAGAATAGAATTCTTTATTGGCCAAGTGTGATTGGACACACAAGGAATTTGTCTTAGTGCAAATGCTCTCAGTGTACATAAAAGAAAAGATACATTCATCAAGAGTCAAGAATTATAGGAAGAAAGTATATATATCCACCTCCTTAATTACTTATGAAGTAATAAAGACAGGATAAAATTTAATAAATAAAATAAATTGCAAGAAACAATATTCTGCTCTGGGCCAGGCCAAGTTATTAAAAACCTTTTTAGAAGCATCTTTTATGAACATCAGCTTAGAAATTCATTTAAGAATTTACCTGCTTTTTCATTATTTGGAATATTTATGTGTTGACACTCTTTATATTCATGTCAATTTTGCAGAACCAACACCTACCACTTGGATCTTGTCTACCTTCAATAATTATTTTCAATTGCTGTTTCATATTGTTGACTATGTTTTCTGCAGCAAAATATGTAGAGATCCTTGCACAAAGTCTTCTATCATTTTGGCTAAGATAATAATACCTCTTCTGGTTAGAACTGGGAGTACATCCAAAGTAGATAATTGGAATGGTCTACAAGATCCATGCTCTTAGGAACATTGTAACACACTTCATACTTTATGCCATTTTATGCTGTGGATGTTACATCCTTTAAACTCAAAAATACCAGTTCTCACTTGAATACTTTATTACATCCAAAGGCTAGATTCAGTAATTAGTCTACAATTCCTATACATACAGTGAAATGTATGATTTCAATATTAGAAAATTAATAAAAGTAGTTCCTGGAGAAACAGACCTAATAAGCACAAACATATTTAATAAATTTAAGAGCTTCTCAGAAAGTTGACTTTCTTTTGATTTTGGAACACACATATATAAGGTCCATGAGAATAAACTCAGTATAATTCAGCATCAAAATAAAATGTGGCAAACACAAACTGTTTCCACTGATACTGTAATTTCCAATCTTTATTTTGAACATCTCTGAACATGCAATCTCTAGATGTGTACTAGGCAAGAAATAATAAAACATTCTTTTTTCACAAGGTGATGGAATCAGTTCAGGTTGACTTTACTCCATCTAATATGACCTGGAGTTTCAGGCTTTTGAAACAGAAAGGACAAGGTGAAAGTCTCTGATAGAGAGTAACAAATTCAGAAACAGTAATGATTAACTCATAGGAGACTACCTTCAAAAATGCACAAATGGTTGAGGGCATCATGAATGGTATCCCAAAATAGCAGTCAGAGGAGACTTTTTGAAATGTGATCCAAACTATTGTCAATAAAGCTGTACCTGTTTTACTTGTTCTTTGCAATCTGGCAAATCCTGATTAGTTTTTAAGAACAAAGCAAGCACCTGGAGATTAGTTAGATACTGTATTTCCATGTGAGCAAATGTGTCTATTACTATGAGCTAACTTTTTACAATTGCACAAAAACGTACCTCTCCCTTCTATAGACACAACTAAAAGTCTAATAAAAACCCTTTTCTGATAACTATTTATCTCTTTCTTAACTGAAATCCCTTAAGAACTGAGATTAACATATAGGTAATCCTCGATTTACAGCCACAATTGAACCCCAAATTTCTGTGGCTAAGTGAGATGTTTGTTAAATGAATTTTGCCCCATTTTATTACTTTTCTTGCCACTGTTGTTAAGTAAATCCCTGCAGTTGATAAGTTAGTGACCCAGTTGTTAAGTGAATCTGGCTTCCTGCTTGTCACAAAAGGGGATCACGTGACTTTGGTTCAATGCAACCATCATAATTATGAACTAGTTGCCAAGCAGCTGAATTTTGATCACATGATCATGGGGATGCTGCAACAGTCATAACTGTGGAAAAAAAGGTCTTAAGTCATATTTTTCAGGGCCATTTTAACTTTGAATGGTCACTAAACAAACTGTTGTAAACCGAGGACCACCTGTGATTGTCTTTTGGGTTCTCCTGAAATGAGTTTTCATAGCATTTGTGAACACCTGATAAGTTACAGTTGCCCCATACTTTGAAATGATTTTCTAAGAAAGCAAAACCCAACTTTTCTTTTATATTGCTTTATAACCTATGATAGTTATAACGCTTTAAAAAGTTCTATTTCTTGGAATCTTTTGAAAAGTACTATTTCTGGAATCTGTAAATAATTTATAATGTTTCATTTAACTGGAGCATAATTTCAGTGTATCAAATTTTATTTAAAACTTTCTTGAGTCTAGAGCAGATAATACAATACAATCTGATTATCATAGGCAAGATATGAACAACTGGAACATTTATGGAAAATAAAAATGGTAGGAGTTTTGATCTATGAGACTCCTTAATTTCCTCCCTATTTTACAAAACTTAAAAAGGTGACAAAAACAATCCCTTTCACTTGATCACTTCCAAATTTGAGCAGAATACTCAACATTTTAATTTTTTAACTAACTGACTTTTAAAAATAAGTCTGTACTCTAACTCAGCAAGGATAGTCTTTTACTGAAATGGGGCTGACCAGATATCTCTAATCTACCACATCTTCTACTAAGCATTTATGTGAAGCTAGAATAAGGAGAATAGATCAGGAAATCTGCCAGACACCAAAGAAAATGGGGATCTTTCAGTGCTTGTTCTTCTAAAATGCCACAGGATAGGAAGGTAGTTTGGTAGATCTGACTTACACCAGAACAATCCTTGTGGTCAAATTACCATCAATTACCATCAGGGGTCTAATCACAATAGCTTGGTGAGAGTAAAGGGAACTTCTTTTACTGTTCCCTATCTCCTATCCTTAAAAGTAGGAATGCTTTTGTAGCTTTAGTATATGTTGCGGCTACTTTAAGGAACATGCTTTCTTATAAGAAAAATATGATTGCAATGCATAATAGTTCTCCCCATTCTTACATCTCAATAATTAGTTAACTTCATTCAGAAGCAGGCAACAATTTTTAGAACCACCAATTCCCTTTAACCAAATTCTTCAACCTATCTTAATGGATATATCCAGGGGTGGGATTCTACCGGTTCAGACCAGTTTGGATGAACCAGATGTTAAAGTTACAGCTGGTTCACCGAACCGGTATTTCAACCAACCGGATGGCCCCTCCCCTCCTGCACCCCCCTCCCAGGAGTCTCCATGCAGCCCATTTTCGATGGAGGTAAGTGCAGAGTCTGCGCAGAGGGCCTGGGGAACAGGCCTTCTGGAAGTCCGGAAACGGGCCTGTTTCCAGCTTCTGGAGGGTTGCAAGATCCCGGGGAAGCCATTTTTGACACCCCAGAGGCCCAGGGGAGGCCTCTGGACCCTTGGGAGGGCAAAAAACAGCCTTCCCGGAAAAACATGGAAGTGGCAAAATGGGCCTATTTCCGGCTTCCAGTGGGCCTCCAGAGGCCAGGGAAGGCTGTTTTCACCCTCCCGGAGGTCTGAGGGAGGCCTCTGGACCCTTGGGAGGGCGAAAACAGCCTCCCCGACCTCTGGAGGCCCACTGGAAGCCAGAAACAGGAAGTTCCGGTGGGCCCCACCCACCATGGCCAGGCCGGGCAGCGAACTGGTTGCTGGGATTTTTGAATCCCACCCCTGGATATATCTCATTATAAGAAACAGGTTTTGTCCGGGTTTTATTATATTATTCATAAAACAAAAAGCTATGATTACTTAGAAACAGATTTTAAATGTACGTAGTTCAAACTTATCTGTTTTATGAAAATGAATATGCTGCAGTCATTTATTATGTTATTCCTATCTAGTTTGACACAAAACAGGTTGGGCTCTTTTAAGAGCCAAGGATCTGCCCATTTCATTTATAAAACTAAAGAGTGATATTTTTAATGATCAGACAAGAGTGGACATTAATGAAGTTTTAGAAGCACTCTTACATTTTTTTGTAATATTTACTCCCCAACTTAGGCTTTCCATTAATCAATTTTCCATCTACCATTATTAGTTGCTTTTACGATAATATTATAGTTTTATGGATAAATGCTGTAGTTTCAAAATATTCATGACAAGGAGTAGAATTACATCCTTACTAACAATGGAATAGTTGGGAGAAATGATCTGTTTACTATTTCAAGAAATGTAAAAAGGTAATGAATGGATAAACAACTAAGGAAAAGAACACTTTGGCAATGTGCTTCATGATAGAAAATTCAAATAATATTAGACTCTGAAAGTCAACATTAGACACACTTCTACTAAGGACCTACAAACAAACAGAGTTCCTCTGTACACACATTAACAAACAGAACTCAAACAAGGATGGCGGCGTTCACCTTTCCAATCCTTCCAAGCAGAAGCTTTGCTGTTTTCAAGACTCTAACTTCACCACATATATAATATATTGAGCATAAAGCACTGAAAAATTGATTTTCCCCTTCTTTCCAGATTGGTACAAGCAGTTCAAATTTTCAATAGTTATAATACATCTAATGTTTGGACTTTCAGAAAGGGATGAAATAGGAATAACACTAGACTTATATATCTCTTCACAGCCCCCTCTAAGCAGTTTTCAGAGTCAACATATTTCCCCCAACAATCTGGGTTGTCCTCATTTTACTGACCTCGGAAGGATGGAAGGCTGAGTCAACCTTGAGACAGTGAGACTCAAACTGCTGAACTGCTGGTAGTCGGTAGTCAGTAGATTTAGCCTGCAATACTGTATTCTAACCACTGTGCAACCACGGCTCAGTGAATGCTACCCCATAGAACGGGCACAGCAGCAAAGAATGCAAGTCTCCTTAGTCCTTCCATATAACACTGCTTGAGAAGGGGGCACCAGAGCATGCCATCTCTCTGAAATTTTATTGGATAGGCAGACAAATGGATTCACAAATAGAATAGAATAGAATAGAATAGAATAGAATAGAATAACAGAGTTGGAAGGGACCTTGGAGGTCTTCTAGTTCAGGCAGGAAACCCCATACCATTTCAGACAAATTCTTTAAAAACCTCCAGTGTTGGATAACAAGGTTTTGTTCCATCAAGGACAATCAGCCCCTTGAATTGCACTCAGAAGCCCAAAAGCAACCAGACAGCTCATGAAGTAGCAGAGTGACATGCAGTTACTACTAAGATGTGTCTATAACTTGGACTAATGGAAAAACTTGGTGACACAAGAAAGCACCAATACATAGTAAATGAAGCTAGGGCAAAATCTGGGAGGTACAAAATTAAGTACATCCATACAGAAGATTATAAGTGCTTGACGGAATTTGCATTTAAGGCTGAAGCTCCACATTACTAGACTTGTGTATTTCTATCCAGAAAGAAGCTCAAATGGGGATCAAAATTGATACACTTAAATATTCCACATAAGGGTCAAAGGCATCTTACTTGCAAGTAATGTCATAAGCAAAGACATTCCTAAATACAAATATAATCTCCTCCAAAACAAATAGAACATAACTTGATTGGTGAATTTACTGCCCTTCCCCGAATATGCTAACTCTTCACATCTGAACAATTCTGAAGCCGAAATGTGACAAGAAATTAATTCTTGAAAGGACCCTATCTGAAAACTTTAGTCACATAATTATCACAAAAAAGTACATTGCAAAAAATGTCTGCCTAGATAACACAGTTCTAATAAGCCGTGTTATCTATGCAGTTTATATCTTATATCCTTATGTCTCCTGGCAGGATCAGAGGGAGGGAATAATTTCCCATGAAAGACTGTCCTATAATTCAGCCTTCCATAGTTTGAGGCCAAATGGACATGCTGGCTGAGAAATGGTGGGAGTTGTAGTCCAATACACTGTAGAGCACCTGCTTAGGAAAGGTTGTTCTAAAATGTTAATTGGAGCTGTGTCTCTTTGTGTGAGATGGTCAATAACACACACCAATCAAAACTAGGCTTGATGCTGCTTTTCCGTATCTGATAATGCGGCACTCTTCCCTAGGATCAAGGTATTAAGGTTTAGGTTATTTGTATTGATTTTATGTGCTGCCATGCTGTGTCACTCATGCTCATATTTGTGGTTCACAAATTCCTCCTTTAAATGTCACATCCATTTCATCTCCTTTTGCCATCAATACTGCAAACGGTAAGGTCTGTTTATTAACCCCAAGTGCCAGTATTGTTGTTGGCAGCTTCATACACATGTAGTCACCAAGCAAATACTATACTTATATTTTGAAATCAGGTTACTATTTATTTATTTATCTATTGAAAAAAGGAACACTTATAGGAGAAACATCAAAGATGTAATCCACCAGAAAATTCTGCAGTATTTTCATTCATTTCAGTATGGCTTCAGCAGAATTTTCTACTGAACTGCAAATTCATCTTTAACATTTTATTATTATTTCAGAAAAGTGAAGGGAATGGTTGCGTAGGGGACGACAAAACACATAAAACCACACGTTATAAAGTATTGTTATTATAATAATACATTAATACATATATTATCTATTAATAGACAATTTACTGCAGAATTTTGCTCATATATCCATAACGTAGGTGGTAAGTTTTGATGTCCCATGTTCCCTCTTCAGCCATGAAAGCTATTCCGAAGCTGTTTCCAAAGGCAGGGAGCATGGATCAATGCATTATGGAGCAGGATATATCACTTGGCTTGGCATAAAGAAACGAGAGAAGATTCTAATACAGGAAGTACCTGACTTACAACCATTTGTTTAGTGGTCATTCAAAGTTTCAAGAGGATTGAAAAATGTAATTTACAACCAGTCCTTCCATTTACGACAATTGCAGAATTCCAACTGTCACATGATCAAAATTTAGGTGATGATTGCAGTGTTATATTACATTTGCAATCTTCCCAGTTGCATTCTGACAAGCGAAGTCAATGGAAAGATTTATGGTAAATGTAATCAATGTAATCATATGCATGTAGATGGATTCACTTAACAAAACCATGTGATTCACTGAACAACTGCAGTGATTTGCTCAACATTTGTATCAAAGAAGTCATTGACTCAGCTAGCAACTGCTTTGCTTAGCAATGGAAATTCTGTTCCCAATTGTGGTTCTAAGGTGATGTCTGTATACATACTAATTAATGTACGAACGCAACCTATATTCCCCAAAAGTCCTCTAATTACATGTCCAAAATTTGGCCCTGTGTGGAGTTTATTTTTTCACCAAATTTTGATAGTAAACTATTGTTTTTATGTTGAAAAACATAATCATTTGTTTTAATGGCTTATACTATGATTTGGAGCAATTCTCCATTTTAATTTTTAATGTTTTGCAATGTCTTAAGTTTTCTCTAGTCTTGCCCCCTTTGCATTATTACTGGCCCTGCCCAGTAGAGCTGTCGAAGACTACAGTCCTGGCCACTGAAATGCTGCCTACTTCTGCCTTTTTCCCTGTAGAGTGAATTGTTTTCTGTTTCAAGAGGAAAGAGTTTGAATTTGGGAATATTGAGCAATTTTTTACCTTCAAATGAATCCAGTAATTCTTCTTGCTGCTTGTTTTCCACTAGAAGTTCCATTTATAAACCCAGGCCAAGTCTATATTGGTCTCTCCTTTAAATCCCATCTTAAACTTCACCTTTTCCTTAATCCTTCTCTACAGCTTTAACAAAGCCTAGGCATATGTAATCTCTTCATATTTATCTCTTTCTTTCCTCTCTCCATTTACAAATTCTCCCTTCTTCCTTCTTGAACTTTATTATAAGCTTGTAGGAAAGAGGCTGTAATTCAGCAAAGCACTATATACAAAGCGGGTACTGAATAGCAAAACTAATAACTTAGAAAACTGAGCCAAAACAAAGCACTTCTAAGCCTAATGACTTTAACCACAGTTCAATTTGTGTTTAACCTATCCCTTAGCATTCAACAATATAAAGATATATTATTTCAGTTGATTAAGGCCCAATATTTCTTCCATGTACATAATTTTTCTGAATCTTCACTAATGTACAAGTGGAATACTGTGCTTATTTGGATTTTTTTCCTATTTATTTATTTTGTCTGACAAGTCTAGGTTTGTCTAGATGATTTAAAATAACTCAACAAAGGTCTGATTAGGCTACTATAATTGTAAATTAATTAAATCAAATGATTCTTTCTATATCTAAAGGACCCAAAATTTGTCACTCTCATTTTTTCAAGGCATTTTATAATTTCAATCATCAGTGACAAATTGCCGCAGTTTTAAATCATATTTTTCTTTCTCTGCATGTTATAAAAAAAGTTAACTGATTGAACAATCTTCTGAAAACAAATACATTTCCCTCTGTGTGTTAAATGAATTTGAAAACCACATATACATCAATAAACATATAAGAATGATTGAATTATTCTATTATTCCCTTCTTTCTTGTTGTGATCCTTTAACAAACACAGCAGCACTAAAAATAGCAAAGACGTTTCTCCTTATTTCTCCATGAGTAAGCTTGCTTAACACTTTTATTATATTTGGCCATGGGACATTTGGTAAACTTGCTGATGATATCAGAGCATGATTTTACAAACCAAGTTACACTACTGACACCTCCAAATTCTAGAGTATTTGTTCTGCGTTAGGTGCAGACTTGCTCAATGGGATTAACAAACATTAGAAAGGAAAAAAGGCAATGGACAAATCCACCCCGATTGTTTATAAAACCTTTACAACTCATCAGCTTCCATGAACATACTGGCACCATTCAATTACTGTCCCTTTTAGAGAGCCTTAGCAAAACAGCCACTGCCCATGTAAATAGACAAATCTGAAAACTAGCGGGTCTTGTTGGCTTACATACTGTAGGTAATGTTTTCTTTTGCTCAAATTTGTTCTGGAAACTAATCACACTCTGATAAAGCCATCTGCAAATATGAGAAAGATTGACATCCACATGTCAAAGTTTACACAGCCTGACCAAGTGTACATATAGTCAAGATGATGTTAGGGCCCTGCTGTCCTGAGTTTCAACAGTGCCACGTTCAAATGGAATGACAAAAGAAGATTTCTGCATTGAAGGCAATGCAAAGGACCACATATACAAACACCAAACTTGAGACACAAGCCTGCGCAAGGCCCTCCATAATTAAAGGTGCACAATGATACTGTTAAAATTTGCATAGGTCCAGTTTATTTTCAGGAGGCTTCCACTGGATAGTTTCTCAATGAATGTCCCCAACTCTTTGTCAGAATCTTCAAAATTTCATTAAGGGATATAATGCATTTTGGGTCTATGCCTTATGATAAAGTATGGGTTATTTTAAGGGCCCAATCTGATCAAAATGACCACTTCAGTTTGATTGTTAGTATCCGTTTTGATGCTTCAAGTCCTGTAATATTAGCAACAGCAATAGCACTTAGACTTATAGTTTGTAGTTCTCAGTCATCCAGGTCATGGTTTTCCCAAAGGTGCTTTTTCAGCAGGCAATTGGACTTTCTTGTTTTTTCTTTGAAGACATTTCACTTCTCATCCAAGAAGCTTCTTCAACTCTGACAGGATAGTGCAGAATGGAAGAATTTATACTCCTTGCAGAGAGCTGGGCATTTGCATCCTTTTAGAGGGTCCTTGAAGCACTTGGAGGTTTATCTGTGTCCTCAAGGTCAGCTGAGTAGTGCTCCTGATTCCTGTAGTCTGCATTTTTTTTCTCTGGAAATCATTCCTACTCCCATACCATCCAAAGGGTGTTCCTCCCAAATTATATAGCTAAAAGTCTGTAGAGATTCTCAGTCATCTATGTCATGGTTGTCTCAAAGGTGCTTTTTCAGGAGAAAAAGAAAAAAACAAGAAAGTCCAGTTTGTTGCAGGCAGTTTATAACCATGATCAATAAAGCACAGAATAAGTGCTTCATATAATGGAGCGTCATTGACAAGGGTGAGTAGTGATAATCTTTTTTGATAAGCAAAAATGTATAGAGTTGGAATCCCTTTCTTTCAGTGATGACAGATCTGCATGACAAAAATTCATTAATGATCTTTCTTAAGTTCTTCTTTCAGAATAAATTATAGTATAAAAAGCTAGTTTTCTAGCTTGCTTTCTTTTGTCATTACATAGAATAAGAAATAACATATTGCTTGGTGCATCTAGCAGGTTTTGTCTGTATCATGCTTAATTATTAGAGAAGCTGCCTATTAATTGACTGATAGATGAAACAACAACACAGATTGACCTGACTGAACCCTTTTGGGTCAGATCCAGACCCAGTCTACTCCTCTGGAGCTTTTGTTGATACAGGTTATCATGCAGTTTTCATTGCCACATGCCATATTTTGCAGAGAGATCAGGTGAAGATCAGCAATAAACTCTGACTTGGCACGGCTTTCCTGCTGAGAAATGATCAGTCCACAACACTGAAGGATTTTCATTTGGCTCCCACTGTATAAACAAAGTTTTTGTTGACTCATACCCAGACTTTGTGCTTCTGTTTTGGACTAGATTCCAGTGGCTGGCACCTTTGCTCTAACATTCTGAGTGTACAAAGACAGTATAAATCACAATCCTTAATAGAACTGAGAAAGAAAGGATTTACTCAGAATTAAGTGAACTTCTTATTCTCTTTATAATCAAATGAAATATCACCCTGACAGAAAGCTGATGCTGGATTGACGCCTTTGCATAAAATGCCAATTTCAAGAACTGCTAAGTGTCCTGTGCTTTATTTCTTGGTGGTACTTATTGGAATAGTTGAACCAATGCCTCAGCAGATAAGCTTTAATGCTTCATACAGGCTCCTGAAAGCGATTCTGAATAATACTTGGAAAACTATCCCACAAACTGAAGTACTTTCAAGTCTCATTCACTTAAGTAAATTCTTAAATCTCTCCTTTTGAACATCAAGGGACCTAAATGTACTTAACTCTAATGAGGCCATGGCGTTGGAATTAATAAACTGATTTTCCTAAATTCCCAAAGCATTTCAAACAGATTGCCTCATCAATTTTTACAACAGCCCTGTCAATTAGGTGGAATCTCTATTTTATTCATGTTGTTTGTGCTCATATTATTTATTTGCTATTTTGGGAAGATTTCTAGTCTAGAAGGTTTTCCCTACTTAATTTTGTAATGAAAACTCCATCTAGATCACAAGAGGCTAGGACAGAGTATACTTTAGAAATGATTGGGAAGAAGTGTTTTGGACCTCATGTGAGCACATGGTCAGCACGTTTCCGTTATGGATTTAAATGATTTGACTTTATTCTGTATAAATCCGTAAGAAGGAATAGTGCAACTTTTAAAAATTCACTTATTAACATCGATAGCCCTAGTGAAGGTGGTCTTTTCTTCCCATGTATAAGTGCCCCAAGTCTATTATGTGTATTTTACTGTAAAAAGGTCTGATGTGCTCATAGAAGAGTGGAGCTATTTGTCTGTTACAGCATTTCCTAGAACAATACTGTATCCAATTTCAGGAAAAACTATGAAGAAGCAGCTACTGATTGAACAACAATCATTGTAAAGTCCTATTATTGGCACCCTGCATATTTCTGCAGTAAGGAGAGTAATATGCAAATTTTTTAAAGGATAAAAATCAGTACTCAGGTTTACTCAGTACACGAGTCTAATAACATTTATTTTCTTAGATCAATTGGGAACAAAAATCTAAATTTGAATTTGAGACCATTTGATTCATTTCTTCATTTGACTACTGTGCTTCATGAGTCCCTGTTAAAACAATGTTCATAAATTATAATTTCCATTGATACTTTGGCCAGCTTTTTGTCAATTTCTCTCAGGGCTGAGAAAAGCCAAATATAGTTATTTTGTCCCAAAAGAATTGTCTTAATCTATCTCTTAATCCATCTCAATCTGTGCCAAATATTTGTTTATATATTATTGTAGGAAACTAATGAAATTGAATCTTGGAAGAATCAGGACAGACAAAAAGAAATATGCTTTTTACACAGTGAGTATTAAACTTTGGAATTTACTTTGGTGCTTTGGCTGTCAGCTTGGTTAGCTTCAAAAAAGGGCTAGACCAATTTCTGCTTTTAGACCTACTGTAAGAGCATATTATATATGTGCCTCTATGGAATCTGTACCACCTGTCAAAATATTAAAGACCATCCTATGGATAGCCTTGTTTAGTGAGCAGAACTGGGACTGGCAACTTGTTGTTAAGCAAAGTGATCACTAAATAAAACATCATGATTTTACAATCTTATTTCAGTTTTCCTTTGCTTTACAAACCTGCAAAAGTCACAAATTCAAGCATTGTTTACACAATTACTTTTTCACCTTTGTTAAATGCAAATATTCATTAAACTTGGGAGATGCTAAATGAGGACTACCTGTACTGTATACCAAAAGAAAATTTCCACTACTATATAGGCTTTCTTAGAAGAGTCTACAATACAGTTGTTTTAAGTTCAGTCATATTCATTCAAAGCCCTTTC
Source organism: Naja naja (assembly GCA_009733165.1). NCBI lineage: Eukaryota > Metazoa > Chordata > Lepidosauria > Squamata > Elapidae > Naja > Naja naja. The sequence continues at coordinate 125,746,048 of CM019150.1, read as the reverse complement.
ATTCTTAATCTCTTATTTCTCCACACTATTTAAAAATTCCATTTCTACGGTGTTCTTTCTTTGCAACAGATACTATCTTTCTACCTTTCTTTTAGCATTCACAAATCTTACAATTTTTCCATTCATTTCCCATGTTTAGTAAATTTTCTACTATGATACACAAATCAACCTATTTGTTCTAATTCTTTGCCACTTATGTATAATTTGCAAGGGTTTACTTGCTTTGACCTTTTACCTTTGTTTTTAATAATTAATTTACAGTTTCAAAAACCTTGTTATATTGGTCACTGCAAATCATTTGGGTTCTCAGCCAACACTGATGCATAATCTACTTATAATGAATACATATATTCAATACATACATTAGAATTCTAATTTCAACCACCTTCCTTACACATTTATCCATAAACACATTTTAAAATCAAAAGAATATCATTTATCCTTGTGTTACTCCTTATTTAGTATTGAATCATTGATTAAAAATTCAGTTTATTTTCAGAAATAAACTTTCCATATCTGTAAGATGAATGAAAAGGATATACTGTTGTTCACATGCTGATTATCATTATTTGGAGAAAATAAGATACCTCCTTAATACTGATTACTTGGCTTGTAATTGTTAACAATTTCATGGGTTTTCTTGCAATCAACCACATTGTGAATTCAACATGGTAATGGAGGTATGAAGGTTAAGATATGCAAAAAAAGGGATGTTAATCAGCTCCTGGATTCCATTCTTAGAAGCAGAGGAAAATTTCCAACAGCATATTGCTTTATCAAAGGATTAAGAACATGATGATGAAGATAATTAAATAAGCTACTGCAGCACATTGCTAATTTGGCTATTGAGGTGATAGAGGTGATGAAGTTTAAAAAATGATACCCTTATGTTATATAAATAACTTCTTAAAAGGGGAAAAACAACCCTGAAACACTACCAACAAGCCAACATTGATAGGCAACATGAGGATCCTTCTTTTATGGAGGAAGAAGTTAACAATAACAATTAAATCTATCTCTTGCCATCATCAACATTTTCATCAGCAGGATCATCTACATGGATGTCATCCCAACAATAAGGTGATTGACAGAAAAGCATACAACAGTATTCAAAATATACAATAAGGGTTTTTTAACAACTCTATTTAATATTTTTTATTGTTATTTCTTTACTAATGCTGCATAACATTAAACTACACATTATATAATGTATTGCAGGTTTAATAAAACCTCTAAGGGATTTTAGTAGATTGAATCATGACTTACCATACTTTCTTAATCATATTTTTATCCCCCTAAATTCTTAAATTTCTTAAATTTAACTACAGAATTATCTAATTGTGAGATTTTTCAAAATGGAGATCTTCATGGCTAGGAAAGAAATGATTATGGTTACTATTATATAAGCAATATGTGGGGAATGTCATTGGGTTTTTAAGAATGCCTCTCAGCCATTTCTAAAGGAGCTGAGGTCAGTTCATTTCTCTACTCATTCTGACTTTAGTGTCCATTTTTAGAATGCCAACAAGGGGGATTAGGAATGTGTAAATATCTTAGATATAATAAAAAGCACCCTGAGACTTTCCAGTGTGCCAATCCAAACAATATAAGCCAATGCTTTTAGTATTTGAAAAAAATACTTGAATGGATGAACTATATTCATACTTCAAAACATAAGAAAAGGGGGAATTCAGATGAATGATTAAAATGCAGTGTGACAGAATATGACACAAACAACACTAGGCCTCTTTTGGTAGGCAAGGTCAAGAAACACGCATGGATCTCAGGGATGTTCTTTATTGTTGTAGGGCAGAATAAAACTTTGAAACTTGTTACTACCCCATCTTATACCAAACAAAATTTACTTACCACTTAAACATTGTTTAAGTGGGGTCTTGTCTCTACCCCTCAGTGTGACTGTGGTGCTCCTCGACAAAATATCCATCACATTGTGTCCGAATGTCCATCAAGAGCTTAAACCGGCCCAATGTCTGATTTTTTCAACATAGACTACCCTGTCCTTGAATGGCTGGGTGGACTGGACATTAACATTTAAACCACTGTAAGTCCATGTATTTGTCATACGCTAAATAAATGAATAAATAAAACCAAACAAAATCAAGATGGGGTTATTATAAGTTTCTTTCTCATGTTTTCCTCTTTCTTCAGGCCCTTTTCTGAAAGCCGCCCCCCCATTTTTTCATTTATTCTTTCCTGACCAGAATTACATTCCTTCATAATACCAAAAAGTCCTTCATATTATAATGATCTTACTTCAACTTTTTCAACTGAAATGTATTTTTGCAGAGAACTTGTACTTGGGAACAGGGTAGTTATTACAGTTATCATTATTTAATAATAATTTTTCCCTTATTTTCCTCTCCAAAAACTAAGCCTGATCACATAGTTTCATAGTGAAGCATGGGTATATAGCTAGTTTTTTATATAATTCATTTGTTAAATCACATTCTTTACAAGTTGCTCCACTTAGATTCTAAATTGCCATAGACATAAGAGAGGAAATGCCCATGAATATAGCGCTGTTCATTATGCCTTTAGTTGATCAAACTACCAGATTTTTTTTTAATTACATTTATATGCCGCCCTTCTCCGAAGACTCAGGGCAGCTTACAATTTTTTGGGATACAACCCAGTGTGCTCAGCAATAGCCTTCATTCCATTGTATATGCCTGCTTATTACTAAGCGGCATTTTTACAAAGTCAGCTTATTGCCCCCAACAATCTTGGGTCCTCAATTTACCTACCCCGAGAGGATGGAAGGCTGAGTCAACCTTGAGCCTGGTGGGATTCGAGCCTACAGTAATTGTAGACAGCTGGATCTTAAGTGCAGGCATTTAACAGCCTGAGCCACCAAGGCCCTGTAATTTTAGTTAGATAGAGTAGACTACTAGCTGTAGTCATATCCTTTCTTTATGCAACACTGTATCTAATATTAAGTATATACTATCTATCCGTTGTGACAAAATTTTGGTCAATTTTACAAGCATGCTCCTGTTATTCTATGCTAGGATTTCTAATCTAGAGACTATTTTGCAAATCAGCCTACTGTTCTCCACATTTCACTAGCTAAAATATACATGCTATGTACTGACATATTCAAGATGCCTTGATGTTTTTAATCCCATAAAATCCTGTGAGAATTAAATTATTGAGTTTCACTAAAATATGGATTATTTTGGTAACTATCAACAAAGATTTTATAACTGGTAGTGGTGGAAAGAATTTGGGACTTACAGTATATTTTTAGACAATTCTAAGACCTATTTCCTCCCCCACATGCCTAATTTAGTAGATTGGTCTCCAAGTAAATACGTTTCTACATGACATTGTTATAATTCTTGTTTGCCTTACCTTCCTAACTATGGTGAAAGAAGAGAGCTAAGATGAAAATATATATCAGGCTGATTACAGAAATGGGGTAACCTTGAGTGAACTTTCTTCTAGAAGTTTCTTATCTCTTAGTAGATCCTTGCATCTCCTGGTTGTGATTGTAGTGTTCTGAGTACCACTGGACAGCTAAATGGCCCTCCCTTTCCTTCCTTCTTGTCCACAGCACACACACTGCTCCAAGCAAATCAAATTCTGAGTGAAATTTTTCACAGGTTTTTAAGAGAAGCTCTTAACTGTGGAAAAGTAAAATGGGGATTTAATTCAGCCTTCTAATATTGTTCAAACAGTTGGGTCAGAAAAGAGTAATAATGGTTGTAATGACAGGGGCATGAGAATAGGGAAACCTTAAAACTGAGCCTAGCCTTGAACACAGTTCACAATCTCTTTTATAGTAGTCGCTGTTTACTTCCCTTTTTAGATTTAATTTAGGATTACTTTTTTTCTACAAACTCTTATTTGCTCTTGTTGCAATGTTTAAAATGCTGTGCTTGACAAGGAATCGGCATCTATCAGTCACTGTCAGCTGCTGTTTGAGAAACAGCACTGACAGACTAGCAGCTAGCAAAGCCTTCTGATCACCCCTACAACACATTGTGATTCAATTAGTCATGGTCAGAAGGTGGTATTATTATTCATACATTACTGATTGCCCCATAAGAAAATAGGACTATGATGGAGTCTATGATCCTACCAGAGTCCTTCTCCAGGACACAAAGGAAGTTGCCAGGGAGGCTATGGGGTGGGACATTTTCTGATTTTTGAGCTCCCTCTGGAGTTGAACCTTCCTGGTTCTTATCATTTGATTCATAAGCAGCCCTGAAAGAGCTGTCCCCAATTAACTCAACATTGGCCCTTCCAGTTAGATAATCTTTCTCAAAGCCGAATATGCCTAATTAGAGTATGTAGTGCTTACCTGCAATAATGATCACTATCTGTTCTTGTGATATTTCATATTGTCTACATGGTTTGAAATTGTAACCGACTAAGAATGTATACTTTATACCAAGAATGTATACTGTATACTGTCACCCTGCCTATTTAATTTATAAGCACATCATGAGAAAGGCTGGGCTAGATGAATCACATGTTGGAATTAAGCTTGCCAGGAGAAATATCAACAACCTCAGATATGCAGATGATACCACTCTAATGGCAGAAAGTGAAGAGGAACTAAAGAGCCTCTTGATGTGGGTGAAGGAGGAGATACAAAAGTTGGCTTTAAACTCAATATTAAGAAAGCTAAGATCATGGCATCTGGCCCTCTCAATTCCTGGTAAATACAGTAGATGGGGGAAGAAATGGAGATAGTGACAGATTTTATTTTCCTGGGCTCCAAGATCACTGCAGATGGGGACTACAGCCAAGAAATTAAGACTCTTGCTCCTGGGGAGGAAAGCTATGGCAAATCTAGACAGCATACTAAAAAGCAGAGACATCAGCCTGCCTACAAAAGTGCATACAGTCAAGTCTATGGTTTTCCCAGTTCCAATGTATGGCTATGAAAGTTGGACCATAAGGAAGGCTGAGCGCCAAAGAATTGAGGCCTTTGAACTATGGTGCTAGAGAAGACTCCTGTGAGTCCCTTGGACTGCAAGGCGATCAAACCAGTCAGTGCTCTTTAGAAGGCCAGATCCTGAAGATGAAGCTCAAATACCTTGGCCACATAATGAGAAGGAAGGACTCACTGGAGGAGAGTCTAATGCTGGGAATGATTGAGGGCAAAAGAAGAAGGGGATGGCAGAGAATAAGGTGGCTGGATGGAGTCACTGAAGCAGTTGGTGTGAGTTTAAATGGACTCTGGGCGACGGTAGAGGACAGGAAAGCCTGGAGGAATGTTGTCCATGGGGTCGCAATGGGTCGGACATGACTTCGCAACTAACAACAAAAAATAATGTGTGTTTTAAAGTTGACTATCTATCCCAATCCCTGAACACAACATGACATGCAAAATAAGATAGACCTTCTCAAATCCTGAGTCAGCTTCCCCCTCAAGTCACTTGACTTTTAGGGGTTCTCTCATCACCCACCCAGCATATAACTAACAGAATAACAGAGTTGGAAGGGATCTTGGAGGTCTTCTACTTCAACTCCTGCACAAGCAGGAGACTCTACACAATTATAAACAAACTAGCTCTATACCTGTACTTGCTACAAAACTATGTGGTCAGGTTTAGTTTTTGGGGAAATAAGGGGGGATTCTTCCTCTGCCTACCAGCATCCATTGGAATTCATCTGGCTAGCGTCCTGTCAGTGTGTGAGAGAGTTGAGGGATGTTTGCAGTATTTGCTGTATGAGCAAGGAGACAGCAAGGAGCCTGGGTGTGGCTTGGCTCAACTGTTCTGTACTAAAGCTGGTTGCTGCTCTGAAACTGAAACTCCTCTGCTTGTGTAACAGATTTCTTTTCAGGTGGGGAGGGGGAGTAGAACTCCTTAGCATCAGAGCATGTTAATAATGATATACAAAATACTAATGCTCTGATGCTCATTTCGAAAAATCCTTTCTTAGGGAGCACCAAGAAGCCAAGAGGAACATAGGTGCCAAATTTCAAGTCTGTAGGCTTTACGGTTCTGGAGATTTTGTGATGATGCTTGAGAGGTATTTCGCTTTTATATATATAGATAACTGCCCAATCTCTTCTTAAAAACCTCCAGTGAGGGAGCACAAACAACTTTTGACGGCAACCTGTTCCACTAGTTAATTGTTCTGTCAGGAAATTCCTCCTTAGTTCTAGATTGCTTCTCTCCTTGATTAGTTTTCACCCATTCCTTTTTGTCCTGTCTTCAGGTGCTTTGAAGAATAGGTTGACCCCCTCTTCTTTGTGGCAGCCCCTGAGATATTGGAAGACTGCTATCATGTCATCCCTAGTCCTTCTTTTCATCAGACTAGACATACCCAGTTCCAGCAACCGTTCTTCGTATGTTTTAGCCTCCAGCCCCCTAATCATCTTTGTGCTTTTCTCTGCACTCCATCCAGAGTCTCAACATCTTTTTAATATTGTGGCTACCAAAACTGGATGCAATATTCCAAGTATGGTTTTACCATGGCTTTAATACTTCGTATGATTTAGATTCTATCCCTCTGTTAACAGTTGCATTGGCTTTTTTGGCAGTGGCTGCACGAAGCTGGCTCATATTTAAGTGGTTGTCTACTAGAACACCTAGATCCCTATCACAGTTGCTGCTATTGAGCCAGATTCCACCAATTCTATACCTGTACATTTGGTTTTTCTTGTCTAAATGTTACTTTTCTCATCATTGAATTTCATTTTGTTAGATAGGGCCCAGTGTTCAAGTCTGTCAAGATCATTCTGGATTTTGAGCCTATTTTCTGGAGTGTTGGCTGTTTCTGCCAGCTTGATGTTGTCTGCAAATTTGATGAGTTCTCTTTCTACTCTTCAAGATATTGAAGAATACTGGGCCTAAGAAACTTATCAAGAAGTAGGTTATGGTCTACTTTGTCAAATGCCTCACTGAAATCGAAGTATACTATGTCCACAACATTTCTCTGGTCCACTAATTTAGTCACTTCATCAAAGAATAAAATAAGATTTGTTTGATCTATTTTTGACACATGTTGACTTCTGGTTATCTTTGCTTGTTTCTAGGTGTTTGTAGATCTGTCTCTTGATTATCTTCTCCAGGAACTTCCCAGGCATTGATGTCAGGCTGATTGGTCTGTAGTTTCCTGGATCCATTTCCCCCCCTTTTTTGACAATGAGCTCTTTTCCTTAAATTTTTTTTAATTTAAGGATCAGCTCTTTTCCTTAATTTTTTTAATATAAACATTCCATCTTCCGTTAAAACAGTGTGTCGTCTGGTTACAAATATCTCTGTGCAATAACCATCAAAATTTACATCAGTATACATTACTTTGATATTGACTTTCTAATCTTACAATTGTAATATTGTATATAATAAAACTTTCAATTTCTCCCTCTTAACATATCTTCTAGTAAAAATATAGTGATTCTCAGCCAGTCCTTGAGTTTTGAAGATTTGCCTTAACAAAGTGAATTCAAACACAACCTTCTTTGTAGAACAATGATGGTTTATTCCTTGACGAGCAAACAACAAACACTCTCCCCCAGCAAGAATGGCTTGATAATATTAAACATAGTAAGCTTAATAGTCATATCAATAACAATCATCATATTGTTTAATCTCTATCTTAACATACTTTCTATAATTCACTAGTCTCCATCTTTTATTTCTAACTTCCATTTTTCTTCAATAGAATAATTCCCATATCATATAATATCCAGTTTTTTCTTTCTCCTTAATTGCTAGAGTTAATCTATTCATTTCTGCACATTCTAATATTTTCCTAATCACATTATCATCGGTAGGAATCTCTTCACTTTTCCAGTTTTGTGTAAATACAATTCTAGCTGCAGTTAGTACATGGGTAATTAAATATGCATTCTCTTTACTATAAGTTTCAGGTAAAATCCCTAACAAAAATATTTTTGGTTTTAAATCAATAGGTTGTTTTATCATCTTTTCCAGCCACATATGCAGCTCTTTTCCTGTCCTTAGTTTTCCAGTGCTCCAGGGTTTTTTGAAAGGTGTGGTTCAATGATTCCGAGAATACGTCTGCCAGCTCCTTCAATATTCTGGGATGTAATCCACGTGGTCCTGGTAAATTGAACTCATCTAGTGTAGACAGATGTTCTCTTATTATTTTCTTGTCTGTTTTAATTTGTATTCCTAGTCTGTTTTTTATGCTTCTATTTTGGTAGATTGGTCTATTTTTTTTCCTTTTGGGTGAAGAGAGATGCAAAGAATTAAGCAGCTCTGCTTTCTCCCTGCTGCATGTCACTTCCTTGCTATCTTACCTCATTAGTGGACTGATTGTTTCGTTGACTTTTTTCTTGTTTTTTATATGTTGAAACTTTTTTTTTGACATTTGTTGCAAATCTTACTTCATTCTGAGCCTTAGCTTACCTGATTTCATCTTTGCAGATTCGGGCCATATGTTGGTATTCTGCCTTAGTTATGTGCCTCTTTTTCCATTTTTTATATACTTATCCTTTTTGTCTTTCAGTTTACCAGAAAGTTTTTTTTGCTACCATGTTGGTTTCTTCTTGGATTTCTTATTTTTTTCCAGCAATATTGTGGTGGACTAGACTTTTATAATTACATTTTTCAGAGTTTCCCAAGCATTTTGAGTTATTTTCCCCTTTTAAGTTTTTCATCCATGGAATCCCTCCCAAGCTCTAAATTTGTTGAAATCAGCTCATTTAAAATCAAAGACACTAGTTTAATTTTGTTCTATTGCTTGTGACTGCAGTATATTGAATTCCAATATGGTCACCCTTCCAAAAGTTCCTGCAACTTCAACCCCATTTATTATCTTTGTAAGAATTAAGTCCAGTATAGCTGACCTTTTAGTACCCTCTTTCTTTTTGGATGACAAAGTTGTCAGCTAGGCTCATAAGAAACCTGTTTGATCCCCCACATGATGCAGAGTTTGTTTCCTAGTTGATGTCAGGGTAGTTAAAGTCCTTCATTACCATTGTGATGTATTTCCTATACATACTAGTTAATTGATTAGCAAAATCTAATTTCATCTGTTTCTTCTACTTGGTTGGGCAGTCTGTAATATAACCTATGGCAATGTCATCCCGCCCCCCCTTTTTTATTAACACTTATAGCAATAGCATGTATACTTATATACCGCTTTACAGTGCTTTACAGTCCTCTCTAAGTGATTTACAGAGTCAGCATATTGCCCCCAAAGGTCTGGGTCTCCATTTTACCGACTATGGAAGGATGGAAGGCTGAATCACCTTGAGCCTGGTGAAATTCAAACTGGCAAATTGCAGGCAGCTAGCAGACAACAGAAGTAGCCTGCAATGCTGCAAACTAACCACTGTGCCATATACATTCAAGGAGGCTTTCATACTTGGCTTTATGTACTTCTTAAAGAGGTGTAGTGATTTTTTACATATAATGCAACTCCAATTCTTCTTTTGTTAAGTCTGTTATTTAACAATTTATATCCTTCCAGCAGTACATTCCAGTCATGAGTTTCATCTCACCAAGTTTTGGTAATGGCAACTGTATCATACCTACCCTCATATACTAGTACTTCAAGTTCACCCTATTTGTTCTCCAAACTTTGAGCATTAGGCATCTGAGTCCTTTATGGTTTACCTTGGATATGCTTCCTATACCTCCTGTCTTTTGTTTGATTGGTTGTTTTGGGGTTTATGCCTGGGGTTAGGTCCTAAAGAGCCTAAAGATTGGTCATCCTCCCCACTCAGTTTTAGTTTAAAGCCCTTTGGATAAACTGAACCGTTGTTTTCCAAATACATTCTTCCTGGTTTTTGTGAAGTGCAGCTCATCTCTTACCAGAAGCCCTTCATGTAGGTAATGTAGATCATGGTCTAGAAATCTCTTAAACCAGTGGTTTATTCCTAAAATCCTTTGTTCCCTCATTGGACGTTGACCTTTTGTTTGAAGTATAGATGAAAACACCACCTATGCTCTTAACTCCTTAACTTTGTTGCCAAGCTGCTCATAGTCTCTTGGTGTTGTTTTCAGGTTCATTGTTGTATCATTCATCTGCAGATGAAAGAGAAGGGATAGTAATCTGTGGGCTTGATTATTTTACTAAGACTCTCAACCACATCTTTGATTTTTGCTCCAGAGACAACGTATCTCCCTAGATTGATTGTCCAGTCTACAGACTGCTGATTCGGTTCCCTTGAGAAGTGAATCTCCTATAATTAACACTTACCTTTTTTTTAGGGGGGGAAATCTAGGCTACTTTTCTTCCTATCACCGGAACACTTGATGATGTCCCTTCTTCAGATGTTTGCATGATTTCTTCCAAGGGATGGCTATAAGATCGAATGCTCAGCTCCAATGAGGCTGCACTGGACTGGACTAGACCAGGGGTTACCAACCTCAGGGACCACTAAATTCATAATTTTAAATCCTGCAGACCACTAATATGATCTGCCTAATGACTGGCGTGGCTAGAGGGTTATGTGACTGAGCGGGCATGGCCAACTCGATGCCACTCACATCGAGGGGTGTCTTGCCTGCCACTACTCGCCCCTCCCCTCCCAGCCACTCCTTGCCTCCCTGCCCAGGCTCCTTAGGGCCCCAACAGGAAGCAATTGTTGGAGCTAAGCAGCCACCACGAGAAAAAGTTGCCAAAACAACTGGCTCAGTTCAAATTGGATCTGACCAAGAAGGAGGCTCAGCAGAAGCACCTCACTGAGTACTACAAGCAAGGCTTTCCAAGCAGAGGGAAGACCTGCGGGAGTGCAAGGCCAGGTACTAATGCCTGGAGGCTCAGCGAGCTGAGATGGTCAGCCAGTTCCAGGCCATGATGCAGTCCCACTGGAACAAGGTCCTCCAGCTCTTTGCCACCAGCCGCACTTCCCTCCAGCCTTTTCCCAAAGTCCCGCACCAGGAGGCTGAAGCAGACCCCAAGTTGGAATTTCTGCTCCCCTCTAACCTGTATAAAAAGACTCCACAGGGGGAATCTCTCTGCTGCAACACAAACATTCATTGCACATAGTTTGTAGTTTGAAGACTCCTGATTTAGTGCAATGTAAAAAAATACAAATAATTTTTCTGTGGGCCACCAAAATTTTCTTATGGACCACCAGTGGTCCACAGACCACCAGTTGGTGACCACTGGACTAGGCAGCAGGGACATATTGGTTCTTGGTTGTTGTTTTCTTCTTTGAGTGACATGTTGCTATCTGTCTGTCTAAAAGTTCATGTACAGGTTCATTTCTTCTGGTAGTTGTTTGTTTCTTATTGTTTGGATACAGTTTTCTTCCTTTGGTTGGAGTTTCTCATTTTGTAGGTTGAGGCTCAGAATGGCTAGAATTGCCTCTAGACATTTTACTTTTTCTTCAAGTAAAAAACAAGTAACTACTTATACCATATGTGTCCAGGCAGAGAGGTGTGTGTGTGCCTATGTACATTTCACATAATTTAATGTACTTAAATGTGATGTAAATATCCACTTACATTATTATATTTCTGAACCAATTCTTTTTTCTGTTTGCCTGTTTGCTTTAAAAAAATATACATAATTTAAAAAAGATTAGTCCAAAAGTTATCAATTTGCAAGCAAAATGTCTTTATGTGCAGGGATGTGAACCATACTGCTTGTTCCTACTAATTATTCTGTATTTCCTAAGTAAAACTCACAATGAATTTGGAAGGTCTTCTGCAGATGAAACACCTGAGATAGTCTGAAGAAGCCAAAAGAATGTTGATAAATTGAGTGAAAATTCAGAAGCTTCTTCACTGACTGAATTTTAAAAAAATAAAATCTCACAAATGATTACATTTTACATTTAGTTGCTAACTCAACAAAAGTTAAAGAGTAAACTAGTCCATCATTCTAGAATATCTCTTTTTTAATTGCTTTAAAAAAACAAAAAAGAGAAGGAAACCCAAAGATAATTATGATACAAAGGCAACACATAAAAAGTGCTCTTAAAGTAAAAATTTAACAGAAAAAAGTATATTTATTAATTAAACGTATATGCCACCCAAATATATATCACTATAAAAGTTAATAATTACACCATACAAATATATATAACTGTATATATAGTTATATACAGTTACTTAGTTATATATAGTTATATATAATTATATTTACTTATATGTGTATTTATCTAATGTAAATATTATTCATATATTAATTTTTAATTATATAACTATCAACCTTTCTTAATCTATTATATTTTGTATAAATAAGTTGCATATTTCATTATACTTGTCCATTCAAAGTCTATATCTATAGTCAATCTGCTCATAGGTGGTTAGTATGATCAGGCTTCAATTCACTGTGAACAGTTAATGGGACCATACACTGGTGGGATTCAAATAATTTAACAACCAGTTTGCCCAGGGTTGGCTATCATGGAAGATGCGGCCCATCCCCGTCCTCCAGCTCCTCCCACGACGGCCAACCTGACCTTGGGCAAACTGGTTGTTAAATTATCCCCTTGCTATCAAAGTGGATCCTGGGCACTGTGCTGCAATGGAGTAACAGAAAATGGAACAGTCAGCATGAGGGAAGGAGGAGGAGCAGGAAAAAGAAAGAGGGAAAATGGCCTCCTTCTTCCCTCGCACTGGCTGCTCCTGTGCCCGTTTCTCCATTGCAGTGCAGAGCTGCCCCGCTCCACAGAGCTTGCCCATTCACCACCACCCAGATGCCCTTGCATTTCTTTGCCTACCTGATTTCCAGCTCTGTTGAGTTTCTCCGTCATGTTTCTCACCATCATGTGCAGGGAAACAAGTTTGTGGGACTAAAAAAAAGTATTCCATAGTACTTTACAGCAGGCTGAATCAACCTTGAGCCTGTCAGAATTGAACTCCCGGCTATGGGCAGAATTAGCCTGCAATACTGCATTCTAATCACTGCACCACCACTATCAATTTAACATGGGAAAGGGGGTTGAATCTTTTTATTAGGCATTCCATTCCATAATTTTCTACCTGCTTCTAGAGATACTAGACTTCTAGTATATTTAAATCCTAATATTGTTCAGCCAAAGGTACAATATATGTAGATTTCAAAGTTGCCCAAATCAGAAAATTTAACATCAAATATTGGCTTCCAGTATTTAATACATCCTTGAACTCCTCTTGAAAGTGGGAGAAATTACCACCTGATATGGTGATTAACTCATTCTTTATTAATGTAGAACATTTCAGAACTATTGAGGTGTATCAGGGAAAAATCATTGAATAATTAATTTAATTATTCATATACAGGGACTTGGTGGTGCAGGCTGTTAAACACCTAGCACTTAATTCCAGCTGCCTGCGATTACTGCAGGTTCGAATCCCACCAGGCTCAAGGTTGACTCAGCCTTCCATCCTCTCAGGGTAGGTAAAGTGAGGACCCAAGATTGTTGGGGGCAATAAGCTGACTTTGTAAAAATGCTGCTTAGTAATAAGCAGGCATATACAATGGAAGGAAGGCTATTGCTGAGCGCATTGGGTTGTGCTCCAAAAATTGTAAGCTGCCCTGAGTCTCCAGAGAAGGGCGGCATATAAATATGAATTTTAAAAAAAATTGTTGAAACTCTTTATTTTCCTCATCAATTAATTTATTCTTGATTAATTTATTGCATCTTAAAAGCCTAATATTTAAGTATCAGTAAATACGTACAAAAGTAAATACATACAAAAAAGCCTAAAAAGAAGAATTTAGAGAAACAACACAATTAAAAATCTTATCACAGTAAGGCTATATCACACACTCTAACCCAGGGGTCCCAAAACTCTTCAGCTCATCAACCCTTTCATGAAGTTTCCAATTCCATCAGCCCAAGCTTTTATAGCCCCATTGACACTTAGATTTTATTTCAATCACTTTTGGGAACCCTGCTCTAACCCAAGCCCTGGGGGAGCAGCCACGTCTTGAGGGCTCAGTCAAATAACGTTGCTAGAGGCGGGGGCATATGAATTGCAGAGGAATCCAGAGACAAATGAACAAGAGCAGTAGAATACTTTCTTGATTCTTTTGACAAAGCCTAATCCTTAATCTAGATATATTTTATCTATTTCATGAGAAAAACCAGTATTAGTACAATTAACAATTAACTGCTAAATGGGATTTCAGATGAGGAGGAATAAAATGAATAATGAAAACTGATGAGTCAGTTCTCTTCTTTTTGCCTGCCTGGATCAGCTTTCAAGAACCAGAGTTAATTGCATAGGCTCCAGGTACAGTTGTATTTCAGGTAGACTCACTGAAACTGGCAATAAAAGGGCGTTGGTGCTTACCTGATATGCCCGTTCTCTGTGAGCTGCTGCGAGCATCCAGTGATGGGAGGTGCTTCAGTCTCTCTTCATTGAAGGCTGGGCTTAAACCTGAGGATGCTCCTCCTCCTCCATGTGACTCCTCCGTAGGGTCCCCAGTTTTGCGAAGCCGAGGTAAAGGAAACCTGCCTGCTTCACCTATCCAAATACCCCGGTCGGAACAGGCCCGCCCACCAGACGGAGAATAAAGGGTGGGGCTGGATGCTCTTCGCAGCTCACAGAGAACGGGCGTATCAGGTAAGCACCAACACCCTTCTCCTATGAGCTCCTGCGAGCATCCAGTGATGGGACATACCAAAGCTGGGAAGTGCCCTAAGGGAGGGACTCCATCTGAGCTGCTGGCGGGTCTGAATCGGAAAAACATGATGCAAAAATACTTCCTTCGGAAGGCAGCGTCTGCTGAGGCGAATACATCTATTGTATAATTTCTGATCAAGGGGGAAGGCGAGACCCAAGTCGCTGCCCAACAAAACCCCTCTATAGAGGCTTGAATAGCTCATGCCGCTGCGGCAGCTGCACTCCTGGTGGAGTGAGCCGTAATGCCTTGAGGCACCGGTAAGGATTGTGACTCGTACAAGTCAGCGATGGTGTCTCTTAACCATCTACCTAATTGTAGAGGATGAGACCTTCTGCCCCAGTGAATAGGGTTGAAAGGATACCAAAAAAAAAAACCACGCTGCTGATCGGTGATAGGATGAAGTCCTGTCAAAGTAAATGCGTAAGGCCCCCTGACATACACAGAAAAATGGCAGCACCAGTTCCTAAACCCTGTGGGCAGTGGGATTAATCAAGGAAAGGGAGGGTCAGTTCGAATAACAACTCTGTCTGCATGGAAAATGCACAAATCCTACGGACGGACAGTGCCGCAGCTCCGAGATGCGTCCTGCTGATGTGATTGCCATCAAGAAAAGCACCTTGTAGGTGATAAAACGGAGAGTTGAGGTCCGTAAAGGCTCAGAGAGACCTGTAGGAAGAGCTGAGAATACCTTGTTGAGGTCACCTGTGGGATAACAGTGTACAATGGGCGGTCACAAGTTCTCAAAGCCTCAGAGAAGCTGCAATGCAAAGATGAGAGAGAAGAGGGGGAACCCCCAGGGAATAACAGATAAGAGTGCTGCCCCTTGTCTTCGCAAGGAGATTTGGGACAGTCCCTTGTTTATGCCTCCCTGCAAAAAACAAGTAATTGTGCCACTGAGAGGGAAGTGGGAGCGAACTGGAATCTGTGACACCAGTGACAAAAATGCAACCAAGTGGTTTCAAAATTCGATTTGTTGAAGGCCTGCTGGCCGCCCGGATGGTTGTTATAACCTGGCTGGAGAATTTGCCCCTCTCTATATCTCACCATTCCCCTCCACACGGCTAAGTTTAGCCATTGTGGATTGAGAGTGGAACATTGGGTCCTGGGAGATAAGAGACCTCTGACGGGGGAATCTGCCAAGGGGGCTCCGAGGACAGGGCCCTCAGGTCTGTGCACCATGGCCGTCCTGGCCAGTATAGAGCCACCAGAAGAGGGTCTGCTTTTTCCACTAACAACTTCTGGATCAGGTTGGGAATTACGGGAAGGCATACAGGAGACCCGGGGGCAACAAGATCTAAAGGCATCGACGGCCTCTGTTCCCTGAGACGGGTATCGAGAGAAGAACTGATGGCAACTGCATGTTGAGGGAGAGGCGAAGGGATCGACTACTGGTTGACTCAACCTCCACGCCGCTTCCCTAAAGATCCTGGGGTCCAGACGCCATTCTGCCTGATCTATGGTGGTCCCGCTGGGCCAGACCGCTAGGGTATTTTCTGTCCCGGAATGTGCTCTGCTTTCAGGAAGAGGAGGTGCACTTCGGCCCACTAGAAGTGATTTTGCTTCCCTCATCAGCCACTTGGGAAGAGTGCCCCCGTTTGCTGAAGTGGGCTTTTGCAGTTCTGTTATCTGTGAGAACAGGTATGTGTTTGTGTTGGAGATGAGGGAGGAAGTTTAGAAGAGCTACGCGAGGAGCTCGGAGCTCCAACCAGTTATGGTGTGTGCATTCTCTGCCTTGGACCAGAGACCTGTGTTGGTGTGAAATGTGATGGGCACCCCATCCTACCGGGGTGGCGTCTGAGGTGACTGTCACCCTGCGTGGCTCCCTGAAGGGGCAACTGCTGTTGCCTCTGGGTCGATTTCACCATCTAAGGGATGGGATGGCTGTTGCAGGAAGGATGACTCGGGCGTTGGTATCCACCCTTCCGGTGTGCTGGTAGGGCAGTAGAAAAACTGAAGGGCTCTTGTGGAAAACTGGGCCCAAGGCAATAAGAAAGATATAAGACACCAATTACCCCAACAGTGGAGAAAGAAGACATAGCTTAATTCTCCTAACTGAATTGATGTGATGGAGGAATACCTTGATGCTGTCAAGTCTGTCTACGGAGAGGAGCCTCTGCCTTCTATGATGTTAATAATGGAGCCTAGTGGTTAATCCTAGCGGATGGAGTCAACTGGCCTTGTTAACCTATTGAGCGAGAAACGAGTTGATGAAAATGTGTTTCGTGTAAAGAGAGTGCCCCAATTGCTCGGTGATCAGAAGAAGCTAAGATTAAGCTATCTCTAAGAAGCCTTGAATGCGAACGGACCCGTTTCTCCGATATGACACCAAGGTAACCAGGACCTGAGTAGGAGTCCTGGGGCAGAAGCGAGACCAAAGGGAAGGGCCATGTATTTGTAGTGAGTGTTACATATAAGGAAAAACTGAGAATTCTAGAATGTGATGGACGAATTGGGACGTGTAAGGAGGCCTTAGTAAGGTCTATAGGGGTAAGGAAGTCTTGGCGTTTGATCCCCAGCAAGTTGGCTTGGAGAGTAGTCTTCTTAAATTTTCTATAGGCGAGGAATTGGATTAAATGTTTTAAGTTAAGAGTTGCATGCCAACCCCCCCCAATCTTTTTTTTGGGGGGGGAGGGGGAACCACAGAAGGGAGGTAGTAAACTAACCTCTGCTCTAGTGGTAGGGAGGTATTGGCTAGAGAGCCCGGACTGGAGTAAATGCGAAAGAGCTGCCTCCTTGGTTTCTGTGACCCCAGAGTCAGTGGTGGAGAAGACCCATTGATTAGCGAACAATTTCAAGTGACCCCCAAAGGCATCTCCTGAAGGGTTTCATTTAGACTTGCGGAAAGGACTGGATCCTGTCCCTCGAAACTGCCTCCTGGGGTTGAGACCTCTTCTAAATCTGTCTCCCGGATCTGACCTGACAAGGGAGGCCTGAATCCTGTCGCCTGCTGAAACTCGGGTAGCAGGGACCCTGATAAGATCAACGGCAGCAACCTCTGCGGAACGGTAGAGGAGACCTGGACTCTGGGCGGCGAAAGAAGAGGGGAGATTTCCTGTTATCGTGTGTTTCTAACACGAGGGGTTCAAGCCCCGGTCCAAACAGCTTGTCCTCTGAGAGTGGGGCTGGGGCCAGGCGCCATTTATGTTGGCATTGGCCTGCCGGTGTCTAAGCCACAACAATCTTCTGGCTGCTATCTGGGAATTGATCGCCCTGGAGGAGAAGAGAACTGCCTAGAACGTGGCATCAGCCGAAATACTGCTGCCCCATTTAATTTAGCCGCATCCAGATGGGTCCTGATATTAGAGGAAGGAATGATGCCTGTAAGATGGTGGACCCATCTAAGGGATGATCGGGTAAGAAAGGATGCGGAAATAGCAGCGCTAATGGCCCAGTCTCCTGAGACATGTGCCCTGTGGAGAGATAACACCGCCCACTTATCCTCAGTCTAGAGGACCTCTTCCGCTTCCGTCAGAATGGATGAGGAGGAGGTGATTATCAGTTCACTACTTCCGGGGTCCTTAGAATTTTACGGAATTCCAGTGCCAAGTTTTTGTTTTTTTTCTTGTCCTGTGGGGGCATGTATGCGGCTGCTGCGGCCCATAGTTTTGCAGCAGATTGGAGAACATGTGTGGGACGGGAATGACATCAGCCTCAGAAATAGGCTGAGTGAAATTGAGGTCATCCACTTCCCCAGGGGAAGTTGAGGACTGAGGCGGGGTCCCCTGATTATCCAACCCTGCCATATTCCTTGTCTTAAAAAATAAGGATTTAAATAATTGGGGCTGGAACAGTCCCATAAAAAAACTGGAAGATCCGGGGTAAGCTCTTCGTCATCTGACATAGCTCTTTCTAACTGGTCAGCCTCCTAGGGGGCGTGGTCAGTAGTGAGAATTGATCCTACCTCCAATTGATTCATGATATCCTGGGGATCCTCCATCTCATGTACATATTGAGTACCTGCAAGGCTTGCTATACGCTGCTGAGATGCCCCCTTGAAGCTCTGATTCCACCCCATTTCTGACCTTGGCAGGAATGTCGTCCAGAGGGTCCTCTTCCTGTCTGAGCTGGCAGTCGTCGGTGTAAAGGTGGCTTCAGGAGCCCTCGTGAGGAGAGAGTGGGGAAGTCAAAGCAGTTTACAGAGTCAGCATCTTGCCCCCAACAATTTGGGACCTCATTTTACCCTGACCTCCGGAGGATGGGTGGAGTAGAGCTCCTCCTGGAGGAACCCTAGGAGCTGGAGGTGTATGAGCCTGGGTAGTGGAAAGCAGCTGAGAGGGGGACGAGGCCTGAACGGCCCCTTGGATATGTCTTGTTACTTGCTTTTCCATGGCTTGATGCCAACTAAGGGCATCCTTTTTTCTGCTGCCTTGGAGGGCTCTTTAGACCTGTCTCAGTCCTTAGTGGCAGCTCTAGACTTTGGGTAATAATTACTTGCCATATAAAATATTGCAGGTAAGAAAGAAAAGTGAGGCTATTAGAGATAAATATACCAATAATTAAAAGCGGTTTTGGTGGTTGGCACACCCAGAGAAGGGCAGGTAGTCCTGAAATAAAGGTTTGTCCCCCGTAATTTTGTTTTTTTTTTTGCATTGGAGGAAAAAATTATTTACAAGGAATAATAGTATTTACAGGAAAGGAGGTCTGTATAAATATATAGATATAGATATATATGTATAATATATCTGTATAAATCTTGGTAATGATTCTTGTTATTATCCGTAATATTATTATTTTATTTATTTATTTATTTATTTGTTTGTTTGTTTGTAGTAACAAGCTGGAACTATAATACAGATAAAGACCTCTAATATAAACTTCCTCCTCCTTTTTTTTAAAATGTATATATATATATAGCCAATGAGAATCAGAACACCCCCCAGACCAGGTCCCAGTTAGGGCAATCAGGTCTGTGAGTAGTAGGAATACTGTAATGAGCTGTAACCACGCCTGTGGGAAATTAAGCCAGTAAACTCAATAATGCCTTGTGATAAACAGAAGGTAGGGATTGAAAGAGTCCCTGGTCCCCAAGGAGGGAAACCTAATGGGAAGTCACACATAGGCCTTCTTTGCAATTTTCAAAATGGCGGCCACCTCATGGCACGCTCAACCAACAGCCCACAATATAAACAAATTACACCGCCCGGTCTGCTGGAAGCAAAACCGATCAGCGGGGAGGTACAGGGTCTAGAACCTCTCTGCCCTCGGGGTGTTCTCTGGGGGAAGCCTCAGGGCAAGTTGTCTGCAATTTATAGTATGTAAGCTAAGACCTAAGGAGAACAAAATGGTGCCCATGGCATGCTGGGGGGGGGAAACGGCTGGTGAGTAGGCAAGGAGCCTGTAATCTGCGCTCTGCACAAGGAAAAAAAGCCTCTGGTAGATAGGGACCTTCCTCTGAGGAGGAATTTGACTGAGAAAGGAAAGTGAAAGAGATTATTGCTCTCTGAGAGCTATAGGGGAAAAAAAATCAAGGCGAGGCATGAAGGCCCCTGCCTCGCTGGCCTCACACTCGTGAGGTGAACAAAGGGAAATGAAAGGAAGGGAAAGAGAAACCAACCCTGGGATCAAGGGAACAGGAGAATTAAATATTAAATCTTTAAATACTAGACCTGACCAAGGAAGAAATTCACTGCTCCGAACAGGAGAAGCCACAAACCACAACCTATCTCAAGAAAGGCTGAGCTAAAACTGGGGACGCTACGGAGGAGTCACGTGGAGGAGGAGGAGCATCCTCAGGTTTAAGCCCAGCCTTCAATGAAGAGAGACTGAAGCACCTCCCATCACTGGATGCTCGCAGCAGCTCATAGGAGAACTATTCATGATTTTAATGCCAGGGGTTTGAATAGTTCCAAGATTAAGAATGGATATAGCTCTGAATTATGATGAATATATTACATATATTCACATTTCTAATTCATTGGTTGTATAGAAATATTTCAATTTGACTGGAATATATATAGTACAAGGAAATACCTACTGATCTGTCTAATTATCTTAACTTGAATTACCCGATGTTGAAGAAAAAATGTTGATTTCTTGATCTGTTGGAAATACCGTAACACCAACTTGAGAGTACATCCAGCCTTCCATTAATTTGATAGGGCATGAAATTATTACCTATGACTATCTTTTCATTGAAAGGAACTTGTCTATTACTTTCAGTAGGATTAAATTATAACTAATTTTGAATTGTCATATGGGCAATTCTCTTAAGTAATTCATTCATCTCTGATGAAAAGATCAAGCTAAAGGAATGATGATCATACATATACTTTGTCAGGGAAAGAAAAGCAGATTTGAAAAACTCTGCTTAAGAGCACTGCCAAGAGGAAAACAGAGAGCATAGTTACATATCATACAACACAGACAATGCAAACAACCTATTCATGCCTGCCACAAGGATATTTACGACATATTCAGCAGTTGTCACGTCAACAGCACACAGAGCTAAATCATGTTCTTAATTTTAACACTAAACCCTATGCAACCGTATTTTGGTTAGTAACTTGAAACAGATTCATGGCTTCTTTTGTTTTGACATTAATATGACCATGCTTTTGCTACTGTGTATTCAATGGGAAAAATGCAGAAGCAGAGTATAGATGGACTATTATGGGCTCCTGTTAGACAACTGGCAGAATGGTCAGGGTAGATCCAAGAAAAGTAGTTTTCTAACAACTGGATGATCTTGAAGAAGAAGGAATCTTCAATTTATGAAATTATTAGTTATGGATTATCTCAGAGTATTTTATCATATAATAAATAATTATTTCAGTATGATCCATTAGAAAACAATTAGGTGAAACAATTAGGAAGTCTATTATGTATAAAAGGTATGTGACATGGGTCACATGTACATGCTTTGTTTATTTCTCTGAATTAGCCATTATGAAGTTATAAAAATGCATATTCAAGACAAAACCTAGAAGAACTTAATGTCTACAATTATTAGTAGTGTAGAAGGCTCTACCAGTTTTTCAGCACTTATAAATATTCCCACAAAGAGAGAAAAACTTAGAAAGTATAACTCATACTTCTTCCACTACAAATCTATTTTTTATTTCTATTTCTATTTTTTCTATTCCATTTTTTAGAATCCAATGGAAGCAAAAGAAATATTGAAAAACAAAGTGTTTCCCCCTTAATACCCATCCTTGCACTGAGATAAATATGATCAAGGCCATCTTGAGGCCTGAGGCATAGAGAGTCCTGGCTGAGGTTTCAGTGTTTAAAAAAAACAATCTCACTGGGGTCTACTGTGAAACTGGTCCCCATAAAGCAACCTAGGCATCTGTTTAAAATGGGACAACAGAATAAATGATTTAAATAAAGGGCAAATAAAATAATTAATGAAATAAAGTTTATATCCCCCATTATATTTTTCTCAAAATAAATAGCAGTCAACACTGGAACTGGTTTAAAATTATTGTTACAAATTCACAAAAAAAAATCCAAGCAAAAGAAACAATAAGGAATTTTTCTCACATTAAAACTGAAAAGCTATTTCACCCTTTAAATCAACATAATGCTAGTCTCAGAAAGCTCCAGAATGGATCTTAGTGAGAACCGGGCAGGAGGTATAGTAGAGAGGTTGAGTATCCAAAGAATTCTTACACATACAAACACAAACACTTCTAACCTGGGGAATAATTTAGATATAAAGTGTGAATATGGGTTGCTTTTGGTTGATCTAAATGAATTCTGCCTCATCACGAACAATATCGAATTGTAACAACAAAAACAACCTGTTGCAAATTCCAGTGGGGCCAAAAATAATATGAAACTATTATGATCCACACAATCAATAATGCACAGTCTATCAGTAAGTATAATTTTCCACATAAATTTTGCACAAAGCAGGGTAGATTTTGAAAAAAATGTAAATATAAAAATTGTACATTGAAATAGTTGGATATGTATACACACATTAATTGTATAAACAGTAGTGTTTTAGGGGGAAAGGGCATACAAGACATTGTATGTATGGAAAACCAATTTATGGAAATTTGCAAATAAGAATAAATGCAAATTTTCCTGAAGTCTAAAAAGAAAACCAGACAGAACTAGAATCATGTTATTTTGCAAACCTGTTGTGGACCTGCATTTAAACTGATGGATAAATTTCTTAAACCGAAGGGATTTTCTATTGTTTACAAATGTCCAAATAGAAAAGAAAGGTATTGAATGCTGCTGCTTTCCACTTCTACTTTGCAAAAATCTATAAATGATAGAAGTTTTGAAACAATTTGAGCATTCTGACATTAGTCTCATGGTACATAAATTAAATATTACCAAGTATACGTTTGTCAGCATACACTGGGCTAATCAGCACTACAACAGGACTTCAGCTTTAAAAAATTATAAATCAAACTGAAGAACAAAAAGAGAGGACAACAATGCAACAATCAATTATGTTGACTGAATTCTTTGCATAATGTGAATAAATGATAATTTCAGACTAGAGAGCAGAAAAGCAGAGATAGATGCTATCCAATACCAAAACAGATTTAAAAATTTTTACCAAACAAATCATTAACATGCTTAAAGGGGAATTCAAACATGTTCTTTCAAAAGTTATCCCCATGCATTCAGTTAATTAATTATGTAGATTAATTTCTATATAAGTGCACATGGGACTCCTTGCATCAGCTCATCATTAAACACAGGAGATTAAAATAAGAAAACTAAAGCATTTGAGACCGAGTATATATAAAATGAATTTACTATCAGATGCGTTTTCAAAAAAATGAAACTGCAGAATCCAAACAAGTAACAAGGTTAAGCGAAACTGATCAACGCAATATCCATAACCTGGATTTGTTACATGCAGATGAAATCATTGTCACGTACTTTTCTATGTTATATACAGTATACATGTGAAGAAATAAAATAGGGACTATATTATGGATTATTCATCTATAATCTTCAGCCACCAAATCATAATTAATGGGTTTTTTTGCTTGAACATATGTATCAATTCATCTGCTCTGCACCTACTTTGCAATTTACTTTTCTTGTACTTTATATCATTTCATTTCTTAAGCACTTTTGGTCCATTCCCCACAATCTGAGATGGGAAAACACTACTGTAATCTAGCAATAAGAACAAAAATCCTCAGCTATATATACACAGAAATTTAAATGGCTCATATCTTGCAAGGGTGGTGGTGATGGAGAAAAGCAAGCAAGCAGACAAGAAACTCACTTTTCACAAAAGTACATCATTAACTTTTCCTCCTTGATTTTAGTCTATGTTCCATGTGTAACATTAGGGAATGAAAGACCATAAACATATGATATAAATCTGCATTGCTCCATTAACACGTGCATCTATATGTGACTAAAATATGGACATCAGTGAAAGGAAGGGAAAGTTCCTATCAAATTTTCTCCCAGCTACATACAGTACATACAAAGTTATCAAATCGAGAATTATTGCTGGTGATCCTAAATTTTAAACTTCTACTTTCAGCTTGTCTACAAACTGGCAACATCTGCAGTGGCTTCCAGACTACACACAGACATGTCTGATGTGAATTATTTAACACAAAGTGCCATGACCTCCATTAACAAAGGGAGATGCTTTAAGACCTGTGGACAAGCACCCTGGGAAGCAGCTGGATTTGAGTCAGGCTTATTGAAAATGGGCAAGAATTTATTGTATGGTGAGATTTGTCATTAAAGAAAATCCAAAGAAATGTGTTTCAATACAGCATTTGATCAGTGAAGACAGTAAGAGGCACAGGGTATATTTTCTTCAGTCAGCAATCTCATCACCATCTTCATCTCCTTCTGTCTTTTTTTCCACTCTCTTTTTGACATGCACACACAGAGGGGGAGGGAAACTTAGTAATGACAGTGTACTTTGAAAAAGTAAAATGATATTTCAGCATTTGCCTCATTTACAAGCAAGAAAAGAAATGAATGGGGAGGGAGAGAAAAGAAAGACTCCCACTTCAAGGCTTTAAATGTGAAACTTCCTAATCCCCTGAAGTCCACACTAGACTTCTAGCCTCCATGGAAACACCAAAGCATTCATCCAAGTGATTGGCCTCCAATGAATTTTAGATAAGAGAGAAGGGAAGGGAATTGATGTGATTTTAATGCAGAAGAAAGAGCTGGAAGGGAGGTCCACTTGGTTCATATTTGAATAAAGCAAACAGGGCAGACAAAAGGCTGACAGCAGT
The DNA here is from genome assembly GCA_009733165.1 of Naja naja. NCBI lineage: Eukaryota > Metazoa > Chordata > Lepidosauria > Squamata > Elapidae > Naja > Naja naja. The sequence continues at coordinate 125,721,344 of CM019150.1, read as the reverse complement.
AAATGACATTGTCAGGACAAAAATTATCAGCCAGTTTACAATCTGTTTGCTTATGTTGAGCAAACACCGTGTGGGTGGCATCCCTCTGGCTTCGTAAATGGCAGAAATACTTGCGAGCTCCAGAGAAAGGCGGCTATCTCTCCTGCTACAGTCCTGCCACTATTAGATAGCCATTTGACAGCCCACACTGAAAGGGGAATTTGGGGCTGGGCATTTATTTATTTATTTAGTTAACTCGAGGTATATGTGTGTGTGTGTTTGTGTGATTATTTTTTAAAATCTATATAGCCAACTTCAACTGGGAAGACATGTTCACCTTTTTAAAGATTATTCAATAAGCTTATTCAATACGGGACAATCTACTAAACCAATGCTTCTACAAAATAAAAACTTTTGATCATCTATACTCCTTTGCAAGGTTTTGAGTCAGAATATCATGAAATAACTCCAAGCCTGCTGCATTAGGCTCCTTAGAAGATTTACTAAATTGCCTTTGCTTTAAAAGGGGAGATAGTTCTTACATGTGTATGTGCTTTATTAAAAATCATTCACCAATTCTATTAAAAAAACAGCAACTATTCAAAAAGAGAGCCTTGGTGGTGCAGGCTGTTAAATGCCTAGCACTTAAGTTCCAGCTGCCTGCAATTAGTGCAGGCTCGAATCCCACCAGGCTCAAGGTTGACTCAGCCTTCCATCCTCTCGGGGTAGGTAAATTGAGGACTCAAGATTGTTGGGGGCAATAAGCTGACTTTGTAAAAATGCCGCTTAGTAATAAGCAGGCATATACAATGGAATGAAGGCTATTGCTAAGCGCATTGGGTTGTATCCCAAAAATTGTAAGCCGCCCTGAGTCTTCGGAGAAGGGCGGCATATAAATGTAATTAAAAAAAAAAACACCTGCACTTAGTAGGAAACAAGCAGCTTTCTGCATTTGAAAGTGGTAGTCTTTCTAACATGTTTTAGATATGGATGGAAATTCTTGTTGTAATGCTTTCCTGTATCCCACCAATACACACTAGGATGCATCTTTTAATGTAGCATATCAACAACTAGGGTTGCTATCTGTGATATAGGAATAGTTGTTTGCATATGGGGACTAGATGACCACTAGATGGCAGCAGAGACTCAAAAACTATCTTTGATGCCATCTACTGGTACCATGATATTTTGCAGTTTGGATATGATAACCCTATTGCAGGGGTGTCAAACTCAAGGCCCACAGGGCTGGCCTGGAAATAGCAAAGGAGCAGCCCACAGTGCCTCTGTTAGTGACAACAAGGTGTGTGTGTGGGGGCTGCATGAGCCCCCCCCCGTGCCCCATTTTCAGCCTGGATGGCTTCCTTGCAGCACTCTGCTGGCCAAAATGGGGCACAGGGTGCCACGGGGAGGCTGCAGGCACCCCATTTTGCCAGCAGGTGTTGCAGGAGGGGTCTGTCACGTCTCCCCTCCTCCCTGGCTGGCCCACAGAGGAGAACTACAATGCTGATCTGGCCCTCAAAGAAATCCAGTTTGACACTCCTTCCCTATTGTATATAACTGGATTTGTACTCTACTCTTCATGTTGCCCAGTTGGGCCTTTCTTCAGTGTTTCTTAAATTCTATTCATTATTTGAATATATGTTCCTCTTTCATTTTTATTTTTCTATTGTCATGATTCCATTCTGACCTACCAATGTTATATGTAAATCAAGCTTCTGCTATTATACAAAATATTCTCAAGTAGGTCACTGTCAACTGCCACCTCAGTGCTTGCTTGTGCTTTGCTACTATTCAGTGACAGACTGCCATGAATTACTAAGGGAAGGGGGGAAAGGGGAAAAACGAAACTAAGTGCTGTATCTTTTTGAGATGCTGCTTCAAGGTCACCCAGCATACCAGCTGCATACCATCCTGTGCTTGAACTGACCGTTATGATAATATCTTGCCTGAACCTGACTGGTTATACAGGGGTGGGCAATTGGAGGTAGCTAAAGGGAGGGAAAAGTTGAACTAAGGGATTTTGGCAAGCGATTCTCAGTTCTGGCTATGCATTATTGCAATACACTTGAATTCTAACAAAAAATATACATTTCCCATCAAATGGACCCTATGATCATTTCTATTTAGAGGCTTAAGTGGTGGAAGTTCTGACAACCACTTTGGGCCAAATTATATTTTACTTTAAAGATATGGTTATTTTTCTTACTTCTCTTGAATAAATGTAGTGGTTTCTAATCAAAGACTGAAATCTTAATATAGAGTTAAGAGGGCCTTAATTGTTTGTTCTTTGTCTTCCATTTGGATGAGGCCTCAATTCAATACCAATAAGCAACATATTCATTTAAACAATTTATTTTGAGAATATAAAATATAGACACAAAGATCTGATTCAGCTCTTTGGGGTGAAAGAGCTATCCCCAATCTACCTGTATTCTAATCTGACTGAATCTTCTCAGCTTATTCTACAGGTGAAACTCGAAAAATTAGAATATCGTGCAAAAGTTCATTTATTTCAGTAATGCAACTTAAAAGGTGAAACTAATATATGAGATAGACTCATTACATGCAAACAAGATAGTTCAAGCCATGATTTGCCATAATTGTGATGATTGTGGTCTACAGCTCATGAAAACCCCAAATCCACAATCTCAGAAAATTAGAATATTGTGAAAAGGTGAAATATTCTAGGCTCAAAGTGTCCCACTCTAATCAGCTAATTAAGCCATAACACCTGCAAAGGGTTCCTGAGTCTTTAAATGGTCTCTCAGTCTGGTTCAGTAGGAATCACAATCATGGGAAAGACTGCTGACCTGACAGTTGTGCAGAAAATCATCACTGACACCCTCCATAAGGAGGGAAAGCCTCAAAAAGTAATTGCAAAAGAAGTTGGATGTTCCCAAAGTGCTGTATCAAAGCACATTAATAGAAAGTTATGTGGAAGGGAAAAGTGTGGAAGAAAAAGGTGCACAAGCAGCAGGGATGACCGCAGCCTGCAGAGGATAGTCAGGAAAAGGTCATTCAAGAGTGTTGGGGACTTTCACAAGGCGTGGACTGAGGCTGGAGTCAGTGCATCAAGAGCCACCACACACAGACGGATCCTGGACATGGGCTTCAAATGTTGTATTCCTCTTGTCAAGTCACTCCTGAACAACAAACGTCAGAAGCATCTTACCTGGCCTAAAGAAAAACAGATCTGCTCTGTTGCTCAGTGGTCCGCAGTCCTCTTTTCTGATGAGAGCAACTTTTGCATCTCATTTGGAAACTAAGGACCCAGAGTCTGGAGGAAGAATGGAGAGGCACACACTGCAAGATGCTTGAAGTCCAGTGTGAAGTTTCCACAGTCTGTGTTGATTTGGGGAGCCATGTCATCTGCTGGTGTTGGTCCACTGTGCTTCATTAACTCCAGGGTCAATGCAGCCATCTACCAGGAGATTTTGGAGCACTTCATGCTTCCTTCCGCAGATGAGCTTTATGGGGATGCTGACTTCATTTGGCACCTGCCCACACTGCCAAAAGCACCAAAACCTGGTTCAATGACCATGGGATTATTGTGCTTGATTGGCCAGCAAACTCGTCTGACCTGAACCCCATAGAGAATCTATGGGACATTGCCAAGAGAAAGATGAGAGACATGAGACCGAACAATGCAGAAGAGCTGAAGGCCGCTATTGAAGCATCCTGGTCTTCCATAACACCTCAGCGGTGCCACAGGCTGATAGCTTCCATGCCATGCCGCATTGAGGCAGTAATTGCTGCAAAAGGGGCCCAAACCAAGTAGTGAGTACATATGCATGCTTATACTTTTCAGAGGTCCGATACTGTTCTACGTACAATCCTTGTTTTATTGATCGCATGTAATATTCTAATTTTCTGAGATTGTGGATTTAGGGTTTTCATGAGCTGTAAGCCATAATCATCACACTTATGACAAATCACGGCTTGAACTATCTTGCTTTGCATGTAATGAGTTTATCTCATATATTAGTTTCACCTTTTAAGTTGCATTACTGAAATAAATGAACTTTTGCACGCTATTCTAATTTTTCGAGTTTCACCTGTAGATTTTTAAAAAGAAGAAAAGAATACTATTATGATTAAAGGGCATGTACTTACTCATCCAGGGAATGAAGACTTTCATTCTTCTAATCTCCTGATCTAGGTTTTAACTGCAGCAACAAAAGCATTTATTCATTACGTTTGAAAAATGTCAACACTTCATCATTGTTTTTTAATTTTTGCATGAACTAATGTTGTTACCTCCTTACTGGAGATGAAAAACAGAAAAAAATAATAGGAGTTCAAGGATAATGAGATGTGAATAAGGGACTTAGAAATTCTCATTCATGTACAGAATAACAGCGGCATCAAACAAGATCCTGTTCAGAATATTTGTCTTTGGAAATGCAGAACTCTTGTCTTTGGAAATGCAGAATTAGTTTGTTGTTTCTCCGCAATATCTAACAATCCAAAAGTTAATTTCACTGTTCATGCAGGCTTGATTTAATTCTCATAGCTAACATCTGTGTGGATAGACCTTTGCTCCATGAATCTGTACAGTACAGAATTGTTGTAATATAATTTTAGAATCGTATCCATGTTTATATAAGTGTAGAGATACTGAATGTTTTGCTTGATTAGCTTGATTTTTTCTTCCCAGGATTACAGTAACTGGACTGCAAAAATCTATATGACAATAAAACTAGAATTTTCTGCATCACTGTTACTATGGATTTTTGCAACCCAGTTATGGTAGCTTTAAATAAATGTCCTGAAACATCATGTATTTATTTATATCCAATTTTTCATTCAGAAATTCAAGCTGGCTTATACAATCACTTCAGTTTTTACATTTCTAAGAATTATGTGATACGGCATTTGCATTGTAATAATTAAATATTTAGGTTGAAACATAACCAAAATTAATGTACTTTATGAAACACATATTGATGTGAATGTATGAATCTATATGTGTGTTTTTAGGCCTGCAGATTAAGGCATCAAAAGGAGGCAATGGCCATCTTTCAGTACTTTTGGAAGATCGTTATCCTTATTCAGAATAAGTCTTACTGAAGTCAGTGAAATTTATTTCTGAGTGAAATTGCCAATGAGTATATAATAAGCCGCCACCATAGAATTTTATAATAGTGATTTTCATTGATTGATTATGCACTGTATTAAATGTATTATGTTGTGAGCTGAAAATCTAGTTTGTCTGGGAGGATGGGGAAGAATAAATCTCTGTCCTGTTCCATTCACACACCCCCAATTAATTTACACCAGCTCTGAGCATATATCAGTTTTCTTGACTGATAAAAGTATGATCGGAAAGAAAGGGCACAGAGTTAATAATGCATATATTCAGTCGGAATATCTCTAAGTCACACAGCAGTATGTTCAGACAGGGCAGTAAAAACCCAAGAGAAATAATTCTGAAATCTGTTCTATCTTGCATTTGTGTAATCCAGCTAATGCCCATGTTTTCAATATCTGGTTGCTTCTATTGGGAAGGAGACAACTTGCATTGGTATGCGTGTACACACATATATACACATATGCATATAAGTATTTCACATAAAACTGAAGCAGTTTAAATAGGAGTTTATGATATGAAAAAGGAAATTGTTTTTCACTTTTTCAAAAATGTGAGAAATAGAGGGAGGATTATAGATAAAGAAGAGGAAGGGGGCAAATCTTCTCCCACATCACTGTTCTAAGAATAGTTGCCTGTTTCCAACCCTAAGTTACAAAATACTTCACTAACCTTCTAAGGGAATGATCACCCTTTCTGATTTGCATACGTACTAGCATACTCTGATTTTGTTTAAACAAAAAACAAAAAAGCTGCAGTAAATACAGAAGCTTGTCTATAGAATCCCATTTTTCTTTCTGAAGCTTGATTGTACAGTAGACATGGTATCTTAAGCGTAACAGACAGGAGGATATAGATCTTTTTGTTGTTGTGGATCAAATTGTGTTCATTTCATGCAGATTAGAAAGTGGCAAGAAAGGAAGGAAATTGTTTAGCAGCACCTCACTTGTTTGATCAGGATGAAAATAACAAAGACAGGTAAGTATAGCCTGTTTGTTGCAGATAAAGGCAGGGTAATAAAAATACAAGAATACAGCAATTGCCTTTTAGGCAGCTAAGCATCAAAAACCATTCACTACTATGGAAAGTTTATCCAGTTATTGCAAACCGGATGACACACCGTATGTTGTGTTATTCTTTGCATTTCAATCTAAATTGCAGCTTCTTTTCCCTCTGATGTGACAATCGGTCATAAAGAGCTGACCACCATTAAAACTGTTTGATTTGGAGCTCTGTAGTGTTTGACTAAGAGGGTAAATGCAAATTTGATGAAAGAATAAGGATAAATTTACATATCAGCTCCAGCTCACATGGAGAGAGTAAACATTCTGTTTATCTCGAGTGTCACTTTATGATTTCAGCAGAATATAAAACTGACCTTGGCCCAATCATTGCAAGAAGCTTGAATGAAATATATTGTTGTCTAAATACAATTTACTCAAGTAGAACTTGTCACTAAACCCTGGGTAACTCAGCAAACAGGGTTAGACAGCAGGGGCACAGGACAGAATTGCTGAGATAAACTCCTAGATGAAATTCTTGAATGCAGTAGCATGAAAGAAGGAAATTAACTCTGTTACAGTTTCTTTATTCAGAAGGCCTATGTGAGATAGCAGCATCTAAATTTGCTGTTATAGGTTTCAAATATCTTAATAATCACAAAAGACACTAAGGTGAGCTTTTTCAATTCCCAATGATATAAAGGAAAGACAGTAAGACCTGGAGATTAATGAGACACAAAAACACCTAAATTAATCAGTTAACTCCAAATCAGAAATCATTACATTCTTTGAAGCACGCTCATTTAATCAAATTAGAAAATTGTTACAAATAATTTCTGATTTCTATAAGGAAGGGTGTGGATAGTAGGGCTGCACATGCTTTGAAAATAATGTAAAAAAGTCCTTTGGACTCTGTATGTCCGTGATGACAGAATCTCTTTGCTAAAAAATAGAATGACTAAACTTTCTTCAGGCTTAGGCATGACCCTTGAGGTGTGGGAGAGGCACAAAAAAACTGCTTTAAGGAATCCATGCATTAAAATGAATACAGTTGCAGAACCTGAAAAAAATATTTGCTGCTTTAATGAATAAGTGTAAATCAGGGGTCCAAAGCATTTCAGAATATTTTTTAAAATATGTGTAGCGTGAAATTGTTTGACTTAGTCAATAGATGGTGCCAGTCATAGATTTTTCTAAATGGAAGCTGATATATCTTTTGATCAGAGATCCCATTAATCTGGGGGTCTGCATCCTCAGAGGCTGTCGCTACTAGCACTGATGATGTTACCTAGTTAGGGTAATGAAACATATGCAAGAAAACAAGAAAGCACCAAGAACCCCTCATTTCAACCCTGAGCTACAAACATTCTCCTTTACTGGTGCTGTCACTACTGTACTCCACTTTAAAAACAGTGAATTTCAGGAGCATCTGCTGATGGCTACCATTACCTTTATTTCCTAGAGAAAAAACAAGAACTATTTTCCATTCTAAGCTTGGAGAAGAACAGGGAGTAGTAGTCCAGGAGTTGAGCATTCTTCCTACCTTTTTTCAAGTATCAATAGGTCTGGGCTGGCAGGGAGTTCCTTCTCAGCATTGCCTGGCCACTGGAAAAGGAATAGGAAAAAAAATCTGTTACTTGGTTCTACCAGCTGTGTGCAGAGGGCATTTTCTTTTATGAGAAATGTATGCTGAGAACAATGGGGAAGAGCAGAAAGCTGGATGGAACAAAGCAGGGTGACAGTTTTTTTAAAGTGCAGGGTAGCATCACCATGGGGACTTGAGTCCACCTTACCCAAGCCTTCCCTGAATATAAATAGCAATGCTATTTATTTATTTATTTTTATTTATTTATTTTATTTATTTAATTCATTCATTCATTCACCCATTTTACCATAGGATAAACTTTGGGCGGCTTACAATCTTTTGGTATTTTGTACTTTTTAAAAATCAGTCAGAAATGTATCAATGCTCCAGTATTATCAAACTATACTCACTCTATTTTTTTTTTTTACAGAGACTGAGAAAATGTATGTAACATAGTTTTAACTTTTTCAAAATGTTTTATCCACTCTCTTGTTTTTTTGTTTATTACTTATGACACAAATAACCGTACTATAAAAATATTTTTGTTAAAAAAATGCTGAAGATGAAAGCAGCATCTCAAGCGATCAAATGCAAAGTATGGTAAAATTGTGGGGAAAGGAAATGGAAACTTTTAAAAACAATTATTACTCACACAAATTCAACAGTTTTTAGGACCAGCAATTTTAAAAGCTGGGGAATTATGGCTATGTTTAAATGATTGCTCTAGAACTGGATTAAATCCAAGTAGATCAAATTGAAGCCTACAAGTTTGCATTATAGAAACTATCGCGGGTCACACATTCCTTTGGTTCAGGAAGACCCGAAGCCATAATAGATGCGTTAAGGGTGTCAGAAGACCCTTTGTTGACTTTGCTTGCAACACACTAAAGCTATTTCTTCTCTGCCAGTTATTGCTTATGACAGTCGTGATGCTTTTGGCAAATAAACAGTAAAACTTCCCTCACCCCACCTACATATTGTTTCCCGATAAGAAACGTAGACGTAAATCATTGTGCTTTTAATAAAAGACATCTTCTTTTTAATTTCCAGAAAATGTAGCTTGTCCATTGTTATCAGCATCTGACCCACTGACCTCAATTACAAAAGAAGGGACCGAACAAACGGCCCGATAAAGCTTGAGGCCGTGGGCGCACAGAAGCGGGCTTCTCAAGGCGTTGCCTTAGCCGGAAACAAAATGGGCGCTGCGTGTACATTCCCAGACCCGCTCGGCCGCGGCCGCGGCCCACACGCACGCGGCTGGCTCTCTATTGAAAAAGGGGAGACCTGTTGAGGGGAGAGGGGTCTGTTTCTTTCCCTTGACCGGTGCCTGGTTCACAATGGAACCGTTTTCTTGAAAAGCTGCGTAGAAACCGCGTTGGTCTGACCAAAAAGCGACTGCAAGATATAGATATATATAGATATATATGGAAGGGTATTACAGTACAGTATGCTGATTACTGTTGCAGAGTCCCGAGGCCGTTTCCTCAGCTTCTCATAACGGGAGGAAATCCAGCGAGTTTGGTGAATGGATTCGCCCACCTCTTTCCCGCCAAGCTCAGAGGCCGAATTGCTTAAAGCAAAGCCAAACGCCACGCTTTCCCTCGCAGCATTTGATTCAGAAACTCAGCTTATTCTTCGCCAACCGCCGCAGCTGTTTAGGTCTCGGCTAGAGGTAAAATACAGGAGGAAACCGTCACTGTCAAAGTAGGGAAAATAGAGCGTTTCTCCTTGCATTAGCAAAGACCGAGGTTTAATTAGCTGAGCTATTAATTGGGGAACTCGGATTTTCTAACTAATAAAGAGTCTATAAGAAATGGATAGGAATATAATCTCATATTCTGTGGTAGACTATGTTTCTCAAAAATAGTTGTCAACACATAAAGAAGCATAATTGAAAACGTGGGGGTAACAGAGAAACCAAAAATATTAATCTGGCAGATATTGGGATCTATTTTGCTTAAGTTCTATAAAATAGTTAAGATATGTTGTTGTTTTATCAGAGAATTGCCAATAATCGTAATAAACCTTGATTCCTTGAATCAAATGGATGCCAAAATTTGACAACAGCCACTAAATTGCTTGTATTTGAAGCATCTTTAGTTGATTCCTGGGCCTTTTGCTGCCAAATGCAATTACTCCATAATGTAAATATGCTCCCAACTTATTTGAACTTTTTCTGTCTCAGGTAAGTGATTTTTTAAAAAAACATGCTTGTTGTAATAGCAATTGATCCTGTACATATATCTTCTGCTGTAAGCCCGATTGCACTACTTGACCTTCAGAGCCATGTTTCAAAATTATTACCCAAACAAAGCATCTTCAAGCTGAGCTTGGTATCTGAGCTGTCTTGGCTAAAGCTATTTTATTAGTCCATGACAGGAAATCAACGGCCATGCGTGTCCTGAACCCCAAAAGGTTGAGAATAGACTGGCAGCGAGCAACATGAAATCTCCAAAATCCAGGATAGTGGATAGAATACTTATTTGGCCATTTCTACACCTGTGGATAAAATTCTCCTTAAACACTTGACAGTAGGTTGACATTTTGTGTATCCAATCCATATGGATAATACAATTGAGATGGATTCCCCTACTCTGATCTAGCTGCAGCTAGTTTTTGAGTTTATGGTACCAAAGAAAGCAGGGAAACAAGGTGGAGGAGAAAGAGTAGTAGAGAGACTAGCAATAGTAATAACACAGGGCAAAGGGGACACAGAAAAAAGAGGGTAACTTCAGCCTGTAGATCCTATTCTGAAGGTTGAACACTTATTATTTATTTATTAATGAGACTTGTATGCCGCCCCATCTCAAGACTCGGGCTCACAAATAAAACAAGGAAACAATAAATAATTAAAAAAGAATTAAACTAACAAGCCCCATTAAGATGCAATTACACAAATACACAATAAAACTATAATAAAAGCCATCCCCCCCCCCAAAGGGTCACAGCCCGGCTTGGTTAAATAACCAGGTCTTCAATTCACGGCGGAACACTTCTGCCGAGATGGGTAGGATCTTTGCCACAAGTTGTGCTAGAATGCTATCTTTCACATTGTGTTTCATGCACAAAATTTCATTCCACTTTTTAACTAGGAGGATATGGAATCCTATAGTCTTCTCCTATCTGCACTCTCTTATGTTTAAGCAGAACAATCTTCGTGTCATTTTTGTTGTTGGTGTTTGTGGTAGTTGTAGGACAGGAAAAGGAATTATTTCTTTCACATGTTTACAGAATTTGCCAAACTACTACCTACTAAGAACTAATATCTTCATGAATGATAGTTAGTAGCAGAGATGAGCAAATTAATGAAATCCAGACTACACTGTACTGCGTGTATCAACATGGAAGTTATCCTCACTTAATGATCGTTTGTTCAGTTACCATTTGAATGTACAATGGTGCTGAACAAGTAGAATCCATGTTTGGTCCTGGAAGATCCAACATTGCAGTGCTTCTGCAGTTATGTGATCTCAGTTGGGGACCTCAGCTACTAGCCCAGATTTCCAGTCATCAAACTCAATGGGCAAACTGGCAAGAAATTGGAAATTCATATGAGGTCCTCACTTAATGAACCACACTGTCCTCACTTAAAAATGGCAACTGGGGACTGAGGGATTGCTGTTGCTTAGCAGTGTAATTACATGATGTTACTGTACGCTTCTTAATAGCATCACTTAGCAAGAAGAATTCCAGTCTCAAATACTATTTTAAGTTAGGACTACCTATAAAAGTCTGCTCATTTGATTTATTAACAAATTATTTTGAATAGATTAACACATTTTCCTACAAATTATTATTTTCCTATGAATTTTATAATTACCTAAATGTGTACTTTTTTCACTATAGCGATATATAATTTCCTATGAAATACAACTTTCCTTAATGTATACTTCAATTATTCTGTATGTAATGTATTTAATGTATACAACCTAGCCATGTTTATTTGTAATAGTAATTTTATTAAAGACTACAATTATCACAATAAAAATTAATATAAACTGAAGAAGACTAAAAAGTAAGTGTAGAGAAGAAAGAAAAAAGAAGAAAAACAGAAAAATAGAAAAATATATAGTAAAAAAGATAAGAACTACAGTATATAAAGAAATGACTTTCTCCATCGCAACAACTATAAATTATTTTAGTAACTTATCACTTTCTCTTAAAATACAACAAATTATCACTTCTTCCCACATCCCATCTCTTATCTCCAAACAAATCCAGAAAACATCACCATTTCGGTCCTGATGTCAATAAAAGTACATTAAGGATTATGAGAGAAAATAAATCTATTTTAACCTTGATCAAGTAAATCAACTTTATATCCCTTTCTTTCATTTATAACAATCTTGTTCTCTAGTCCCTTCAGATAATGTTGTAAACCTATTTCTTGTTTTTTTTCTTCCTTCTCACAAGTGTCTTCAAAACTTTAACAAAACTTTTTTATACATCCAATATAGGAAAATTACCCAGGTCACCCTCTTAGTTTGCTATTTATATTTTGCCTTGAATTATAATCTTTAGTTCCCCATAGTACTCTCTGGTGTACAATTTTTAAAGTTTTATCTCACTATTTTAAAAAATCAAAAGAAAAACATTTTCCCACAGGAAGAATTATTTATTCCAAAATCTTATTTCAAATTTACCAAGAGCCTTACTTCATTTCAAACTTTCCAAAATGAAAGTTTTATTCACCTTTTTGCTGTGTGTGTGTGTGTGTGTGTGTGCATGCCTGTCTGTCTCTCTGTTTCTGTCTGTCTCTGTCTGTCTGTCTGTCTGTCTGTCTGTCTGTCTCTCTCTCTCTCACACACACACACACAGAGACAGGATACAACTGTCTGGACTGGAGCACTTGTGTGTGATCTCAAGTCCTATATTTGTCTAAGAGGAATTATTCCTCTTTCTGCTCTGGTCATCAGCTCCAATTTTCATGGAGCAGACTTCACTCTGCCATTGCTTCCCTGGAAGCCCAGCCATAATATGATAAAGCCTTCCCAAATATGTATTGATTTTAATATAATCTTCCTGAACACTATTTTTAAGATTTTTTTCTAGCAGTGTATGCTATTTCCTGCTGTTACACTCACTGTATCTAAGTGCACATTGGGAAATCAAAATATTTTTGATTTTAAAGAAAATGGTGGTAGATTTCTGCACCTCTGTCAGACTCAACTGCAAAAGTCTGAACTGTAGATAGGAGATACCATTTTCAGTCTCTGTCTGAGATCAGTATTCCTTGCAAAGAGAAAATCACTTTAATGGACAAAAACAACTGAACTTGATGTACAGGTTGTATGCTGATTTTCACATGAGGAGAAATAATTATTTTCATTCAAAAATACATAAAGAATACTACCTTTATACAAAAATAAAGGTAGTATTCGATATGTGTCACAAATGCAGATTAAGACATTTTCCACACAATATTCTATTACCAGCTGTTAAATTAGTAACACTATTGTTAACTGAATCTGGCTTTTCCATTGACTTTCCTTGTCAGGTGGTTGCAAAAGGGGATCATGTGACCTTGGGACACTGCAACCATCATAAATATGAGCCAATTGCCAAGCGTCTGAATTTTGATCATGTGATCATGGGGATGCTGTGACGGTCGTAAGTATGAAAAACGGTGTAAATCACTTTTTTCAGGGACATTGTGACTTTGAATGTTATAATATAATACTAAATGAACTGTTTTAAGTTGAGGACTACCTGTACTTCTGAAGAAAGAATTAGTAACTATTTTGGGGAAGTATTTGCTATGGATCTAAAAGCATTCTGGTCACAATCCTGAAGCTTAGTGGTGGTGATTAGTGGTTTGGGCAAAAAATACAGAGAAATTATAAAAGTGGCAATTACTAGATTCCCCCCAATAATATATGAATGGGTGATTCAAGCCTATAAGTTCTCATTTTCAAAATGAGCCTCACCTCCTCTTCTTTACACTTCCAGTGGGTGGTGACATGGGAGATGTTTATTGTAATTTTAGTGACTTTCTGAATAGATTTGTTGATTCAGATAAGTTATATGTAGTTTCTGTTATTCACCTTATGAATTAAAAAGGATTCTCACTAAATTACGTATTTCATTGACATTGAAGGAGTATTGGGGCTTTCCAAGTTCTTCCCAATAAGAATATAATCACCATTCCATGCAAAATATTACTCCTGATAAAATGCTAACATCATCTCAGTACTCAATATTATGGATGTTTTAGGCCTTGGGATAACAAAGGAAATTTATGTACTTTGTACCATGAATACTAATTACCTCATATTAGGAAGGCTGCTTTTCCTGAAAGGTGCAGAATGGTTGAATGGTGCCATCTAAAGGAAAGGAAGTGATACAATTCCTGACATCAAAGAAAGCTTTGCTCTCTGATTTATAGTTTCATTGCCTTTTCCACATACACTTAAGACTATCTTTTTCAATTTTCCAATTGGCTCACATTTTAAAACATACATTTCTAGAGAACACAGTGATTAAGAGTGTTGGATTAAAATTCAAAGGATTCAAGTTCATTTCACTGCCAGCTAATGCATTAATTGGGCCATTTTGTATCAGTCGACCTTTATTACCCTGACCTATTTTGTACAGGTATGATAACATAGAATGTAGAGGAAAGGTGAGAGAACCACAATTACCTTCTTGAGCTTTCTAAAAACACTGGATTGGAAATGAAATACATTAATACGTTTGATGTGATGACTATCCATCTTTTCAAACATGGAAGAAAAAGAGAGAGAGAGAATACTATTGGCATTGCTACTGCCAGGAACCACATGGTTTGTTTGATGCTGATGAAGAAGTTAATGTGTGGCAGGCTTTGCTGAACCAAATAGCTATACTGTATGTCATGGACAATGAAACATTGTGGTAGGTTTGCCATCCATCTGCCTTTGGCATCTTGGCTTTGTTGACATCAGGGAGGATAGCAGTAGCCAACACTAAAATTTATGGTTATAGGCATTCATCTGTGACTGTTGACAATCCTAGGTACTGTGGCTATTTTATATGGCAGTATTCAGGACCATGCCTGATGGAATGTTAGTAACTTCAAAGAACATGTTTAGATGTTAGTCAACATTCACTGATAAATTATTTGGATATGCTCCTCATGAGTTTGCTAGTATTGCTGTGTGAATTCCAACATTCATCTGCTTTCAAATGTCCAGTTTAACATATGCAGCTTACAGCCTATCTCCACATTCTTGGAGAACTCATAATCATAACTGTAGTAGACAATATCTGTGTGACTGCTTCAGTTTGTCAACACAAATAAAAAGGAATGCCAAGTGATAATGGCATCCAAGATGCAAGTCAGTGGGGAAAACAGGCTCAGAATACTGTTGCTGGACTAATGGAAGCAATCTGAAATGCTTCACTCTCATGGGATCCTTTGCCATTGCTAGCAGTTTAGTTTTGGCAAATTCCACAGCAGTGGACCAGACTCACTGAATATACTACTGCTAAGGAGACCAATCTTGCACAATAGCTTTTTGCCTGCGATTGCAAATCCATGGCGGCCCAGACCTCCCCCAACAGGGCCTCCCTAGGTCACAGCAGAATATCAGGTCATTGGGCCATGCATTATTCTGGCTCCCAAACAGACCAACAGATTTTTTTTTCTTGCTTACCTTTGTGAGAGACTGACTTCATTTATCTCATTTCAGGCTCTGTGTCATTCATTTCAGTGTTTGGGTGTCTCTTAGATCAGTGGTTCTTAACCTTTTTGAAAGAATCACCCCCTTGAGCCATTGAGGAAGTTGTCATCGCCCCCCTCCCCCAACATAACCACCCCCCTGCCACCTCTTACCATCCCCAAGGGGGCCAGCAGAGGGGCGCTAAGAAGCGGCAGGGGGGCATTCGAGGCACCAGCCGGCCCTGCAGTTTTACTCATTTTGGCGCTGGCTCCGGAGCGGTGCTATAGTCAGTGGGTGAGTCTGCAGGGCCGGTGCCTTGAATGCCCCCCTGCTGCCTCTTAGCATCCCCAAGGGGGGCCAGCAGAGGGTTGATAAGAGGCGGCAAGGGGCAGTGCATCGAACGTGGCCGCAGAGGCACGTAACGTGCCACTGTTTCCGCATTGAGGCGCCGGCTCCGGAGCATTACTACAGTCAGTGGGTGAACCTGCAGGCCGGCCGGCACCTCAAACACCACCCTGTCACCTCTTAGCGCCCCTCTGCCGGCCCCCTTGGGGACGCTAAGAGGCGGCAGGCCCAGGTTCGAGGCGCCGGCCCTGCAGGCTCACCCCATTGACTGTTGTACTGCACCTGAACCAGCACCTCGAATGTGGCAGCATGTTGGGAAAAGCCGCCGCCACCGCTTTCCCAAAGTGCTGCCATTCTTGCATTCTTTCTGTCTGTCCATCCGTCTGTCTGTCCATCCATCCAAAAGGTCTGTCTGTTTGCCTGCCTGCCTTCCTGCCTATCTACCTACCTACCTACCTATCTACCAATATAGATCTCTCTCTCTCTCTCTCCAATATATCTCGTTCCATCACCCCCATATTGCCCCCCTTCCATTCCTTCACCCCCACGTCGCCCCTTTTTGTTCCATCGCCCTCCTGGAAAACAAAATCGCCCCTTGGGGGGCGATATTGCCCAGGTTAAGAACCACTGTCTTAGATTATTTTCTTCCCTCTCAACTCTCCACATTGCTCTCTTTTTAGTGCTTGGAAAAGCTTTTTTAAGAAATAAAAGCCAAGACAGGTGACAAAAATTCATCAAAATCAGGAATGAGGTTATGAATGGTTCAGATAGTAGATGGGATAGTAGAGAATAGATGTGAATAGAATCAAGAAATTTCTTAGTGCCAAGCATTGCCCTAACGTTAGGAGCCTGCTCTCCATTCCCTTAGCAAGAATGCTGGTCAGAGGTACAGTGGAAGTTGCTTGCCCATCACTGGAGATGTGATCAAGTAAAATGTAAACACCATTTTGTGTTTTATCATATCAAAATGTTTTGGGTGGTTGCTTGGCACGCCTGGCAGGGCTTGCTATAGAATGGCTTAAAAAAGAATTTGGTTTCATTCTGGGGTAATATTATGAGATGGATGATCAATGCAGGACGGGGTCCCTGGGAAGATTCAAGGGTTCTTGAAGAGAGAGGGAAGGTATCAGGTTACAATTGTTCCAGAAGGCTGCCCCAGTAGACTTTCCTCTATTCCTCCTCTTTCTAGCAAATGCCTGAGAAGGATCCTAGATTATTTTTAACAGATGCTTGTTGTACTTTTACTTACAGTTGCTTATGCTGCTCATTCTAGTTCTCTTGTAGAACTAATCTTGTATAGATTAGGTGAATGTGGAACCTTTAGATGGAATGAAATTCTCATCCATTCCTTTACGAATATTTGGGGAATATAGCAATTTATTATCTGGGGCCTCTGAACACTTCAATAGGGCTGTGAGAAGCTATTGTTCAATTACAGCTGGAGGACAGCATGGATCCTGTCCTGTCTTAGACTATCCTTCAGAACACCTGAGATTTATTATACTGATCCTTATATTGATATCCAAATGAGCAAAGTCAGTCCTATCATTAACAATGACAGGGGAGACAATAAGGAATTTTGTGATGGTTCCCTTCAAAGATTACATGTTGAAGAAGCGGGTGTGGGTGGGGGGTTATGGGCTCCATGTTTTAGTCTTTACAGTTCCTGCTGGTTGATGTGGTCTTTAGCACTTCAGCTTCCTTTACCTATGACAATTCCTGTATTCAGCTCTTTGGATTGTATGTATACTTCTGATTACTGGGATTTTTGATACATAGAGAGAGTTGAAATAATATGAAACTTTCTAAATAAATATAACATATAGTGTGAATTTGAACTTGCTATTTTTTTCTAAAAGGATTTCATATTCACATTAGTTTGTTACTTGCAATTTGACTCAAGATATATGCCTTACATTATTGTAATGTTACTAATGTTCATAATGCTATAGTAAGTGATATAAAATGATGGGCCTGTCCCCTGAAAAGACTGCAGTTATCAATAGAAAGGAAAATAATAGGTGAAGAGAAAAGAAAAGTGGGAAAGAGTGTCAAGAATACTAAGGTTGCGAGGGAAAAATGCAGCTATGCGGCTTAACTTCAGAATGTTGCAGAGAACGGTTGTGAATTTTGGTGATTTTCTAGCCAAAAATAGGCATTCACACCCAATGAATAATAATGGGGCAGTTCAGACATCTACTTAACCTGCTTTTCTTGGGGAAAAAAACACCATAATGCAATGAAGAGTTGTGTCACTCTGGTTGAATCATGGCCCTTGTTTTCCAAGATGTACTTGTATTTTGGCACTAAAGTAAAATAAATGTGCATACAATGTTTTTTCTTAACAAAAAACACAGTAATCACCTACTCCAGGAGCCTTTTGCAGCACAGGCAAGTTCTTTAAAATATATATATTGTCGAACAGAAGTGTCAGTTTAAGATCCTCTGCATAAAGCAACCCTGCAAAGTCTATTTGCAAAGTAAATTTGCTCTGGATTTCTGATACCTTGAAAAGTTTTTTTCTATTATATTTATTTAAAATTACAACAGTTTACATTAGAAACAAGCTCAAACAATTAAAGTGAAAGATAAATAACTACATTCAGTTTAATTTTGCAAAATGCAAACATTCATCTTTCATTGTTCCATAATCTGTGTATTAAATAAGGATATTATAATTGCAGTGCAGTTTCGTGGTATTCATAAGTGCAAAATATCAAACACATTTGACTTTTATGAAATAATTTTTATTTTCTCAGACTATACCAAATTATGTTATACTCTAGGTCTCCTGGGAAGGAAGTATTGGGGAAAACAGAGGAAAGGAGATCTGCACATAGAAATAAAGATTCTAGGTTCTTCATAGATTCACTAGAACATGTTGCTCCCATGTTCATGAAAAATAGGGATGATTCTCAATCTGCACTCATGAAGAATATATGATTGATTTTCTCTCAGTTTTTTTTTACTTTTGCATAAAGGTTGCAATGTTTACATGTCCATGCCAACACCAATGATAATTGCGTATTTTGTTAGTGATTATTATGCTATTATATTATCTACATAGCTGGCAGCAATGTCATTTGAATTCAGTTGCTGTAAGCTACTTGGAAAACAGCATTATTCTCAGCTCCCCACTAAACCTGAATTCCCAAGATGCTTTGGAAAAAGCAATGATTGATTGCATCAATAAAAGCATGTAAATGTCTTGAAAAAACTGAAGAGAATATGGAGGGAGAATACAGTGGAGTAAGGATAAGAGTTTATTATGAACTGAGAATGGCATTGTTTTACGAAGAAGAGGGAGTCAAGCTATTCTCCAAAGCACCTGAGGGCAGGACAAGAAGCAATGGATGGAAACTAATCAAGGAAAGAAGCAATCTAGAACTAAGGAGAAACTTCCTGACAGTGAGAACAATTAATCAGTGGAACAACTTGCCGCCAGAAGTTGTGAATGTTCCAACACTGGAAGTTTTTAAAAAGATATTGGATAACCATTTGTCTGAAGTGATGTATGGTTTACTGCCTAAGCAGGGGGTTGGACTAGAAGACCTCCAAGGTCCCTTCCAACTCTGTTATTCTGTTCTCTTTTTCTTATTTGAATAGAAGTCTTATATATAGTCAGATTTTTATTATGTATTAAATAATACACATTATTTATATTAATAATATAGCAATGTGTTAAATATTTAATATTAAATTAATATTGACATTAACATTGCCATATAAAATTTATTTATTTATATACCGTGTTTCCCCGAAAATAAGACCTACCCCGAAAATAAGACCTACCCCCAAAATAAGACCTAGTGTGTTTTTGGGAGCCAAAAAAAATATAAGACAGTGTCTTATTTTCGGGGAAACACGGTAGATTTTTATCCCATGAGAAGTTCAGTGTGCCTTATATAATTTTTTTTCTTATTTCCTCATAATCAGGATAAGCCCTGAACTTTGAATCCATATTCCATTTATGTCCGTATATGGGCTTTACAAATTTAAGTACCTAAAACCGATAATTTTAGGTGGCTTTGGTTTTTATCACTTTTGACTTATATTGTTCTATATATAGTGCACAAAGTCAAGACTTACATTATTCGGGTTTGTAAGAATGGACCAAATTATTAAAATATTCAATTATCAAGAGTGGTAGGATGATATGATACATAATAGGATAAAGTTTGCAGGAAGATGGTGTTTCTAAAGTTATATGAGGACCACCCAATTCACTTTATGGTCAGATTTTAAACCTTTTTCATGTTGTTTCTTGAGTATTCCTGGTTCTTGAGTATTATTTGGAAAACACTTAGTTTCTATTAACTGTCATAGTTTTTTTTATTACATGAAAATTGCAGAAAAATTAGATGATAATTAAATCATGGGGACTCTTATTAGCTAACAAATGTTTTCAGAGCGTTTTAAATATACTCCTTTACAATATGGAGTATTGTAGCAAAACTATATAGAACAAGATGAGGCCTAAGAAGGTGAGGCATTTTGATGGAATGAAACATAGCAAAGTCAGTCAAAATCAATGATGGAGCTTTCAACTTACATCATTTTTAATAATAGCTTGCTGTGACCTCTTCTATAATCTTCTCACTAATCCTTTGTTAGCTCAATATGACTAAGACCCTCCCATCTTTTCTCAGCCCCTTTAGTTGTAATGCCTAATATGTTAATATACCCTTTTCCTAGGATACACTTTAGTGCTAAAATGGTTTGATGAGGCCAAAATGTGTTGGGAGGATACAATTTATAATTATAAAAAAGTAGGAGACACATTATTTACAATTATTTTACAGGATAAAAAAATTAGAAGCTAATAAGGAATGATCTATAGAAAAAATGGGCAAGGAGAACTAAAGAAAAGAGTATAATTTTAAATAAAATTTTGTACTGGAAGGGAGGGATTGAGAGGGGATGTGAGAGGTATAAAAAGATGGATAAAAAAATAATTGAAGTGGGACTGATAATCCCTTTTTTTATTAGTGAATTTTAATCGGTCAATATTCAGCAGAAATTCCCCTGAATTTCACATGCTCTTTATTGCAGATTCAATTCAGGAGTTCTTAGTAGAGTCCATTAGGCATTGTTGGACTAGACTAGAGTGACTACAGTATGAACGCAAATAAAATAAATCTTGTTAAGAATATAAAATATATGTAATGCATATCATCACACTATTAGTCTTGAATTGCCTATCTTAAGATAGATTTACTTTGGCTATCTGGAAAACAACATTCAGTTAATACTAATACTGCTTTATATCTACTATTTCTTTATTGCCACTGTGTCTTAGACTTAGGTAGATATTGTCATACTAATGAGCACTGATTGAGCAATTTGTACTTACCTGCGATCAAAGACGCTTGTGATTCTAATTAAGAAAAGTCTATTCCACTTCCCATCCCCAGTTTGCTCACCCCTTTTTAAGATTCAATGCTCTGGAATATTCTTCTGCACGTCCTCCTGATATAAAGAAGGCTAATACAAAAACACAAAAGAGAACAAATTTCATTTTAATAATGGAAAACTTTTTTTCCCATTTTCATGTTGAATTTAAAGATATACAGGTGTTACTTATTGACATACAGACAGTATTACCATCTATATATCTATATTTGATGTTTTACCCTGCCAATGTGGCTCAAAAGAGCCTTTAGGGTGGTTGTCAGTAGAAATCCCTTATCTCTGAGTAACAAAGGATATAACTGATATTGTCCACTTTTGACACATAACAGCAGCTGTGACATACAGCAGTCTTTATATTTCCTCTGCATATTCTGACCATTGAATCCCAGAACAATATGTATGGTCTAAAAGCACCCTTTGTTCCTTTTTGGTTCAAAGTATTCTGCCAGCTGTGTCTATCAAAGGAGCTTCCGTAGCTTTCACATCCTCCTGCTACATGTCCGAAGAGGGACACTGCAGCTGCCCAGGTAGTGTCACATTACATTATAGGCTTTCCAAAGGCCTTGAAAGCAGAGAAACAATAGGATCCTTTTACATAAAACATTTGTGATAGTCCTCTTAGCAACATTTGCATAGCTCCCTCCATAGGCAACTCTGATTTTTGCCAGCTGAAAAATGCTAAGAAACATGGTGGTGAAACAAATGTTAAAGAGATTGTGTGTAGAGCATTTCAACTGCTATAAAATATGAAGCTGTTAAAACCCAAAGAGACCAATCTGCTTGACAATATCCACAATTGTAATAAGCTAGTCTGTTAGTATTTATCTCTATGGATTCTAGCGTTAACAGCATACTGAGCTGCTGCAATTTAATTGTTAAGCGCACAGGGCTGATTCTAGACCAGCTGTGGGCAAACTACAGCCCGGGGCCGGATCTGGCCCGTTCAGCTGTTCTATCTGGCCCACGGAGCCGAAAGAGCAGAGGGTTCTGTTGCTCTCCCAGAAGGCTACGTGAAGTAATCTAATTTTGAATTTATATTAGTTCACACAAACACTCCATCCATGCTTTTATTCCGGCCCTCCGGCCCAGTTTAAGAACCCATTGTGGCCCTTGAGTCAAAAAGTTTGCCCACCCCTGTTCTAGACCATAGCTGGGAAGCTACTACTGTTGTGTGGAACTCTAGCACAAATGAAGTTGCTGTTATTATTGTAACAATTCCAAGCCTCCTCAGTATTTCTAAGCCACCTACATGGCACTTCAGATCAGTATACAACTTGAAGAACTAGAATGGAAACAGCATCTAAAACTGGTAACTGGTAAAGATTAAGCAATGGAGTTGAATACAGATATATTATTGTCTACCACTGACATAACCTGACTGCTGACCTTTATCAGCTCCTATCTATATAGATACGTCTCTTTATCAGAATTGTATACACTTTGGAGGCTAGAATGCTGAAGCTTAGTGAACTTTGGTGACTATCTGACATTTGGTCATTTTTTTTGAAAAAGTTTTTTTTTAATGTATCTTTTTGTGTGTGCCATCAGAGGCCCTAATGCCTGAACAGAATGGCAAGCTTTGCTGTAAAGAATAAGAAAATATGTGAATTGACCTTCCTATATAGACAAGATTAGAGAAAACCTTTGGTGTCATACTTGATTACTTTTCTCCTTCTTTGAAAGATGCAGATGTATCAAAGCAGCTAAAAAGCAACCCAAAGATAGGCAAAGATAGTTTTAGCATGTGGCAACATTATCAAAAGACAACATTTTGTTTTATTTTAGTCATTATAGTTGTATCATCCATTCATTTTCTTTGTGTTAAAAAAGGACCCATAAAGAAAACAATAGGGCGGAAATAGGGAAGGAAAAGCTTGCACCTGGCCACCTTTGAAGAAGATTGTTTCATCTATTTCCCCAGGTACTTTAAGATTCAGGTTTGCCACATATCTGGGCCTCTGGTGAGAATGCAAGGTTATCTCACATTGTAAGCAGAGGGTCAAGCTGTGGCGTTTTGGCTATGTATATTCGTTAAAACTTCATTAATATAATTGCAGTGGTTTATATAGCTTTAATCTCCCTAGTCTTTAAATTTAATCTCCATAATGTTTCTCCATAGTTTAATAATCTCCATAGTTTTTAAGTTCTTCCACAAATGTTTATAGAGCTGGATGAAGTAGAAAAGAGTGCTTCTCAAAGCATGTGCCTATGAACCAAACAGCCCATTGTGTAGCACTAAAGCAGCAGCATCTGTTAGATTAGAAGACTTTGGTGGCTTTTTCAAAGGCTGTCTGTCTGGATATTGCTTGCGTATGCATTGCTTATTTATTTTATTTATGGTTATGTAACAAATTTAGAAACCGCCCATCTCACTCACAGATATTGCTTTGCCATAGTCTTCTTGGGAAATTATTAATTTATTATTTATTAATACTTCAATAATTAAGAGAAACCATGGCTTAGGATAATGATGGTTCTTGCAGGGCTGCTTGCACTTTATTGTTGGTAAAGAATGCTGCAGGAATGAGAGACTGGAGAATCTTTTCTTGTTCTCTAGATTTCTTAATTCTTAGGAAATACTGAGAATTTCCATTTCTTTTACGTATTTTTATTTTATTTTAGGCCATTTCATAACGAAAACATTGATGGGTTCATTGAAAGGTGTTTTCTTTTAAAAGCTTATTTTCCCTATACAATTCATGTGAAACTTTATATTCTTTTCAGGACTTTTTTCCCTTCTTCCTGGTATTAAAAATAAACTGACAGAAGAATTAATATGTTAACAGATTTTCCAATTGTCGTTGGTTATTTGACTGCTAATTTGATTGAAGAATGATTTCAATGGCCTTGTTATTTAAATGAAAATTAAAGTAGTTATTATGATAGGATTATTTTAGACACTTCCAGAATGTTGTTGCACTTAGAATGACCCCAGTGTTACTTACATGGAAATAATTGGCAAAACATCCATTAATTTAAAATAACATTAAGACATGGCCACGCTGAAGCAGAAGCCATCACACAGCCAATGAGCAGATTTCTCTAACGGATGAAAAACATTTGCCCAAGCAAATCCATGCAACTATCTTTTATTTCAGCTTTTATTCTAAATAAATTTTGTTTATATGATTTATGTATAAACTATACATATAATTAAAAAGCATTTTATATTCATTGTTTTCATCCTACAGAAGCAAAAACAAAACCTTCTGATTGTTTATGAAATGCTTGCTCATATGCAGACATGCATGTATAATTTTGGGAATCTCAGCCACCACTTTTTCATATAACTCAAAATTTAAAAAGAATGTAGCTGGTATTCTGTTTGAAAAGAGCTTCTTCAGGGGGGAAAAATCAGACTCACAGCAAGCAACATTGGCTGATCTTGAAAAAGTCAAGCTGGGTCAGACTTGGTTAGTATTTGAATGGGAGATTACTGGGGAAACCTCAGGATTACAAACTAGACTAGGAAGAAGTAAATATCAAATGTTCTTATACTGTTGCCAAGAATGTCCATGAAGTCACCAGGATTAAAATTTCATTCAAAGTAGTCTTTCCCCTTTATGATGACGAATTTTGCAGATGCAGTCTTCCACTCTACTGAAACCCCTGTTATTCCAACATAATAAATACACTCAGTTTATTGCACAGTCAGCCAATGTTTAGACTAGATTTGTCACTTTTATCCACCTATTAAGTCTTTGGGACAGGCAGATGTGGATGTTTAATGATGTTGAAGGTATCATCACAGAATGCGTTCCGAGTAAAGTTGCCTTTTGTAATTGAGTCATTTTGTCAACACTGATGGTGTTCAAGTGGTGCTCCAATTGTTATAGGATTGCATGCATAGGGCCTATTACTATTGGTACTAGCTTTGCTTTCTTTTGCCACAGTCATTCTATTTCTATTTGCAGATCTTTGTATTTTGCTAATCTTCTCCAGTTCTTTCTCTTCTTTTCTGCTGTCTCAAGATGCACTATTTTTTTATTATTGACTGTTATTAAATCTGGGGTGTTACTGTGGCAGGTGCTTGTATGTTTGAATTCTAAAACCCCTATTATTATTTATAAGATAGAGAGAGAAAAGAAATTATAGCTTACTTTTCAAGGCTGGTCTAATGGACAAATAAAGAAGAAAGTTTTTTTCCAGGGAAGGGCTGTCCTATTTCTTGATTCAAATGTATTCAGCAGGTGTTTTTTTTTCTTATACAACACTAATAGGTCATAAGACAAGAAACTGTTCATTCTAACTAAAATCTATACACAAATGTCTTTTTTCACTTAGAACATTGCTAGATATAAGGAGGAAAGTTAGAAGATTCTTGTAATAATGAGTTTTTATATGGAAATTCATGAAGTGTACAGAGAATCTCTCTTAAAGTGCAACTTGGCTGTTTATCAGAACAGAGTGGCTTATCTCTAATCAGAGTAGGATCTCTCAGCTTAACCACTGAAGCAGATGTTCTGAATGTCAGTGGCACTGCTCTTACAACTCAGTAAGAGCAGATCAACTGTTCTGTATTTATTGTCAGCCTATAAAAAGTCAAACCCAATATTCATGCTGGGTTTGTATTATAAAGCGTAGATATATGCCACAGTTCCAGAAGGCCATCAGGCTAAACCCAGTCTTAGTCCATGAGATTTCCCAGAGAACCTAGCAAACAATATAAATCTGCACAATTTTGAAATTTCTCCTGCTTTTGATACTATGGTCCTTTGCTGGTCACAGAAAAATGTTTTGTTAACTTTGATGCTTATCAGCATTTCAAATCAATTAGATTTTTGCTTACCAGAAGCTTGTATGATGCTATTGATAGTTATGCAGAAGAATGTTTAATAATTTATAATGTGGTTTGACAGACATTTGCATTATAAACATCTTATAATTAGCAAGGTGATTTACCATAGTTTTTTAATACCTCTGGCTGTTGGCCTCACATCTTACCTTGAATTCTTTCGCCAAAGTTATATGCAGCTCACTTTGAACTGAATCTATTTCTAATGCAAAAGATGTGTGTGTGCGCACGTGTGTATATACACTTGATAATTAAATAGTGAGAATACATTTTATGGACATTAAAGTCCTACTAATGGCTTGATTAAAATGTAACGGTGGCAAGCAGGAATGCTCTTATTGACCCTAAACCATCTGCCCCATGCCCATACCCTGATCCCCCAGATATTCAAGGATGAAAGTCTGCAGCAAAATCTGATCATACTTTTTAGAACTTGGAGCAGAAGTGGTATTCAGCAGGTTCTGACCAGCTCTGGAGAACCGGTAGCGGAAATTTTGAGTAGTTCAGAGAACCAGCAAATACCACCTCCGACTGGAGATTTTACAGTATCCTTCCCCTGCCACGCCTACCAAGCCACGCCCATAGAACAAGTAGTAAAAAAATTTGAATCCCACCACTGCCCTGGAGATGATGAAACTTGTAGTTCAGCAATTTGGGAAGAGATCAGTTTGACTGAACCTAAACTGGCCAGTGGCTCTCATTTCTAGCTGCTGTCCCTGTTGGTTCATTGTCTTCCTTCCTTGAATTTTGCTTCTGCTTCCATCTCAGTTGGTAACCTGATTGGGTGTTATCTTTCAGCTCTTATCTTGAAACTTTATAGGCTGATCCAGTTATGCATATGTTCCTACATCACAGCACATAGAAACAATTTCAGTACAACCTGTTGACAGCCATTTAGCTTTGAATCATAGACATCAAAATCTGCTGGTTTTTATTTATTTAATTAGGGCATTTCTATTTGCCTTTCAGACAAAACTTACGAGCCACTTGCAGAAGATTCCACATTGCACTGCCTTTTAAAAAACAAAAAACAAACTAATAAAAAGTCTTCAGGTGAAATTGAAGGGACAATGACCGAAACAGTATCAGTAAACTAATATATATATATAATGCTTGGCATCAGCATATACATTTTAATTAGAATATGTGAATAAATGAATAGTTTCAAATGTGAAACTATTTTCTTAGTTTTATTCAGCACTGTATCATGATAATTTACTTCAACGCATTTGTAATATTGATGAACTTTTTCACAGGAAACCCATTACATGCCAGCTCTCATGTTAAATATTATCACTTGATAATAAAAAAAGATACTGAAATAGGTGGTGTAGAACAGCTTTCAAACAGTAATAAGAATTCAGACACATCTGGAGAGTATTGTACTTCCAATTCAGAGAAAATACTTCCAACAAACTTGTTTCAATTGCACCTTTCAGCAAACTTATTTCAATTGTACCTTTGATGTGCATTTCTTCTGTTTCTTGTTGCTCACATCCTAATGCCTACAATCTTATCCATTAGAATGCAGAATTAGCCCATACTTTTGGTTAATGAACAATGGGGAAACCATTGTTTGGGAGTTCTGGTGATCAGTCAAAAAGAATGTAGCTTGTCGATGTGTTTCTCGATGTTGTGGTAAAAAAATTGGAGCATAGTGACCTATTTCCTACACTTTTCGGTTAGTACAACCTCCTAACTTTTTCTTTTACATTTTTGCATAATGTTTTTACTTGTGTGAGGAACTGAAGAATAATAGACTTTTCAGTGTCCTCAGTTCAGCAGTTCTACTGTGTAAAATGGACCCGGACAAGTCACAGCAATAACAAATCATGTCAAAGAAGTTTATCTAAGAGCTCTAGGACTTCACTTCTAATTCTATTCTCATAGCACTGTCTTGTGAAGTAGGTTAGGCAGAGAGAAAGAGAGTCAGAGCCTCCAAATACTTGATGAGCTCTGTGCTCTGTGAGCCAAACCAGATTTGAATCCAACTGTCCCTCAACTAAATCTAGCACCTTACCTGCTAAATTATACTGCTTTACAAAGAAAAGAAATGTACTTGGAGAAAGACAATTCTATATGTGGAAGAAAGGTAGCTGTGATAGAAGTGTATGACATCAATACTCAAGATGCATATAGTAAACTAGTAGAGAGAGATACTTCATATGCACAATTAGCTTCATGTATTTTTCCAATTGCCTTTTAGAAGCTGGATAATGAGAAATTCAGGATACAAACATAGTATAACTTTACACCACACACATTTATATGTAAGAATTCATTACTACAAGTGATGGCCAGTTTTAAAAGGAGATTAGATAAAGGTGGGGAGAATGGTTGTGATGTTTCTCAGGGACAATGCGGTGGTGCACCTTGCACCAGACTGTAAATGTCTGTTGTGAGGTTGGGTGATAGGGACAATTCTCATGTACCACTTACTTTACTGCATGGCAGAATGACTTTCTTTGCTCATGAGCCTCTTTACAGGATGTTTTTGGAATCTTCTTGATTTCAGTCTTACGTTTTAAGATTGAAAAAGAATTGAGGAATTTATGGCCTCTGTGACAATGCACTTTTCCTAGGCTATTTCTTGCCCAAGCCACACATGCAGTCATATATTAAATCAGTGACCATATTCCTGAAGAATAGTCTATTATGATAGTCCTAGCACTTCTGAATTGATGCTATGGGTTTTTGGACATTTTCCCTGAAATTTGACAGGCAGTTCCACTGAGTCTCCCAAGGCTCCTAGATAGCTCCTAGATAGATTCATTCTAATTCAGGGATTCTAAAGAATTTGAAATAAATGGAAAAAAGCTAAATAAGACTTGAACTAAGAAAGTTAAAAATGAATTAAGGGTCTGGACACCTTTGGAACATTGAAACCTTTGCTATAAGATGTTGGAATTATCTATATAAAATAGACAGCTTTTTATGGGAACCAAAATGATTTTGTCTGCTGTAAGTTATAGATTCTTGCTTAATGCAAAAATAGTAGAATTAGAAATATTGAGTTAAAATATGTATTGTAAGACAGTGAAAGTATTTAAAGAGGAAATACAAATGACAGGCCAAATGACAAGAGAATGACCCAGATTAGGGCTCATTACTGGATGTACAAGGAATATGACTAAAGTTTTAAAAATTAAAGGGAAAATGTAAGTGATAAACAAAGAGAAACAGATTCTCAGCTTATACCTGGTCATTTACTGACCATTCCAAATTACTACAGAATCCCCAAAATCTTCTTACAACCCAGTTTCAACGTTATAACTGTTGCAGTACCCCCACATTCACTCACCCTTACAATTGATTGCAGGATGCTGCATCAACCAGCCATCATTCTGCCCCGCCCTGTCCTTGCCGCTCTGCAACCTCTCACCCACCCAGGGGAGATTAGGCCTGCTGTAGTGTGCATGAATCGCCTGGAGCTTGCAAGCTTCCATCTTCTTTCCCTCCAATCACTCATGGATTTTGAGAACTCAAGGAGCTATGAGGATTCTGTTTGTAACAATTCCATCTGTAACGGATCCCTTAAAGCTTGATATGGTGGATACATATGAAACCTATATAAACCTACTATTTAAAATATTTCTTGTATCTTTAAAAATGTTTTAACAATTCCCTAGGTATTGGAAAAGATTTCATCCGCAAATTGAGAAAACAGCATAACAAGAATATGTGAGTATAGCAGCAGTACCTATATCCAGTACCTAATAGTTCCTTTCCACCTCTCTTCTACCTGTGCAAAAATATTCAAATCAGAGCATGGAGCAAAGTCAGAGCAATTTGTCCTTTTTCTTTTCCAAGTATGAATGACAAAGTCATCTGCATCTAAACCTTTTAAGAATTATCTAGCCTGCTCTAAGATAATTCTGTTGTCCTAGTGAGCCTCAAAGCAATTATTGTGGATTAGAAACAGATCAAGGGATTATATCAGACATGGTCTGCTATTTTTTATTTTCTTCAATCTTTACAGTTGTAATAAAGCGACAAGTATGTAGAGCTGGGAGCATTTATGAAAGTTTCTAAGAATGACCCAAATGCATTTTCCCACAGTTTATCTTATCTCAGGTATAATATTATTGGAAAATAGTGAAATTGTACATATATTGTAAAATCAAAAGGAAAACACACAGCTAGAATATAATCATGTTGAAAATAATCATAATTTAAATATTTTGTTGAATCACTATTACATGAGAATTTGTTTATTCAAACTGACACTTGTGTCTCCATTTTTAAAAACCAACAAGGTCATAAAATTACTTTCTGGTTCTTAATAGCACCAAGGATGCAAGAGTTAGTAGCTCTCGATGCCTTGGTTATGCTAAGATCGTGTTAGCGTGTTCCTGCCTTAAGAGGTCTCTGGTTCATCTTTCTCCAGAATTTGATCCAGGGTTCAAATCCTGCTCCCATTATTACCATGATTATGGATTAATTTGCTCACTATTTACTTCCATGATATCTTCTTATCAACAATAATACTTGTATAACTTACTTGTATGACACTGTTTTTGCAGTACTCTCCAGATTCCCCTGTTAAGGTATTTTCGGAGGTTCACTTTCAGAAGTTGTTTATTCACTAACAATAATTTCTGCTTCTTTAGTAGTTTTTGTTGTATCTATTATTTATGGAATAAAGAACTACCATACATCCATTCACACAAATGTAATCCAGCAAATGATTAATATGCATATAAACCAGATCTTGATAGCTAGCCATTGAATTTTTAAATAGCCTACTAAAAGAAATGCTCTGCTTGAACACCAGTTAGACAGAATTCAATGTGATGAATGTGGTAGGGTCTTCTGCTGTTAACTTGAATTCCTTTGAGATTACTGTGCCTAAAGATGTGAATATTCTCTGTGGTATGAGTTGTGTAACCTGCAGGATGAACTCATGCCTCTCCTAGCTCCTATGGACAGCTAGGTAGGGTATGAGCAAGGTGGGACATTGTGTTTTGGTGGTTCTGCACCTACCTCAATAGGCAATTCCTATTTGTAACTTGGAAGGAAGGGCAGCATTTGAAACTGAAATTGCTGCAATGTAGGGTCTTATAGAATTTAGTGTTCTTTCATATATAATTGATAATTTAGTGTTCTTTCATACAAAATTGATAATGGCCTGTATCAGGATACAGGCCATTATCAATTTTGGATGAAATGTCTCTAGCATGTTCATGACACTTACTTTTATGTCACCATCCTACATGACAAACACCACCTGAAACCTGAGGAAATTTGAATGGAGGGAAATAAGGTAAAATTAAATCCCACTAAGATCAAGTTAGTCTATGTCAACAAAAATCCAGGAACGTTATCTTAATAAATACTTTGGATAAAGTAATGCTCCCTTTGAACTAATTGGCTTGTAATCTGGGGGTCCTTCTGGACTCATGGTTACTGCTTAAATAGCAAGAAGAGGATGGAACAACCTACTTGAAAGAGGATGCCTTAGAATAGGTCCAAATTCTTCAGTTCATCAACCCTCTCATAAAGATTGTTCATTAACCCTCAAACATTATATGAAAATAATTTAGTAAATACTATTTTAACTAATGGTGGTAGTACTACCATTAATAATAATAACAATAATGGATAACCCCACCAACCTTTTGAGGGTCAATGTTGATTATTTGAGGAAATCCTGTTTAGAGACAATATTTCATGCTCCAATCATCACATAAATGGATTATTGTAGCATGTTCTTTGCGGATCAGACTTTGGAGATAACCCAGAAACTGTAATTGACCCAGACTATGGTAGCTAAACTGCGGTCAATGTCCTTACTGCAGATAATATCACTTCTGAAATTTTCATACTGGTTACCTATAGGCTTCTAGACCCAATTCAAAGTGTTGATGATCACCTGTAAAGTTGTACATGAATAGCACTGAGATACATCAAACATTTTGCTTGCTAGGATTTAATTTGCCTGTTAACTAAAATAATCTGTAGAGGGCCTGCTGACAGTCCTTATGCCACCCGCAATATAAAGGGGATATGGGCATGGTCTTTTTCTTTTTCTAATTTTATTGAAAATAAACATTAAAAATATTGAACGTGGTGGTCTTCTTTGACGTACATTTCAGTCAATACATTTTACATTAGAAAAGATCAAAAGATATAAACATTTATATACACATATATACATTTAAGCTTTGTACCAATTTAGTTCTTATTCTTATACCTCAGGTATAAGTTCTCTCATCTCATTTCTGTTTCATCTTGAATTCTTATTTCAGTTTTGTGAACTCCCTTTCCTGTCCCTCCCATAATAAAATTTGTTCCATATTTTATAACATTCTGATTTATCTTGTTCTTTCAATTCTAGCATCAACCTATCCATTTTGGCGCATTGAAAAATCTTATCAATCATACCATCTTCACTTGGAATTTCATTTGCTTTCCAATTTTGGGTGAATAACATTCTTTCTGCCATGATTATGTATATAATTAAATAGGTATCAGCTTTGCTAAAGTTCTGTACCATTATTCCTAGTAAGAACATTTCTGGTATATAACTAATTTTTAACCCCATCATTCCCTCTAGCCATGACCAAATTTTGTACAAAAACTCCTGAGATTTTTTACATGTCCACCATATATGATAGTAAGGGCCCTGTTGTTTCAAGCATTTCCAGCAGTTGGGCAATTAGCTACTGTACATTTTAGCTAGTCTAGATGATGGGAGAAACATCTTGTAAAGATTTTCTTAAAAGATGTCGCTAGCATAATCTTTTTATTTTGCTCCCAAATTTGCTGCCATTGGTCTAAATTTATACTATGTCCAAAGTCCTTAGCATGGACTTTTTCCATGTGTTTGAAACTATGAACTCCAGCAATTCTTAAACTACTCAAAGGGGTAATTTGGACATGTCCTGGGAGTAATGGAACAATTTTTAATTGCTTGTTTGTGAGTTCAGGATTCAGTTTGGAACTGTTGATGCCAATACACTTGGCAGAGCTTATGTTTTTTGTGGGGATAATGACATTATTTGAGACTGGGAAAAAGGGTAATAGGGACAAGCAGGTTTTTTTTAAATCACTTAGGTACCTCAAAGGTCTTGCAGCCCCCTTCCTTTCAATGTTCTGGAAGACAGAAACAACCCTCTTCAAACACAATTTTAATGTCCATTATGAGGTAGACATTAAGCATCCATTTTATGTGCTCTTTTTATGAGTTTATCTATTATATGTTACACAGAGCCCCGGATTATAAACAAATGAAAAGGGAGGGAGAGAAGACTTTTGAGGTAATATGGGGCTAAGATTTTATTTGTGGTGATAATTCTGTATTATTTCAGTGTACATTCTGTCTTCTGCCAGCAGAGCATTCTTTGAGACAAACACCCATTTTTTCGCTTAAGATTGACATAACAGAGGCTCTATGTTCACAAAGGGCTATTGCAGTGGTGGGATTCAATTTTTTTTACTACCGGTTCTGTGGGCGTGGCTTGGTGGGCGTGGCAGGGGAAGGATTCTCTAAAATCTCCATTCCTACCCCACTCCTGGGGTAAGGTAACTGCAAAATCCCATTCCCTCCCCATCTTACTAACCTGATTTCCAGCTCCATTCTCCTGTGCAGGGCAACCAAAGAAGACCCAGCCGATCAACTGGAACTCAGGAGGCAGAGAATAGATGGGGCAGGGCCAGTCAGAGGTGGTATTTGCCAGTTCTCTGAACTACTCAAAATTTCCACTGACCAGTTCTCCAGAACTGGTCAGAACCTGGTGAATACCACCTCTGGGCTATCGGACTATGCCACTGATATTTATTAGTTAGACTTTATATCCTATCTTCAGGTTCTCAAGGTTGCATTCAAAGGGATCTCCCTTCATTTTATTCCTCATGACAACAGCCTGTGATATAAGACTGGGCTGAGAGAAAGTAACATGCCTCAAGTCACCCACTAGTTTCTATTTTAGTTCAATATCCTAATCGTTAGTTATATTAAATGTCTTCTATTCAGATGTGCATAGAGTAATGCATAATTGTCAGGGCATACATACTGAGGGCAGTGACTGCAAAACACCTATACAATCATTTGATTTTTCTATTTATGAAGCTGCCTTTAACTGGATAATTGAATCAAGTTATAAAGATGTCCTTCTAACTATCTGGCTTTAAGACAGATCATTTTTATAATAATATACATGGTTCATTCCTAAACTGATATTCATATCATTTAAGCTTATTTGTATTTTTGCTCTCCTGGAGAATATCAGAACATATTATATGATCTTTCTGTTTCACCTTGGCAAGGAATAAGACTTCCAACGAGCTTCAGTACTGGAGTTCTCACTGGATTACATTGTCTTATGGAGCCACCAAGTGGACAAAATGAGTTTGGAGTCAGAGGGAGAAAATTCTTGAAACAAACAATCTCTTCTTCCTCCTCCAGCAGATCTGCACATTTAATGGTTTCATTAAATTCAATTTACCCAAGAGTTAGTTTGTAAAAGCCATCATGGAACAATTATAGTCTTCCAGATTGAAAATAAATGTTAAGACAGTAAATGGCTTCAAATACAGTTTCCAAAAAAAAACTTGGAGAAAAAGAACATTTCTTTTATAGTATAGGTTCTTCTGCCTGAGCAGGGGGCTGGACTAGAAGACCTCCAAGGTCCCTTCCAGATTCTATTCTATTCTATTCTATTCTATTCTATTCTATTCTGCTCCTTTTTATACAGTTCTTAATATCAGGAGAGGTAGTGTAGTGTAATGGTTAAGGCACCAGGCTAGAAACTGGGAGAATGGGAGTTCCAGTCCCATCTTAGGTCCAAAGCCTGTTGGGTGACTTGGGTCAGTCAATCTCTCTTAACAAATAGCAATGGCAAACTACTTCTTGACAGCCTTGCCAAAAAAACCCAGCAAGGATTTATCCAGACAGACTCCAGGAGTCGACACTGACTTGAAAGCACAATAAACAATCATATTGAGATAGAAATTGCATAGAATAATTTGATCTGCATAGGAGAAAATATATGCCAGAGAAAGTTCATTGTCTTTTCCAGAGTCATGCTTACATTAACATTAACTTTTAAATCTCTTATTTTGACAATGCCCAAGATGGCTTTTGATGATAACATATATGTATTAAATTCCCCGTTCGACAAATGTCTTCTTTACCAGTATTCTTTTGGTGTCCAAAGACTTTTCTGATCAATTTGGTTGCTAATTAAAGTATAATTTTACATGGGTTTTTTTTGGATCTTTTATGTATTCAGTCATTTGGTTTGGAAACTATTGGAAATTGCTGACTCTGTTAGTGCCGGAGCAGTTTATTTTAAATATGAATTTGATTTATTTTATTACAACTTATATTTTTATATTATTTTTATGTATGAAGTTCTTATTACAGTGAAGTGCTGAGAGACCATTGTTGATTCTGCAGTTAATAAATGTGATTGATTGGCTGGTAACTAATTCCTGTACACAATAACTGTGGTGGTGGAAGATACATATTAACCCTGCTGCCCATAGTCTTGACCCCGACCTCTCTTCTGCTTTGGTTATGGGTTATGTAGTACATTCTGCTACTACTATCCATGTTTCTGGAGAAAAAAACTGCTTTGGCCTGGCTCTTCTCCCTTAACACAGGCTTGTGAAGGCAATGGAGTTCTCAGCATCTTACCCAGTGGTAAACTGAGCATAAAAACAAAAATAATAGTTCAAACCTCTATTGTCAATGCACAACATGTGTACATGTTGAGATTGAATGAGCCTCCCCTGGCACTGTAAATGTATCACATTAAGCCTGATTGTGGTGCTATGTTGCATTTAGTAATGGATAAAAGCTATTCTTCATCCTTTTTGTCCGGCTGGCTATGCTTCTGTATCTCCTGCCCAATGGCAGGAGAATAAAGAGATGCTGTCCAGGGTGTGAGTCGTCCCTTAGGATTTTCCTCACTCTGCTGAGACAGTGGGACCTGGCAATTTCATCCAATGGGGTTAGGGGGCAGCCCATGATTTTTTGTGCTGTTCTCATCACCCTCTGTGGTGCCTTCCTGTCCGCGGCTGTTAAGCCAGTGTAGCATACCGTGACACAATATCATGGACCGGTAGAAGTAAGTCATCAGCCATGATCCACCTGGTTTTTCCACAAGATCCTAAGGAATTTGAGTCTCTGCTGGGCCTTTCTAACCACCTGGGATGTGCTATTTTTCCAGGTAAGATCTTGGCTAAGGTGCACTCCCAGGAATTTGAAAGAAGAGACCCTCTCCACACAGCTCCCCTTGATGTAGGGTGGGGCAGGTTCCTCTTTCTGCTTCCAGAAGTCCAACACCATCTCCTTTGTCTTGCTGGTGTTTAGATGTTTTCTGAGCACCATGTAGATACATGGGATAGGGACTTCTTCCCTGTATGCTGACTCGTCCACTCCTGTAATAAGACCCAGCATGGTAGTATCATCTGCAAACTTAATTATCACGTTAGATGGATCAGAAAATATGCAGTTATGTGTGTACAGTGAGTACATGTGGGGACTTAGCACACAACCCTGAGGGGAGCCAGTGCTGAGCTTCAGGGAGGAGGATGTAAAGGATCCAGTCTTCACTGTTTGTAGATGATCTGTCAAAAAGTCTTTAATCCAATCGCAGGGGAGGGGAGGGAAATTCAAGTCAGTCAACTCTTCAATAAGAATGCCCAGCAAAATGGTGTTAAAGGCCGAGCTATAGTCTATGAAGAGTATTCTGACACAGTTCCCAGGTTTCTCCTGGTGTCTCAATACAGTATGTAGGGCTGTGGCAATGGCATTGTTGACCTGTTTCCCCTATAAGCGAACGGATATTGATTGAAGTCTGAGGTGTTGAATCAGTCTCTTGAAGCACTTCATCACCAAAGAGTTCAGTGCTATGGGTCTGTAGTCATTCAGGCTATTTATTGAGCATTTCTTAGTTTTCTACTTCTCCCAAGAACCAGCTCACCAAACCCATGTGTCTGTTTGTTTCCAGTCTTCATTCCAACTGGCTTTCATGGTTAAGGTAGGACCTTCAACTCCCACTTTCTAGCTTGATGCCTAAACCACTAAACCAACCTGGCTGTTATTATTAATTATAAAGATATATTAGATACTAATATTAGTATTAGTAAATAAAATAAATAATTGGTTATCAACTCTTATAAATCAGAATTTGTTCTATAATTTTGTAGAACATCTATTTGTAGACATTGAAGCAAGTCAAAACAATAGATACACAGAAAAACATACATATTTATCCATACACACAAAAATGCACAAACACAGTCAACTCAAAGAAAGCAGGTGTGGCTGCCATATGATAGGTACCTCTGCAGTTCCTTTTTCCTTTGTGGACTGTTGGCAGAACAGGAAGGGAACAAATATTAATATATAAAATACTGTTATTGGATAGGATGTCACCACTGAAGGAGTTTAAAAGAAGAAATTCAAACTTTATCATCCAGCTGCCAAATTATATTTAAAAACTATTGTTGGCACATCCAGTTTATAAAAGTCAAGTCAATCTGAGCTTGAAACTAAGCTAAAAGATTGACAGGTTGGATTAGAAAATACGTGGACATAATGTGATGCTTCCCAATATTAAATTAAGAATGCCATTTATAGAGAGACATTCTTAACCCTATGTGACTAGCATAGTACTATCCATGTTTGTTAATCACTGCACATATTGTTTTTGAGTGAAAATATTATTTCCCTTTCTGGGGCTAATAAATTTACCACAGAATTGTTTGCATTCTATGTAAACAGAAATCGCAGTCACTCCTTCCATCATCCACATTGCAAAGTAACTTTTCATCTGTGTCCACTCTCACCTGATTTCAAGATTTATATAAGTGCTCCATAAGCCATTGATAAACTGATCTTCTGTTTGTTCCTTTTATTATATAATATTTTACAAATATTGCAGTAATACAAATTACATAATCCATATGCAATAAATACATATATTACATATGTAATACATAACCTGATCTTTCTTGGTTTTTGAAAGCAGGGTACTGTTAACCACATTATCCAAGAAAGTAAAAACTCCTCTAAGATATTTTGTGCACCTGTATGGCTTGGATCCAGAAATACGCCTGCAGAAAGAATGTTGGAAGTGGTATTTTTCTATAAATTGTTGCTCAAGAGCTACTGGAATTCCACACATAATTGGGTCTTGGCAGCAGATGCAAAGCTCTTGAAATATTATGCAGCAGAGCCACACCATCTGGTTTCAGTTCTCTTTTCTGAGGAAAGAAAGCTTTGCAGAGAGCACTTTTAGGTGCAAATGTTAATGTTTAATTGTAAATGTTCATAAAATGATGAGGATACTTTTGTCATGCTTCATTATAAATCCAAGGAAGCACTTGATTAGCATTATCCAAGGATAAAACCACAGAAGTATCAGGAGCTGTATATCATACCTAGGATATGTTATTTTCCAGATAATTGGAAAGAAGATGAATATAAACTGGTGGTGGAAAGAATGAAATGCAACACGTATTAAGATAAGTTAATGTATCTTTTTCATCTGTGCAATACATACAATATACTATTTGTGCTAGCTACTTACTGACTGGCCATAGACAATTCAAAGTAAACAAAGTTAAACCCATATTATTTCTGGATGACTTTTTTATTAGAGTTACTTGTATTTTAATTGAATAAGGGAGGAATCCAGATAAGATCTTCTACTCATATTCAACTTGTGTTTTCCAACTTTTATTCACAACAAAATGAGAACATACCCGCTGAATCAATCTTATGCAGCATTTTGTGACATTCAATAGATAACCAGAAGCAGTCGGGAAGCTCACAAATGTGGAAAGGGAAATGCTAGTTCTCCTCACTGTTATTCTAACAGCTGGTGTCCAAGGATATGCCAGTCTGGATTTGGCAGTCTCCAAGCCTGCCAAAGCTTCTGATAATCTAGACTAGGAGTGTCAAACTCAAGGCCCGGGAGCTGGATCCGGCCCATGGCATGCTTAGATCTGGCCCGTAGGGCTCCCCTGGAAACAGCAAAGGACCGGCCCACAGGGCCTCTGCCAGCAAAAACAGAGCTTGGGAGGGCTGGCTGAAAGAGGGTAGCAGGAGGCCGTTCAGCTGAAAACGGAGCTTGAGAGCCTGTTTTCACTGGCAGAGTACTCATGCCATCACAGGTGCCTCCCCGACACAAGTACATCATGCTGGCCATGCCCACCCTGGCCATGCCCCCCCCCGGGTCCCCCCAAGGTCAAACACAACCCTGAAGTAGCCCTCAGTGAAATTGAGTTTGACACCCCTGCTCTAGACTGATCAACCATGAATTTTCCTTTCCCCTTTTCCAACTATCAAAATTAGTGTTCCTCACCATATTAGATGGCATAACATTTCAATTTAATTATGTATTGTACAAAGAAGGACTTTCTTTGACTGATCCAGAAACTCTACCATTTAATTCTAATGAAATTAAAACTCTTACAGAAGAAAAACATTCTCTCTATCCACACTTTCCATACCATGTATAATTCATATATCCCTGCCATATTTTCCTCTACCTGTCTTTACACCAGGCCCCAAAGAATTCTATAACTAAGCTGAGATGACTACGAATTGGAATAATGTGATATTCAATTTATTGAGAATTCTAAATCTGCAGGGACTCTTTCCTTTCTTTCCTAAATTGATGCCAAGTTGCATTGAATGCAAACCAAAATTCAGTTGATGAGATTGAACAACATAAACACGGTCATAGCAACTCTAAAATAGGATGAGATGTCAAAAAGCTTGAAACTGATACACAAAACACACAGGGGAAATAAAAGAAAAAGGCAAATTTGCATAAGCTTTCTGTGGTTTGCAAACATTTACAAGGAACAGAAGTGTTGCAATGATAGAAAGAGAACATTTTTAACTGTATAAATTGAGGATTGCAATCTAAAACTCATTCCCTTTAGCAGAGCAGCCATTCAGACAAAAGCTTTGCATTTGTTTATGAGAGTGAAAAAAACAGAGATCAAAGAATATTTAATCAAGTGTTAGTTGGCATGATTCATTTAAAAATCCTGTAAAATTACCCTTAGGAATGCCTAAACTTCCCTTTTATGACCCTGTAGTCCCTTAATTGTTCCTTCAAACCCCAAAATGTGTCACTAGTGCCACTCTGATGAGGAAGTTTGGTGTGAATGGCCATAACTATTGGCTCAGACTATCCTTTTCCCCCTTGAACTTGTCCCACTAACCTTGAGGGATGCTTTTCAGGGACTACTAAAATCTCATTCTCGGGCTTCTCTCCAGGTCTTCTACTCATCATGGGATATGATCAAGCCAAAGCATTTATTAGATAGAATATAGCAGACTTAGAGTGCCAATTAGACCTAGTCCCCAACCTTTATTGCCAGTGAATCCAACAGGCATTCTGCCTCCCCTATGGCATGCTTAATTAATCTTGAAGTACCTAACCACCGGAGGGCCTTTACCCTGGCACAACGTCTTTCCCTCTCCTTAGCTGTCCTTGAAGCCCAGTTAAGGAAGATTCCCCCTACCCAAACAAACAATGAGCTGTGATTTCGGTCATGTAGAAACAACAGAACATGTACTACAGAGACATTCATACTAGTCTCATTTCACTATTATTGCATAAATACCCAGGATTCACACAATTCTACACCTCCCTCTCGAAATCCTGCTACAACATACAATGTTGCCAGGTTCTGTGTACCTGCACTTAAAATGTTTCAGATGAGCTGTTCCACAAGCCATTTTAAATGGGCACCTAAATGATAGATTTATTTTGCTATATTTTTCTATGCCTATTCATTTATGTTTCCCTAAGTAATTCATTGCTTAATTCATAAGTATTTTTTTAGATGTGTGCTTTTATATTTTTAGTTGTTTATATGTAGTTCTATTTTATTGTATTTTTTTATTTTTGTACCCCCTCCTTTCTTATGCTGATCTTTGACCATAATAAAAGTTTTATTCGATAACTTTAGAAATGAAACTTTTTTTTAGTTACCGGTTTATGTGCTTTCTATAACTACTCAGTGACTTTGTTAACAATATAAAATTATAAGCATATTCTTGTTATCGTTTACTGTAATATTTCATTAATAAAGACATACAGATTGTGTTTGAATGCAATTATAATCGGGTTGGTAGTTGGGCTGTTGGTCTGAGCTCCGAGCTTGACAATTTGGTTGCAAACATTTCGTCACCATTCAAGGGGACATCGTCAGTGTGCTTTGAATTGTGCTTGTCTGTCAGAGCACTAGTCTTTAAATGCCTTTTTATTTTTAACCACATTAATTTGCATCACATAAACAGGTATTTAAAGGCCAGCGCTCTGACAGATGAGCACAATTCAAAGCGCAGTGACGATGTCGCCTCGAATGGTGACAAAACATTTGCAACCAAATTGCCAAGCTGGGAGCTCAGATCAACAGCCCCACATAAAAATTGTTTAAATGTCTTCATTGCCTATTTCTGTCTAACTAGAACCAGTTTACCATATTTTTCCATACAAATAACACTTTGTAAGATTCATTATCTGCACTATTGAGACCTAACTTTATCGTACGACTGCTGTTCCCAGCTCCTTAAAGATAGTCCTTGACTTATGACTGCAACTGAGTCATAAGTCAACCAAGAATTATGGTCTTACGTTGTGCCAGTCATTAAATGGGTCATCACATGACTGACCTGATTTTATGACACTTTTTGTGATGGCAGTTAAATGAATCCATAGTTATTAAGTGAATGTCGGGGAAGGTAAGCAAACCCATTGTCTGCAATGTTTCTAACTGGAAGTAAATATGATCATATGAGTGTGGGATGCTGCCAGTGGCCATAAAGGCAGGCTGGTTTATAGTCACTTAGGACAGACCCACAAAAAGATAGTTATGACCAAGATTCGACTTTTTGACAGCTGGGCCCCTTTTCCAGTGATCGCATTTTGAGCATTCAGCAGCCATTTCATAATCATTTTAGCGGTCAGATTGTGTGATAATGTCATGCGTGTATCACCATTCCCCTCCCCCTTTGCCTTACTCCATGGACCCCTGTGTGTATCTCACAAAAGGTTAAGTAATAATGTCTGCTAACTACTTACCGCTTCAGTGGTGCCTGCATAGTAGACCAATCAAACATGTATTTGTAGATAGAGATAAAAATCATCAACATCAACACTTGTATATTTTTGCATAGCAGATCTTTACTCTCCCACTGGGGCCAAAAAAAAGTTTTTCCTGTGTGGCCTAAGCAAGATAATGAAAGTCAGTCTAATTTCATTTTAAAAAAAGCAATTTTCCTAAATGATGTTCCACTAATGGTGCTTGATCACATCTAAGCCCCATAGCAAATGAGTCTTAATCCAGTTGGTCTGTGCTGTGTTACCTGAGGGAAATAATGCCAATCCTTTTTCTCTGCTTGCAAACTGTTCACAGAGACTTCTTCAATATATATTAATCCCATCATTTATCTTTGTCAATGGAGTACAAAAATAATTTGTGCAAGAGTAAACAGATGAGCAGACATGAAGGGACCTCTGTTTTATTAAACAGTGAAAAGCAGGTGCTCCCATAGCCAACCTTGTTTTTATTGCAAAATCTGAGCAATTTTCTTTCCCCATCTGTGCTGAAGGATACAGTCATTCTGATAGCAAAGGGGAAATACCATTGCATACTAGTACCAGCCTCCAAGGCATGGGTGGGCAGGACAAGGGTTTCGTTCATTTTTGCATATCTTTCATTAATAAGAACTTGTATGCATGTAGAGATGTATTTGAACATGCATATTTTTTTAATTACATAACGTAATAGCTCATAATTATTTCAAGTCATTCAAACTGTTAGTGAGCTAGAATTAATGATGTGTGCCCATCCTTAAGTTCAACATATCGTTACTTGCCCTGAGTTCATATATAAGGTAGGCGGGCATATAAATATCTAAGTAAATAAATAAGCATACTACTTTTTGACTCCTTTTCAATGTGTGACACTGTACTACTGCTACTATGCTTTATATTTTAACATATGTAGGATTTGGTTCAATTGTATCTAGCAAATCTCCTTACAATGATATGAAATTGCAGATTTTAGTCTAATTATGAAGAGAGAAAATAATAATCTTATCAGCATACTCAGAAAAGCAAAGAGGAACCAAGGACGAAGTAATCAAGGATCATAGGATCATAGAATAACAGAGTTTGAAGTGAGCTTGGAGGTCTTCTAGTCCAAACCATTGATCAAACAGGAGATCCTATACTATACCAGACAAATTGTTATCCAATCTCTTCTTGAAAACCTCCAATAATGGAGCACCCTCAACGACAGGAAGCAAGCCTTTCTCACTGTCAGGAAATTTCTCCTTAATTCTAGGTTGGATCTCTCTTTAATAATCTTCTATTCATTTCTTCTTGTTATGCCCTCAGGTCCTTTGGAGAATAAATCAACCCCCTCTTCTCTATGATAGCCCCTCAAGTATTGGAAGACTGCTATCATATCACCCTTAGTCCTTCTCTTTGCTAGACTAGGTATACTTAGTTCCTACAAAGACTTATTAAATGGTTTAGCCTCCAGACCCCTAAATACCTTTGTTGTTCTTCTCTGCACTCTTTGTAGAGACACAATATCCTTTTTGTATCATGGTGATCAGAACTGGACATAGTATTGCAAATGCAGTCCTAACAGTGCTAAGCAGTACTATCACTTCACATAATACTATTCCTATGTTGATGCACATTAAGACTACATTGGCTTTTTTCACAGCTGCACCACACTGGTGGCTTATACTTGAGTGGCTGCCCACTTAGGACATATAGATTCCATTCATAGTTATTTCTGTTAAGCCAGGTACCACCTATTCTATTGCATTTGGTTTTTCTTGCCTCAGACCTTACTTTTCTCACCATTTAATTGCATTTTGTTGGATAAGCCAAGTGTTCAGATTTTTCAAGATCCTTTTGTATCTTGAGCCTATCTTCTAATGTGTTGGCTAGTCCCCCTAACTGGTGTCCTCTGAAAATTTGATGAGTTCCCCTTCTACCCTCTCATCTAAATAATTTGTTAAGATGTTGAAGAGTACTGGGCCTCCAACAGAACCTTGAGGCATCCCATGGCATGCTTCCTTCCATGTAGATGTGGTTCCATTGAGGACTACATATTGAGCAGCTAAGCAATTGCAAATCCATATGGTAGTGATGCTGTCTATACCACGTTTTTCTATCTTACCAAGTAGTAGGCTGTGGTCTATTTTGTGAAATACCTTATTGAAATCTAAGTAAACTATGTCCACAATATTTCCCTGATCAACTGATTTAATCACTTTGTCAAATAATGCAATTAGGTTTGTTTCGTGTGCTTTCCAGCCAGCTATAGTTAATGGGATTTGGGATAGTTACTTAGGAATTGGGAACTGTCCCCTTAAGGGAATGCATCATGGTAAATGTAGTTAAGGTATCCTGGGAAATGTAGTACATGTCATGTGGTCACATCTGTAACCCTGATTGGTCACTGAATTGACC
This sequence comes from Naja naja, assembly GCA_009733165.1. Lineage (NCBI taxonomy): Eukaryota > Metazoa > Chordata > Lepidosauria > Squamata > Elapidae > Naja > Naja naja. The sequence goes on along the minus strand of CM019150.1, from coordinate 125,677,028 downwards.
CTTGGTGGGTCGGGGGAGGTTTCTTCTATTGCCTGAATACACAGCCTTGTGGTAGCAGCTATACCCCCTGCCTCTATGACTATGGGATGAAATATGGGATAGAAAGATTACTATCATTTACACTGTAAATGATTTCAACTGTGCAAAGAATTGGACATTAGATGCATCTCAACATAACTGTGAGTCACCTTGAGGATACCTAATATAATCCAATAAAAGAAACTTTGTATAGAAGAATTTGTAGAGTTATCTATCTGTCTTTATATTCAGCAAATGGACCAAAAGACAGAATATTTGGCATGATCTGTTTTTAACTCATGTTGGCTTTTATAGTAATAGCTTTGTTTATTCCTTGGTATTCATAGATCCGTTGCTTGTTTATTTTTTCCAGGATTTTCCCAGGTATTAATGTCAGACTAACTGGTTTCCTAGATCCATTTTTTGGCCTCTTTTTGAAGATTGGAAACACATCAGCTCTTTCCAGTTGCCTGGTAGTCCTCAGATGCTTCAGTAGCTTTGAAAGATTTGATTCAGTGGTTCTAAGATTACATCTGCTAGCTCCCTCAGAACCCTGGAATGCAAATCCACCTTGACCTGGTGAATTGAACTTATCTAGGGCAGATAGGTGTTCTCTTACAGTTTTCTATTTTGATTTGTATTCCAATCTGTATTTTATGGTACTGCTTTAGATAGATTGCTTTCTTTTTTCCTTTTGTTTAAAGTCAAATGCAAATAATGAATTACACTTTCTCCCTGTTACCCCTCACCTCCTTGCCAACTTCTCCTATTAGTTGACCAATTGTTTCCTTAACTTTTTTCTTGGTTTTACATTTTGAAAGACATTTTATTATTTTTGGCACTTGTTGCAAATCTTAGTTCATTCTAAACCTTAGTTTTCCTGATTTTGTCCTTGCAGATTTGAGCTATTTCATGTTACTCAGTTTTAGTTAGGTGTCCCTCTTTCCATTTTTAATACTTATATATATTATATTATACTGATTATTGATGATGATCCAAATCTTCTTGAGAAGAGGAAGATTTGGATAATATCAGAAAAACAAATAAGAATAATCTGGATAAAATGTAGGAATATTCCTTGAATTGAAAATATGCTGGATTTTCCACAAAAATTTTCATTAAAGTAATTTTAATTACCATTCCCTTTGAATTTATATATGCAATGCATAAATGTAAAAATAAAGATGCAACCTAAAATAAAAGGTAAGGTCATATATAATTTTAAAGGAAAACCCCCTTTCAACTGTACTGTTGCATAAATTAAACAGCTTTCCCCCCCAACAAATTGAAATACATATGAACCCTTTCCAAATATTGATATGCAACATTGCAGCCCAGAGATCATTTGTGACCTGCCAGTATCCAGTCTGTGGATCTCAGGCAGGATGGGGTCAACATTTTCAACCATATTTTGCATATTTGGGGCATTAGGAGCTGTATTAAGGAACAACAAGAATGTCTGACACCTTGTAGAGTCTGCATAGTGATTCATTTCGTCCCTTGCAAACAGCCACAAAATTGGGTCCCAGTCTGACCCACTTTTAAAATGTAGCCTTGGTATGCTAAGTTTAGACAATTCTGGTGCATCTTTCAGCCTGCAGAAGATCCACACATCTGATTGTACTGGCTGGAAATCTCAAAGCTTCTGCGTCAACTCTTGATGTGATAATCCAATCCATTATGCTAGAAGAGACAACTTTGTAGAATTTAATCTGCCTTTAGACCCAGCAGGAATCCACCTTGTTGCTTTCAAAGTACCTGAAACAGTAACTCCCCCTCTGATAATTTTGTGACAGAATTATTTCAATGGGCTCTAAATAGGGAAACTGATTATAATTTTAATTGGTTAACAATTAAATGGTTTATATAGCATTGCAGAGTTGATGTCATTGCTGCTAAATAGAATTTGTTAAATAAATAACTTCCTAAACAATGCTAAAATATTTAAATTAAATATGTGAAATATGGGGATAGGGAGTCTTTTTCTTGATTTTTCTTTTATCAAAATATTTTGGACTGACTTTGACAAGGCTCTTCAGAACGTTAAAATATGGCCATAGCGTTTTTGCTAACTTGGATTATAACTATAATTTGGATTGTAAGGAAGGAGCAGCAGTCCAAGGAAATGAAATAAACTTAGTAAAGGCGAGATGTGTGGCATGCTAAAGATGGACTTGTTTGGAAAAGGAAAGCAAATAAAAATAAACCCACTAGATGGCAGCATCAGGTGGATTGGTGGTAGAGCTCTGCAAATACGTTTGAAAATTATCACTGTGACATTATGGAGGACCTACTTTTTCATGCAAATACAACATATTTGCATATCCTCCATAGATCCTCCATAGGTGGAGGATTCCTTGGGAGGCTGTGATGAGGAATTACCTTTCTAGCAGTATAGAAATTATTGCTGTGGATGCCTACAGCAATGATTGCTTATGAAAAATACATATGTCTAACTGAACAAAAAGGGCCTGAAGGGAAAATACCATCCAGGGAGGAAAAATGACAGTCCATAGCCACCTAGCACCAGAACCCAACCATTAAAGGGCCTGCCATTAGGTCTCTCTCTAACACACACACACACACACACACACACACACACACACACACGGTGGGGAGGAAGGGAAGGAGAGAAACAGTTCAGTCAGGAGTCTGCAGGCTGAAAGATGCACCAGAATTTACAGCATACCAAGCCTACACCTCAAAAGTAGGTCAGACTGGGACCCATTTTTGTGGCTGTTTGCAAGATAATAAAAGGACAAAATGAATCGCCATACAGACTCTGGGAAGTGTCAGGTTTGTTCTTGGAGAAGGAAGGAAGGATGGAACTTTGAACTATCAGATATGCGGAGTCCTAACGAGAACGAAAACATCAGGAAAAGTGGATTAATTCAGTAGATAGAAGCATAACTTCAATAAGCCATATCCTTTCTTGACTATTCCCTTGACCTACAAAACCAAACTTTGGTTGGAAAGAAAAAAATAATCATTTGAGAGGGAGGGAGGAAGGGGCAAATTATGCAGATTTTCTTAGCTAATCATAATCTGTGCAAGTTGTCTACTTTTCTTGGAACATGGTTTGAAATTGCTCACATGAAATTTATTTGCTGATTTCCAAAAGATATAACACAATCCTGAAAATAGTTCACCCTCAGGCTGTAGGAAAGTTGTCCATTTGGCTACTCCCCATCCGTGTCAGAAATGCTGTTCTTAGGAGGGGACAGCAACATTATGCAAAGGAGGACGTGTGAAGCAAAATAAATTGCAGAGAAGAAAAGGAAACATAACCTGCCAGTGCTTGAGCTGGAACTAAAAAAATCTCAAAAATCACTGCCACTAAAGAGGCCAGCAACTGATGCAATTCTAAAGGTGCATCCATGCATGACTAGTTAAAGAAAAGGATTGGTGGATTCACAAGGCTTTATTTCACCTCCCACAAAAGGTTGGCATGAAAAACAGTGTCCAATCTCTGTTCTTAATGTGTGCTGGAGCAGGAAAGGAGGATATCTGTCGGTAGGTGTTTTAAATGATGGTTCCTTTTCAAGTCCAGTCTCCAAGCAGATTTTAACATGTAGAGATAAGTATTGGTTTTCTAACATTGTTTCTAACTGCTGCATGAGATAAAGTCCGATGGGAAAACTATGCGACATGTTGAATAAGAAGAGTACACCTTCCCTCCTGTTTACTACATTTATAACTTACCTTTCTCCAAGGGCTCAAGGTAGGGGAATCTTTGTGATATCTGATAATTAAATCCTGTCCCCACTTTGCTTTTTAAACTGTTCAAATCCCATAAAATAGTGTAGATTCTATAAATTTTACAGGGAAGTTAGCATATCTGTATACCCTTGTACATTCTGCTTATTTGAGTAATGCAACCTGTCAAGACACCTGTATCCATGCAATCTTTGCCAATTCTCTCTTGACTCAGAGGGCAGCTGTTGGAAAGAAGAGGAGGAGGCAGCTAGATGTATAAAAAGAAACAAGAATTCTAGGGAATGGAACAAAGGGAAATTGTCTCATGCGTTTGTGTAGTGTTTTGTGACAGGTACAATATGCAGAATTTCCATAGAGTAACTCTCTGCTCACCACTTGTCTAAATAGTAATAAATCACCACTAAATTCCTGGTTTGGTTTGGAAGGACTGCACTTCAAAGCCAGAGCCTTCAGAGTCACAAACAGAAACATTTGCTAACTGTGTAGAGGGAATGCTTAACTTAATTTAAAATTGGTAACTTTTGATTGTTTGGATAACAACACAGATTTCTAACAAACTGAATTTGTTCCATTCTTACATGCAGTGAGCATGCACTGAAGTTATTTGTTAAGGGCCACATTTTTACACAAAATAAAATGTGAAATTGGCCAATAAGAATATTCAATTCATATCTCTGAAATCTTGTATAATTAACTTGTTAATTTTTGTTTCCTTTTTTTATTGTACACTGCCCAGAGTCCCTCTATGAGGAATATGCATAGTTCCAAAATGTGATGAATAAATGTAAAGCTTGTGTAGGGAACAAAACTAAACTTCCTTTACACACCAAATAATATGTGTTGCATTATTTTAAATTCCTAAGCTAAATATAAATACAATTCCCCTAAAAAAGACAGTTTGAAAAAAATATATCATTTGATTTTTATTATTTCGTTTAAATGAGATCTAAATGATCCAGCCTACACACTGACAAGCTTGCTTTTTTTTCCTCTACTACACTTACGGCTTTCTTCAATATGCAATGAAAGGAAAAATATGACTAAAATGAGGGTATTAAAAATAAAAAATGGCCAATGTACTGTCTTCAGCTGGAATTGCCATTTCCTGAAAGTTGACCTGACTATCAGATGTCTGACACTTTTAGAAATCAAGGTGAAGAAGAATAAACATTTAAACTACCAAGGAATTTTTTTCTGTCTTGTTTTTTTTTTAAAGAAACAGCTCAAAAAGCCAAGAACCGATCAGTCAGCTGCTAACCAAACGACAAGGTTTGGAAAACTCATCATCAAGAATGTTGCCAATAATCATGGGTGGCCACAAACAAGAAGAAACTCCAAACAAATGATTTTACATGATGTGACTTGGATCTGTTTTACTATACAAGGCTAGAATGGTATAACTGCCACAATCCTGTTGAAAGATCAAATTATGGTGATGTAATCAGGAACTGTTTCATGGTAGTCCTATAAAAAATGGGTGAACAGATTCTGTTTTCTGCTGAATTTATAACAGGCACAGATTTGGAAAACAAAAGCCATCAATTCAGTTCAGGAAACACCGGTGGGCTCTAAGTAACTTCAGATGATGTATTTGTGGGAGCTGAGAGCCTGAATTTCTTTAGGCCAGATGTCAGTTATGTCAACCGCCAATAACTGCCCAAGGCTAAGAAGTGAAAGGGAGGGAAAAAATCTCAATTCATGTCAAAGAGAATTTTCACTGTCAATGATGAGAAAGGACCCTTCAGTGATTCACTACTTCTAAGGAGGCAGCCACATTTCTTATTTTGCGCTGCTGCATCAGGAAGACTTTAAAGCAAGGAAGAATGTACAGTACAGTATAGTCAAACCACTCACTCTAATATCTGGAAAATTCTGCCAAGATTGTGCCTGACAGCATTTGTCTCAGTTATTTACACACAACATTGCATGCCAGAGGGGATGGAGCCCATCAAATGGCTAGTGTGATCTGCCGTCGTCGGGGTGGGGAGTGGGAGTTGGTTTTTGATTTTTTGTTTTGTTTTTCGTTTTCCCAAATTTTGTTCTATTGTACTTTACTAATTTATTTGATTTTTTTGTTAGTTTTTATTGTTTTTATTTTTTGTTTTAAATATGGTTTTACATTGTGTAAGCCACCTCAAGCGCCATGGGCGAATAGGCAGCAATATAAATAAATAAAATAAATAAATACAGCCTCCCACCTGCCCCTCCCCCAAACCCAATACTTTAGATAGATCGATACATTAAGTGTGCATAATAGTAAATATAAAAAAAATCTGTTATATTTAACAGGTCAGGATGACACTAAGAAAAAAGCCTGGTGTTTATTTATAAATGTTAAGGTCATCCGAATACTATTATTACCTTTCTCCTCTCAGTTATGGCATTTACGACATTCTATGACTGACATTTCCCGACTTGTTTCTCATACTTGCATCCAAACTGTAGCAATCCTATACAGGTACTCTTCAATTTACGGCCACAGCTGATCCCAAAATTTCCCTTGCTAAGCAAGACAGTTGGTAAATGAGTTTTGCCCCGTTTTACAATCTTCTTTTCCACAAATGTTAAGTGAATCACCACTGGTGTTAAGTTCACATGGTTGTGAATGAATCTGAGTTCCCCATTGACTTTGCTTGTCAAAACATGATCCCAGGACACTGCAACCATCGAAAATACATGTTAGTTGCTAAAATCTGAATTTCGATCATGTGACCGTGTGGATGCTGAAATGGTTGTTGAGTGTGAAATACAGTCATAAGTCACTTTTTCCAGTGCCGTTGTAACTTCGAATGGTCCCTAAATGAATGTAAGTCAAGGACTACCCATATCGCCCCTCCCCCTTTCTCTTGTAGGAAACCAACTAGGTACAACAAATTGAACGTAACTTGGATCAACAAGCATAGAATTGCATTGTTTGTTTGTATAACTATATTTTCTCTCTCTACAGTAATTATTTCTCTTTTCCACTGTAAATATATGGATTACAAGTTCCTAGGGATCTTGCCTTTTTTTTTGCTTGTGGAAGTGTCTTGTACATGGATAATACTTTGGAGATTAAACATATCATCACAGAGTCAAGAAAGAGAAGCAAGTCCATTGGTAGCTTTTTCTTTTTCTTTTATTATAAATTTTGAAACAACTTATTATTTCAACACAGAATTAAATAATATTTATGTGAGGTAGCTTATTTATGAAAGGCAAGAAAACCTGGAAAGAAACATTTCAAATTATTCCGACTCTATCCTATTGAAGTTTGGAAATCCCTCTTGAAGTTTCCAAGATTCCTTACCTTAATAAAATCTGTACACTTCCTGTTTCCTTGATCTTGCCTGGTTTTCGTGTGCCTTAGAAACTCCTCTTCATGTCTTGCTAACTGAGGCATGAATTTGCTTCACTGTTTTAAAGGATGAAACCACATGACCTCGCCTTTGTCTCATCCACAGTCATCTATGGAAGCAGCCTAAATCCATCCTTACCTGTTCCACTGTCAAAGGAGTGTGTTCTGTCTTCACAGTCCTTGCCATGCAAACTATCTACGGCACCTGGCTTACAATGCTGGTGATGACTTGCTCAGAGTAAGGAACTGGCTAAACTCCTATTGACTCCTTTAGGCAGGGCACTGTGGACATGCATTCTCCTTTTGGTTGCTTTCCGAGGCCATTTTTGATCTGGGCTGCCATGTGATTGGAACATCTTTTCTAGTAGATGTATCTTTCTACAAGCTCCTGGTATGTGTGCATCTAGTGCCCTTCTGGAAGAATATTAGACCTGTTTTAAAACATATATGGGATAATTTTAAGTATTTTAATTTGGTTTTATTGGGCTTAAATTGTTTAATTCTTTTTTAAATAATTACTGTATTGTATGTTTTAATTGTGAGCCGCCCCGAGTCTTCGGAGATGGGGCGGCATATAAGTCCAATAAAATAAAATAAATAAAATAAATAAAAGAATTGGTGCACCAATTGATCTAAATGGGAAAGAAAGACAGCTGTTTGTTGCTGTTTGTGTCCCAAATGATGCATTAAAGAGATGCATCCTCTAAAAGGGATTTTGCACAACTGTACTTTCTATTTGTGTTATTACTTTGGGAAGAGAATGACCCTATTTTGTTTACCCTGGTGTCAGTTCGCTTACTCTGTTGCCAATTACTAGCCACTGCTTGCTCTAGCTCAGGGGTTGCCAATCTTTTGGACCTCAGGGACCACCAAACTCATAACTTTAAATCCCAGGGACCACTAACTGGTTCTGTGGGTGTGGCCTAATTTGTGGGTGTGGCTTGGTGGTCATGTGACTGGCTGGGCATGGCTTATATGTAAATATTATAAATATATAAATACTGATTTTTTTATTTAAAAAAGAGCAACTTTTACCCAAAATCAGGCAAAGCAGGCAGGCAGATTGAGTTGCTCACAGAATCATTCATTGATCTATCTATCTGCCATCAGCTACCTGAGTCTGTCACATAAAATTTGCTTGCCGTGAGTCTGCAATGAATAATAGAACCTTCAGTCCTAAGGGAGGTTCGGCTGTGCTTAAAAGCAGAGCGAAGATCTAAAGACTAGCTAGAAAGCAAGAAATCCAACAATTTCCTGCTTCCTAGCTAATCTAAATCTCCGGCACAGCAGAAAAGATGATGGTTGGAAAAAAAGGAAAAAAAGCAACTTACCAGGCAAGTTTGCCAGGTAAGGAGTGAGTGGGTGGGGAGGGTTCCCACAGGCCATGTGGGCAGCAGTCTTGTGTTTCTGCATAGCCTGGATTAATTGCTTTGGGGGGTGCTCTGGGGGTGACATTTCTCTGCAGCCCACCAAAATTTTCTCATGGCCCAACAGTAGGCCGTGACTCACCAGTTGGCGAGCACTGCTCTAGCTAGCCACTTACTGCTACCTGCTTGCACTTTTAGCTAATCACAAATGCAGAGAGGAACACCAAGGGAAATTGTAATGGGTGTGAAAATAACCTTGAGGAAGAGGAGGAGGAGGAAGCAGCCAAAGCAACAGGCAGATAAGAGGAATTTTGGCCCAAGGGAGGAATTGAATTTCAGAAAGTATCTCAGACCTGACTCTCCCTACTTCTCTTTAGTCTTTAGACTTGCAAGATTCTGTTCATGTGACCCTATAATAAAACTGGTTTTGGTATTCATTATTTTGGGAGTCAAGTCTGGTCTACCTTGAAGGGCTAACAGAAATAGGAAGGAGATGGCTCCACAATTAAATATTTTATTGGCAAGCAACCAGTTAGGTTATTTTCCAAATATGGGTCTAATAACCTAATACTCTTCAGGAGTGCTAAACCTACATCCAAAAATAGCCTGGCTGACCACTTGAAAAGTGATTGAAGACTCCATTCCCAAGCACTTTCCTACATTCACCCAAACTTGCTATATGTGCATGCTTCTAACACTGTGACACATGCAGAAAATGGTGGGACATCATAACGCCATGACATTGTTGACATCCCTCCTACTTTCTCTTTTGCCCCCTCCCTCTATTGAACAATATCAAATGCTGGGCTTTAACCACTGAAGATCTATTTTAAGCAGGAATGCCCCGAAATTTGAACTCTTCACTATCACAATACAAGTAGCCCAAACACTTTATGACAAAGCATTTTTTAAAAATTATTTCACTGATTTAAATTAACTTTTTGGGGCATATTTTATACTGCACTCTTCTAAAATCCTACCATAACCCTTGAAATATTTTCATATTGTGTCCAGGTTGTCTTCAGATTAGTGCATATTGCCAGTTTAAATGATAATGTTCATCTAACTTTTGAGAAAATCAGAAAAATCAATCTGCAGTCTTTAAAAATCAATCCTCCTAAGTTCGTTGTCTGTATCTCCCAAAATATACATATAAACCATGTAGCCACAAAAATGTGTGTGAAGGGGTTTCCTCTTAGATATCTAATTTACTGCTCCAAAATATTGAAAAAAGCAGCATATATTTTTCAGGGGTATTGTCTGGATACCTATTACTGTTGGCTGAAATTAAATTGTGTGCTAGTGGAGCAGATAATTCTGTGCTTTCCCTCTGGAAAAAGTTATCTTTGGGGGTTTCTGGTAGATTTTATCATTGTATAAGTGAAGCTGACTGAGGAGAATTGTTGGAGTTGGATGGCCTAGAAATTTGATTAATAAATATATGAACAAATCAACATAGTACATATAATAATAAAACGTTTGAGGAGCTTTTTAATTAAGGAATGTTTTATTTCAATTTGGTATTCATTTTAAAAAATTACATTAACTATGTTTCCTAGTATAGATAATTCCTTATAGAATTATCCTTCTGAATGGAAATAATATAAATATTTAAAATGTTTACATACATAGATGATTTATGCATGTATATATGTGTCTACTCCCAAATGTTTATTCAATTTTGTTTTTGTTCTTCTCATTTAAAAAAAAATATTTTGCATGTTTATGTTAGTTGCTTGAATAAAAAATGATGAAAGAATATTTTGTATGACATGGTCTGCATTCATTTCAAAAGATGCTCTGGTTTAGCGATCTTGGGACATACTCAGAATTTATTCCCTTATTTTCAAAGGAAGTCAAAAGTAACCATGTGCAGCACAGCCTAAATCCAGATGGGTGGCTTAGTTGAACATATTCTGACAACCTGAAAAACTTAGGCCAGTGAGGGAATGGAGAAACTGAACAACAACACTCTTTCTTTGCTGAAGAAAGAATTCTAGTGTGATTGTGATAGCTATTTACATCCATGAAAGTGCGTATGTGCAGGCACGTGTGCATACACTTGAGAAAGGGTGAAGTATGCAAATTGGCACCACCAGGGCAATATGCTCTCTTTCGCTAACTTAAAAGCGATGATGATGATTTTATCCATTCAGTCATGTCCAACACTTGGAGATTCTATAGGCCAGGTGTCTCCTCGTCTTCCAATCTTGCACTACTTCTTTGAGTTTTCTTTTTTTTCCCAAAAAAGGTTTTTATTTTTATCTTTTACAAACATCTCTTTTGGTGAATAGTGTGGTTCCAGGTTTTTACATTTCCATACAAACATGACCATAATTACATATTTATCTTTCATATTCAGTTTCTTATCATATCATTACATTTTCCATTTTCTATCAGTTTTCACAGATATTCTTATATTTTTCACACTTATTTCATCCATTTTTAATTCATATCTTAACTTATTCCATTTTTCTTTAATTATACATATCTTCTTTATATAATATCTTAAAATTTTTATTTCTTAATCTATATTCATTCTACTTTTATATTTTTATCTGTCATATTTGCAATTTTGTCACATATTCTTATTTCATTATTCAATAAATTCCATCTTAGTTTTAATAATTCCAAATATTTCCCCCTTGATTACCCATTTGAATGCACCAACCCTTTTGTCTTATACATTATTCAGTTTACTCCCCTTTAACTCATATTAAAAATTATCATAATATAATCATTTTTAGTTATCACCTAAGTACTACATATCATACTATATACATTTTAGTTTAGATTTCACATGGTATTCTTTCCTTTATTCTAAGTCATTTATTTTTCTAATGAATTAATCTTTTCAGCTAATTGTAGAAACTGATATTAATTTTTAGTACAATTCTCATAGTTCATTTTAACTGTGTTTTTAATTTCATTTAATGTAATTAACATTCTTATAATAATCCCAATTTTACATTTATTCCAGTTAATTAATAATAATTCTTAGAAAATAATCATATAGAGGTGGAAGAAACAACAGTTCCAATCATTCCATTTTTTACAATCAATGTTTTTGTACCTCATTATACATTCCCTTGTAGAATCCCCTTTCTTATTCTCTGTCTACCCATTATCTCTGGATCTTCTAGCCATATAACTTCTTTTCATTTTTTTTTGGCTTTCTATATCCCTTTCTTTTCTGGTCTTTCCCTTATTCCCCTTTTCCTTTGTTTTTCCCCTCCATTTCTGACTCCAGTTTTTATCCCCCTCCCTCTTTTGAACTTTCTCCTGTAGTTCCCTTTTCTGCTGTTTCCTTTTTCTTTGTTTGACTTTCTGAACAATTACCTCTTTAATTGTACCTTCAGACCTCCAAGTTTTAATTTCCATGCTTCCCCCCATTTCAATGTTCCTTGTGTCGTTTGTTCATTGAGGCTGGCCTCTTCTTTAATCAACTTCTCCCCTTCTGGATCTCCTTGTTCTTCTTTGAATTTTCTAAGCTGTGGCTGGTGTCAGCTTCAATGGTGTCCAGCCACCGTGTTCTTTGGCAGCCTGTTTTCTTTTTACCACTAACTCTTCCAAACACAGTTGCTTCCTCCAGTGAATTCCCCTATGTGACATGGCCAAAATAATTGAGATGCAGTCTCATGATTTTGCCTTTCGGTGACATATCTGGTGTTATGCTCTCCAGTACTTGCTTGTTAGCCACCTTTGCTGTCCAAGGAATATGCAGGAGAATTCTCCAGCACAACAACTCAGACAAGTCCATTTTCTTCCTATCTTACTTTTTTTAAGGTCCAACTTTCACAACTATAGGTAGCTACAGGGAACATCACAGAGTAGGTTAACTACATTTGGTTGCCAGACTGATATTTTCTATATTTTGTACATGTTCATCATTGCTGTATGACCCACTGCAATCCAATGTTTTATTTCTGGGCTGTATTTACTGCTTTGAATGATTTTGCTCCTGGTAAGGGTTCACATACATAGAGAAATAAGACAATAACATTTTTTGAATATTATTTATTTTTATTTTAATTAGATTTATATGCCGCCCTTCTCCGAAGACTCAGGGCGGCTTACAATTTTTGGGATACAACCCAATGCGCTCAGCAATAGCCTTCATTCCATTGTATATGCCTGCTTATTACTAAGCGGCATTTTTACAAAGTCAGCTTATTGCCCCCAACAATCTTGGGTCCTAGCAATATGACTTATCAAATACTGTCTAACTCAGCTTGCAATTCTTTCCTTGATTCTAAATTATGGTAAGAATTGTTCATCCAGTGCTAATTTCAAGAGATTGGATTATCTAATAACTATTATGTTGTTTAGCCACATTAACAGAAGTTGAATTAGCTATCTATATCCCAGATTCTGGAATTAACTCTAGACTCATATTTAAATCTGTTTACCCGGGCATGCATTTCCTGAGTGCCATTCTTAACAGAGCCTGAAGGATGCCAATTGACACTGGCATTAATGCTGAGGAGAAATGAAGGTGGAAGTAAACACTGTTATAAAGATTTTACGTCCTGAAAAGTCAGCTCTTTCTTCCAGCAGTGTTGGCATCCTTTGCACTATGAATAATAATATTTGCAAAAAGGAAAACATTGGGAGGGGAAAAATAACATAGCCCTATTTTTGGAATAATTTGGCACCATTTCCCCTCCAACTGGACCTCTTTTTGCTCTGTATCACTTTTTACATACAGTATGCATGTTTACATACTCAGATTAGCTGAAAATAGCATGAAACATGCACAAAAGAATGAAGAGATTTATTAAATAGCTTGACATCCATCAGAATCAAATTCTGCAGCAAAAATTCAAAATTAGATTCAGATTTTCTGGTGATTGCATGTGGCTTGCTTCTGCAGTGACAATGCCTAATGCTAAGTAGTTACTGGTTCTTATTTCTGGCAAATATTTTTTCCATGTTTGTGTGAAATCAATTTACCTTCTCAAGTGATAAAGGAACTTGGGATGGGTACCCAAAAGTCGTGGTGGTGCAGTGGTTAGAACATAGTACTGCAGTATTGCAGGCTAATTCTGCTGACTGTAAGAGGTCAATCTGACTGGCTCAGGGTTGACTCAGCCTTCTATCCTTCCGAGATCGGTAAAATGAGAGGACCCAGATTGTTGGGGGCAGTGTGCTGACTCTGTAAACTGCTTAGAGAGGGATGTAAAGCACTATGAAGCGGTAGATAAGTCTAAATGCTGTTGCTACCAGCTGTGGCAAAGGAAGAGCTAAAAGATGCTAATACATCTTAATTCACTGCCCCTTTATAGCAATTAGAGAGCCCTGCTACTTTGTCCCTTATCTAGCCAGAAACTTGATGAAAAACATGAATTGTAATTCTGAACAATACAAAAGCAGCGAATGAAGCACACAGAATTGAGTGAGGATGGAAACAGGATGGAGAAAAGAAAACAATGTGGAATTTAAAGGGGATCATGGAGGCTAAAAAGGTGGAGAAAGGTGACCCATGAAGTTTGGGGCTTGGGCAGGAGCACATGGAGAAGGAAGAAAGATAAGGAAGATGACAAGATATGTGGAAAAGTCTATCATTAGCAGGATATTGTATTATTGTGAATGCATTATTAACACTAAAATCAAAATCAAACCCAGTCTTGTAAATTGAAGCAAAACAGGGGATAGGACAAGGTGAAGAATTAGTGATTCTGCCTCTGAAGCTCTCATTAAACCAAAGGTAGACTAACCAAATATCCAAGATCAAATGAGCCTTGTGTTTCTAGGGGATAAATGAATGATATGGAAAAGAAAAGGAATTATTTTGGGGAAATAATTAGCAAAATTAAATAAGAATGGATTGTAAGAATGAAGATTGAGTAGAAGGATAAATTCTGGCAGTGCACAAGTAACAACAACAAATCTTGTCTAATTAAAAAGTCACTTTTTTGTTCTTACACAAAGAAAAAATAGAAAACAAAAAACAAAGTACACACACATATTGCATAAAATTCAACAAGAGACTCCTGTGAAGCACTGTACACAAACAGCCAATATAGTCTTCTCTGTTTTAAAGGATGGACTTGACAGCCATTAAACTTTTCATTTCCTTGCCTACAAAATATGCCTTCCATATATGGCAAAGTGGAAGCAAGAGAGCATTTTTCAAGATTTATTGTCTCACTTACTACAGACTTATGAAGTATAAAATTACTCACTGAACCCTAGAAGGAACTAGTATGATCTTGGTCTTCTGGGAGAACTACTTTACCCTACTTTACTTTTGAGAGCCACAACTCTCTTCAAAGCAATTTGATTTGATTTAAAATTTGGCTCTGTGCTAATATCTGTTATAGCATGGAAATATCCCATCTACATATTCTTAATAAATACATTTTAAAAAGAATAGGGGAATGAAATAAATAGCAGAATAGCAGAAATTTCAAATCCCAGTTTGAAACTATTACATTACTCACAGCAATGACTCACTTGGACAAAAGGTTACTTAGATTGCTACTTGCCTAAAATTTAAAAAAGAATGATCGGTATATATTCAGCATAGCATCCTTACTTCTACAGATTTACCATCACTAACTTGTTGCAATGTTTGATTATGGTGGTTAGGTTCATTCCTAGAATTTTCAGTAATTGCTGTGCTTGCTACAGAATTCTAGAACTTCTTACATCTATCCATATATCTGGAAAGTGCCTGAGGTGGAAAAGGCTATGTTAGGCATTCATTCACCCATCTTTTCTTTAAGGGCCAGGCCCACGACAAATAAGCTAATTGACAACACAGCAGGAGCCAGGAGGCCCCTTGTGAAGGAAATGACCTAGTCTTGTTTCCATTTTTGTCTGTTTTTTAAAAATTTCATTATGAAAAGTTGATAAAGCCCGACATAGCAGGGTATCCTCATGTCTCTGACCTATTTTGCATATGCCTTTCCCTGCATTAAATGTTGTGCAATTAAACATTCATTTCAGCCAACAAACTACGGCACAGTTCATCTGAGCATGAGTCACAGTGTCTGTCACATTTTGCTTATTTAAAGGCTGCCTAATCACAATCATATGAAAAAAATGGATGTTGTGCTTTTAAAAAGAAAACTGTACTTCATAATAGCAGCAAGACTAACCACAACTTCATAACAAATTCCTGATGGTGGGATTAGAGCAGCTGAAGAATTGCCAATGTCATGAATCAAACACTAGGGGTCAGCAACAGGCAGAAACTTTGTAAGGAACTGATACACACCATCCAGTTCAGCACTGAATATAATTGATTGTAATTTTATAGAGTTACAAAATAAATACAAATTTGCAAAAACCACTGGCACTGAATTTACGCAATAGCCACAGGAACATTTTGCAGCAGCATTGACTTTCAAGTGGATGGGTTGATTCACACAAATCATCCTGGTCCAAATTTTTTCTTTCTCTTCTTTTAAATTAGGAGGAGGGGGGAATGAAAAAAGCAAAAAAAAATGTCAATACAGACGCATTTTTTTTTCAAAATAGCTCCATTTAGGTCTGTTTCTCTGCAGGTAGATTCTATATAAAAAGGTTCATTCTTAGTAAATATTAAAGTTTCTTCTTTTCCTCCAATATCTTCACTTAAAATAATTTTATTTAGCAGTTTCAAATTACTTAGCTTTATTGTTTGATTTAAAATGCCATTTAAATGATTTTATTTATTTCTATTCTTTTTTTTGTTGGCTTCACTTCTATCAAAAATACAGGATAAAAAATAAAAACAATGAAAACAAAAAAAGTATTATCCTTTTAATTAATGTTGATCTGGGACAACTTTGCTGGACAGTATATAAAGCATTGAAGTGAAAGTAATCCCATCTACATGTACTCAAGTGACTTGTATGGAATGGACATCAGACAATAAATTTCCATTTATCCAGAGGCTTTTTTTCTGTTGTTCCAAAATATAACCAGAGGGAAAAAATGCCAAAAACATGGATAGAATATCATTTATGACACTATGTGTAGAACTGATCAAACAGAATTTACTGTTTCATTTACTAAAACCATTTCTGAGCTAAGTTGCTATGTGGTAACATTCTTTTCCTTCTTTTAGCCAAAGCATCATGTGCTTCCAAGCTAACTATTTTTCAAGACTTAATATGACATGTGTAAATGAAATCAGAACTTTAAAATCTGTCTGCTTTGCCCCTGTGCTGATACTTCCAATGCTTTCATAACAGGCTTTTTGATAGTCCACTATATTAAAGCGTTATCATCATCATACAGCACTGTAAATATAGAGTTTGCAGAAGCAGCCAAATGCTGCTGTTCAGCCAATAACTGAATGCACCCATTTGCAGATCTTCCCCCCAGGACATCTGAACTTATGTCACTTGCGAATGAACAAAAATCCCTTTATCTTTCCTTGGCAAAAATGTAGTAAAATATTAGCATCTGTTTTGTCTATACCTGGTAGTGTGCAAAAAAAGGAAAATAAATCAGAAAGGCTACTTTATTGGAGAATATTTTCTTAATTGAAAATATTGTATGTTAAAAATCTTAATTGCTGCAATTGTCTGTGTCATTGCAAATCTATATTATATACATTGTCTGGAGCAGAGAGTGTGGGACTAGACAGGGAATTAAAGATCAGTTTTAAACAATGAGTACACAAACTCCAGGACCTCCACTCGTGCTTCTCTTTCTTTTTAATTTTACATCAAAAATCAAAGGAGCTATACTGGAAAAAAAATAAGGCTCGTTGTAGCTGAGGTACAGACAGAAACAAATGTATAAGCGTTAAACTTACAAAGTCCCAAAGATGCTTTTTTCAGGAGGCAATTGGGCTTTCTTGTTTTTTCTTTGAAGACATTTTCCTTCTCATCCAAGAAGTTTCTTCAGCTCTGACAGGATAGTGGGGAATGGAAGGTTTTATACTCCTTGCCGACAGCTGGTCATTTGCATCCTTTTAGAGGGTCATTGAAGCACCATTCAAAAGGTGTGGGAGTAGGAATGGATTTCCAGAGAAAAATTGCAGACTACAGGAACCAAGAGCACTATTCAGATGACCCTGAGGACACAGATAAACCTCCAAGTGCTTCAAGGACCCTCTAAAAGGATGCAAATGACCAGCTGTCGGCAAGGAGTGTAAACCCTTTCATTCCCCACTATCCTGTCAGAGCTGAAGAAGCTTCTTGGATGAGAAGGAAAATGAAGACAAGAAAGCCCAATTACCTCCTGAAAAAAGCACCTTTGGGACAACCATGACCTGGATGACTGAGAACCTCTATAGGCTTTTAAACTTATCAAGGTTTCTGAATGTTGAGTGTCCAAACAGTGATAGCAGCCACAACATATTAAGATTGGCTCTTGTGAGAGCTGCCTAGCGACTTGATGGTCAGGAGAACTTTCTCTGAACTGGCATAAGAATAAAATAAGAAGGGGCATTATTAGATCCTTTTCATATGCCATCTAGGTGGAAGATCATAGAAACACATAGGAGCTGATTTCTACTTTCAGGCAGGGACAAAGTCTGTTGTTCATGAAGATGCATGTTATTGACTCAAATACCTGCAAAAAAGAAAACTCACATAGAAATCAAGGGGGTGAGGCTAAATAGTTGGCATGGGGAATGACCTGCTAAATAGTCCTGCTCCACAGCAGCTTCAACAGTTGGAAGTTGAGGGCATTGTATTTATAGAGGTTCTTCTCTGTTCTTTGGGATCTAGATCCAGTCAGTGTTGAATGTGGGGGAAGAAATCACTCCTTAGCGGAGTGCCATAGAGCTTGACTCTTTGTCCTCTCCTGTTTAACCTCTGAAATGAAACCTCTGGGCAAGGTAATCCACAGGTTTGGGTTCAGTATCATCAGTGTGCTGGTGATACTCAGTTATATTTTTGGACCCCTTGATGGCCAAACCAAGATCTTAAAGTTCTATCCCAGAGTTTGGAAGTTGTATGTACCTGGATGGGGAGCAACCCAACTTTGACTTAATCCTACCAAGACCATTTTGAAATACTCAATCTTTAACCATCTTTAACATTTGAGGAAATTGCACTTCTCCAATTGTGCACAAACTGAGGGGCCTTCTAGACTCGCATTTACTGTTCAATGAGCTGGTGGCATCTATGTCTAGGAAAGCTTTTAAATACCTCAGTAAAAGGATTGTACTAGTTGTGCTCTTTCCTGGATTGGGAGGCCCTTCAGACAGTTACTCAACTCATGCCTTAGTCCACTCACAGCTCAAACTTAAATATATATAGAGCTGCTCTGCAAGACTACTTGGAAGCTTCATATGGTCCAGAGTGCTGCACAGGCAATGGTGGGTGTAAGTTCATGTGATATGCCTGCTTTGGGAGCTGCATTAATTGTCAGTGAGATTGTGGATGCAATTCAGGGTTGGGTTATGACCTATAAAATCTATTCATTAGTAGTCTATCTTCTATAACATCTTCCTGCCCCATATGAGCTGAGAGGTTAGCACATTTGATCAAACAGTATTGCCTATCAGGGCCCTGGAAGGGTGCCTCATCTGTCATAGCTTCTGCCATCTAGAATAAGATTCCCCTGAAAGTCCACGTGGTTCCCACCCTGTTGACATTCTGGAAAGCCCTAAAGAACCATCTGCTTTCCCAAGGCTTTGGGATGAGGTAGTTGAAGGCACCCTATTGGGTATGTTTGTGTGTGTCACTGTTATTGGCTATATTTGCCCACTTGTTCTATTTTTATCTTTACTGCATTTTTTACTTTATTTCATCTTCCTTTTTAAGCCGCCCAGAATCAGTGTAGAGTTGGGCAATACCAAATTGAATGATTCGAATTGAATATGATGTTGGGGATTTGCTTAGGTCATATTATATATCAGGGCTCTTTGTTTCTCCTTAGACCAAACTCTCAGGGCCAAGATAGTACAGTATGGGTTGATAGTTCATTATGTTTTATGTCCATGGTGAAGCTTGTCTTCTGTGAGGATATAAAATAACCTTGCAAGGTCAAGGTGACCAAAATGCTGCCAAAGAAAAGTAATTTAATCCTGTATTTCAAGCGGCAAAACCACATATGAGTCTTCATGGAAATTATGTCAGATTCCAATCTCAGGAAGGAATTTGATACACAACGAGGAACCCACAGCAGAGTTCTCAAAAATGTAGATGAAATTGCTTTAATTGAGCATAAGTCATAGCAGCAACAAATCTGCATGCCATATAACAGATGGCTAACAGCCTTAGCTCTGAAATTTTTTGTTGTGGCAGGACCATGGTTATTGCTATTAGTGTTGGCAAAGTGTAGCACTGTTTGTTAGAGTTTATGACTCTGGCTGTGACATCTTTTACTGTTGATTCCTAGTCACCAAAGCTTGTCGAGGGAGCTTCCAGTGTCCCACTGGGAAGATGCATTCAAATATTTCAGTCCTTTTAGATTGCTCAAATTAGGTGATTCAAATATTTGGATGCATCCTTCTACGAGATCATTGGTAGTTCCATGAACAAGATGTTAACCCAATATTGGGTGAAGAAGATTAGAACAGTTGGCTACAATGCCCTTATTTCAGACTGAAATACAATGCTGGAGTTGACGATAGGCATAGGGAAACGGGGCTTGGTGAGAAATCCCTCCCATGAAAATTGCCTTCCCCACCTCCCATCTGAAGGAGTGTAAGGTAGGTTTTCAGTGAAATAAAAAGTTGGTAATATTGTGGATTTTGAAGGAAAACCCATTTATCTTTGGGAAAATGGAGAGTAACATAATGGATGTTGAAAATCAGTGATGACAATCCCAAGAGGAGGAAAGTTCTTCTGTAGACCTAAGGAAAAGATCTGGAAGGCTCAACTAATCAGGTCCCCCATTGAAGGAGCAAGGTGATAGTAAAGGAGCCTTTACTGTAAATCATGTAAGATGAGTATGTTTGCACAGAACTTTTATATAATAAGCTACATGTTTAAAAGAAGCTAGTTCTTGTCCTTTAGCCTTTTTAAAAAAATATGTATATGACAAGAAATTTACCACCAGTATTCCAAGCTAGTAAGAACTACTATGTCAAAATTTATTTCACTTTTTCTCCAGACGATTCTCATTCAATTTGATGGAAAATAAATTGTCTTTATTTAAAAGCATGTGCATGCATGTGAAAGAGTACATTTGAACAAACACTTGGTTGAGGGGCATATGTTATGCTTTTCACTAAACAGTAGTTTACTGCCACCTTTCTGGTTTTCCATGTTTTGTCCTCAGAAAAAAAAATCATGACAGAATTCCGCCTTAACAGAAAAACCAAATGGCAATTCCCGCAAATCAAATCTAAAAGCCTTGAGAGAAATGGTGACTTTATGAAAATAGGGAAATAAAATGCACCTGTGCAGAAGGATGCAGCATTTCAGCAGCTTCTCTTCATGCTGAATGCTAGGAGATACCTGCATTTACCAGTTTAACTCTTAACTCATAGCCTTAGTGTTATTCCATCCCCTTTTTATTCTAACACTTTTCCTATGAATATATTATCTTTGCCATTTAAGCTGTTGCTATCCTGTGCCTGTGCCAGCTTAAAAATCCTGTCCAGGCTGAGATACTTGGGCAATAGCTTGAAGCAATTCAAATTACAGGCTCGCCTGACCTACCTTTGGACAGCTCCAATGTGCTTCTATAGTTTTCCCCCTTCATGTTCCAGGAAGCAAACACTAGTTGTTTTTCCTCTTTTGGTAGGTCCTCCTGGACATATACAATTGTGTACAGGTGTGTCTAGGTACATACACAGTTACATTACATTAAATATACAGAGCTAAGTGAAAATTGCATTTACAAGATTAAAGCATCAAAATACAGATAAGGACTGTTGAAAGAAATAGACTTCTGGGTTCAGTTCCAAGTGGGGAAGAAAGACACTGGAAACATGGTGACTGCTTGGAAAGATGGTTTAATGGTGGACAGGATCACATGCCTTGGGTGAAGAAAGAAGGAAAAAGGGCTGAGATGCTGAGAGACCCTTAGTTTTATACCCTCTGTTGGGCCCCACCTTAGTGTTTCCTGTTCCTGTGTAAGAATTGTATCCCATTGGCTGTCAGACTCCCAGGAGCGGGGGTCTTAGCTAACTCTGTAGGCTTTGTCTGGACCACATGGCTTCACCTGAGTGCTGGCTGATGCAATCTTCCCAGGCCAGGTGGTGAGATGGGCAGAGGCCTTTATTATATAGAATACTCTGGCCCAGGCCTTAATGGCCCACCCATTAACAAAGTTAAAGCCCCACCATTAACAAACAGAAGTGTCTGCTTCTGAGATGAGTTTCTGCCTTTTTAATATATCCTAAAATATTTCATTTTCCTAGGAGAGGGGTGGGTGCTAACTTCCTACAGGACAGATTAACTTTCACTCCTTTCAGCATGCAACTGAATAGATTCCATACTTCCTCATTTTAGTACTGAGGAAATAGTGAATTGATTAAAATCCTCACTTTAGGAGATGACCAGGCGGATCCTGAAAGTGGGGTCAAATGCATCATCAGTTTGGAGTCATTATGTTCCCACAAGAAACCTGAATCCAGCCTCCTCACCCCACCCCACCCCCGAATTCCACGGAGCCTTATCTAGCACAGATTTGATTTGACTGTTAGTAGATCATATTCATGCATATACTGTAGGTAGAATGAAATAAACTTTTACTGTTTTGAACTCTACTCCTGTTCCTGGTTTCTTGTACTTGACAAAGAGAAAATTACTAGTTTGAAAACAGGCAGATTTTTTTAACTTATGGTTTTTCTGCTGTAGGTAGCTCCACCCCCCACTACCTTTTAATTTTTCTTTATTTCTTTTTGAATAAGCCCTGATATTTACACCCACCCACCCCAATCAGCAGAGATGAAAAGTTACTTCAGCAGTATCATAGTTTGCTATGGATTCTGCTGAATAGCAGAAAAGGCTGGATGGCAGCTATGATGGATCTTACTGTATAAGGTTGGCCTAGACAAAACCCGAGGCAGTTGGGCCTTCCTTAAAAGAGTGTAGATTTTTATACATTCCAAATATCCCAATTTGAGGCCCATTACTTCAAAGGGTATTTCTCAGGGGAAAATAAAAGAATAAAAGAATTTCCCTACAGACGTGTCCACCTTCCTTGGGACTGGTGTCGGGTTTGGCCCAGGAATTCATGGCCTCCATGGAGGCCATGGGCCTGACCCAGATAATTGATGGCCCGACTCATGAGCGGGGTAACATGCTCGACCTGGTTTTTGTCTCGGAGCAGTGGCGGAGTGGTCTGGGGGGTGGTGACATAGTTACCCACCCCGTTTCATGGTCAGACCACTATCTCCTGCGGCTGGTCTTCCATCAAGCTGCCCCACACCGCTGGGATGAGGAGCCACTTAGATGGTTCCGCCCCAGGCGCCTGATGGACCCTGAGAGGTTCCAGGCAGAGCTAGGGTTTTTTCCTGCATCCCTTACCCACAGCCCTGCCAAGGTCCTTGCGGCTACCTGGCAACAGTCGGCCACGGGGGCTCTCGACAGGGTTGTCCCCATGCGTCCCCTTACTTGGCGCAGATCCCGGTCAGCCCCCTGGTATACCGAGGGGCTCCAGGAGATGAAGCGTCGCAGGAGGGGTCTAGAGAGCAGGTGGAGGGCGACCCGTTCTGGATCTGACTGAGCCCAGCTAAGAGCCCATATTAGGACTTACCTGGTGGTGGTGAGGGCGGCGAGAAGATCTTATTTCTCCGCCCTCATAGCATCCGCAGATAACCGCCCGGCTGCCCTGTTTGGGGTCGCTCTCTCCCTCCTCCAGCTGGGGGGGGGGTGGCGGACCCTTTGCAGGGCAGAGCTGAGGAATTTGGCCAGTATCTGCAGGATAAAATCGCTCAGATCCAGGAAGGGTTGCGCTCAGACTTGCAGTGGCCTGAGGATGGGGATGCGAGTGGTTTGGCCAATGTTGTCTGGACTGAGTTTGATCCTGTTTCTGAGGATGAAGTGGACAGGATTATGCGGTGGCTGAGCTCCACCACATGTTTATTGGACCCGTGCCCTTCCTGGTTGGTTTATGCCTCCAGGGAGGTCACGTGCGGGAGGGGCTCTTCCCTGCCGCTTTGAAAGAGGCGGTGGTGAGGCCCTTTCTGAAGAAGCCTGCCCTTGACCCAGCCGCGTTGAACAACTTTTGTCCGGTCTCCAACCTTCGCTTTTTAGCGAAGGTTGTTGAGAGTGTGGTGGCCCAGCAATTGCCACTTTTCCTGGAGGAAGCGGACTACCTGGATCGTACCAATGGGCTTCCAGCCGGGTACAGCACGGAGACAGCATTGGTCGTGCTGATTGATGATCTCTCTAGGGCTCGGGCAGGGGTTTTTCCTCTGTCCTGGTCCTGTTAGATCTCTCAGCGGCTTTTGATACCATCGACCATGGTATCCTGTTGCAGCGTCTCGGGGGGTTGGGAGTGGGAGGCACTGTTTTACAGTGGTTCTCCTCCTTCCTCTCGGGATGTTCGCAAACAGTGTTGGCAGGGGGGCAGAGGTCGACTCCAAGGTATCTCACTTGTGGGGTGCCCCAGGGCTCGGTCCTCTCGCCCCTCCTGTTCAACATTTATATGAAGCCGCTGGGTGAGATCATCCGTGGCTTTGGGGTGAGTTATCATCAGTATGCTGATGATACGCAGTTATACATCTCCACCCCAGGCCACATCAGTGATGCTCTCTCCGTGATGTCCCATTGTCTGGAAGCGGTGCAGATCTGGATGGACAGGAACATGCTTCTACTCAATCCAGCCAAGACAGAGTCGCTGTGCATACCGACATCTCGGTCCAGTTTGGATATTCCACCTTTGGTCATGGGGGAGGAGGTGTTGCCCCCCGTGGACAGGGCACGGAACCTGGGGGTCCTCCTGGACTCACGGCTCAAATTGGAGGAGCAGGTGGGGGCCGTGGCCAGGGGGGCCTTTGCCCAGATCCAGCTGGTTCACCAGTTACGCCCATTCCTGGACCGAGATGCCCTGCGCACAGTCACTCAGGCTCGTTATTTCCGACTCGACTACTGTAACCTCTCTACCTAGGACTGCCCTTGCATACCACTCGGAGGCTTCAGCTGGTGCAGAATGCAGCGGCTAGTGTGAGTGATGGGAGCTTCCCGATACTCCCATGTTACACCCCTCCTCCGCACCTGCATTGGCTTCCGGTTGCCCTCCGGGTGAGATTCAAGGTTCTGGTATTAACATTCAAAGTCCAGCATGGCATGGGTCCAGGTTATTTACGAGAACGGCTCCTCCCAACATCAAATACTAACCGCCCTGTACGGGCTCACAGACGGGGTCTCCTCGGGGTGCCGTCTGCGACTCAATGTCGTGTGGCGGCAACCCGGGGGAGGGCCTACTCTGTGGCGGCTCCCACTCTGTGGAATCTTCTTCCACTGGAGCTCTGCCTGGCCCCCGATCTTTGCACCTTCTGCCATGATTTGAAGACTTGGCTCTTTTTACAATCTGGGCTGTGCTGATTCTCTGGGGTTGGTCCTATTTTAACTATGGGTTTTAATTTTCAATTTGGCTTAACTTGTTTAATATACTTTTAATTAATTTATTTATCGTTGTATTTTTAGCTGTGAGCCGCCCCGAGGAGGCATACACCAACCAGGAAGGAAACGGGTCCAATAAACTGGTGGAAGACAGCCTCGCATGATCTGTCCACCTCATCAAGGGAGACCAGGTCAAACTCAACCCAGATAGATCCACCAGACTCATCGCCACCCCATCAATCATCCAAACAGGCACGAGACCTTATCCAAGATGTAAACATGCCTCGCTGCCCTGATCGCTTCCAGATAGGTCCTGATATAGGCTCGCAACTGGGACGGTCAGTGGGCGGCTGGCCTTCATCTGCTCTCCAGGCGTCTTCTCCGCCGTTTCATCCCCAGGCTCCTCGGGAACCAGGGGGCCCATCAGAGGTCTGAGGGAAGAGGCGCAAAGGGAACAACCGTTGAGCGCCCTCCGGCGCGCCTGTTGCCAGGTCGTCTCCACCGAGCTGTGGTCGAGGGAGGCGGGAACGAACCCAGCCATCTGAAACCTCTCCGGGTCCATTAGGCATCTGGGGGAACCATCATATAGGCTCCTCATCCCAGCAGTGAGGGACAGCCAATGGAAAGACCAGCCGCAGGGATAGTGATCTTTCCACGATAAAGGAGGGTAGATGGAGAACCCTCCCCAGATCACTACATCACTGCTCCAGACAAAAAACCAGGTCAAGTGTGTTCCCCCCGTGAGTGGGTCCTTGGATCACCTGGGTCAGGTTCATGGCTGCCATGGATGCCATGAACTCCTGAGCCAAACCTGGCCCCAGCGACGGCAGGTTAAAGTCCCCCAGAACTATAAGCCTAGGGAACTCCACCGCCACCTCCAAGAGGACGTCGAGCAGCTCAGGCAGGGCCGCCGCCACGCAGCTGGGGGACAGGTACGTTAGCAGCAAACCCAACCGACCACCAGGGCCCAATCTCACGAGGAGGGCCTCACACCCACCCATCTGCGGGACAGTGACCTCCCTTGGAAACAAGGTCTCTCTAACAATTATGGCTACCCCTCTGCCCCTTCCCTGGGCCCGAGACCAGAACAGCACACGGAAACCTGGAGGGCATAAATCACACAGAGGGACACCCCCCTCCGGGCCCAACCAGGTTTCCGTAATGCATGTCAGGTCCGCAGCCTCCTCCTCCATGAGCTCACGGAGGAGGAATGACTTATTGGCTATGGACCTGGCATTCAGATATATCAGCCTGAGCCCAGAGACCATGTCTCCCAAGACCCCAGGGGAGCGGGAAGTGACCTGGGGTCGAGAGCACCAAACGTAAACATCGGAGGCGCGCTCCCGTCACATAATTTGGCCCCCTGTCCCCTCCCCCCTGCCATAACCGATCACCCTGGTGATGGTCAATCCTGCCCTCTCATGGAAAATGTATAAAAGCATTGCTACGATAAGAAACTGGATACAAAAATTGAATATGTAATGATAGTCATATTTGTATGTATATGTGAAACCTGTAACCATGCTGTTCACTAAAAAGAGATGTTAAAATGTGGAAAACTGAATAAAACTTGTTTTAAAAAAAATTGTTGCAAGGCATTGGGTATACCATGGAACACAGTGAAGACAGTCATCAACAGATGGAAATGAAATGGCACAACAGTGACATTACCAAGAACTGGGTGTCCCTGCAGAATTAATGAAAAAAAAGAAGGAAATGGGAATTTATTATAAAATACTAATTATATTTAACAAAGCAATGAATAAAGTTAAAATGAATTATGAGAATTATGATGGAACAATTAATATCAGTTTCTATCATTAATTGAATAGATTAATATTTTTAAAATAATAGAGGACTTAGAGTGTAATTGAAAAAAAGAATACCATGCGGAATCTGACTTAAAATATATACATGCATATGTGATAAGTAGTAGTTAGGAGACTTCCTGATATTGAGAAACAAAAGGCCACATCTTTAATTAAAGGATTAGAGCTTGGATTTGTGTTTGTTCGTTTCTCTTCTGCATCACTCAGTTTCATAGACAATTATTTTAAAAAAACATTTGAAACTGCCCAGATGGAAGTTAGATGGTTAACTTATCTTTTACAAGGCCCAAGAGCCTGTTTATAAAATAAGGAAACTAGTGTCTATTGGCATGCAGCCAAACCCTGTTTTCTTTTCCTGGAGCAATCTAATAATTTCATTTTAGCTGTCAAGAGCATTCATTAAATGGGCAGAGAAGACAATATATTACTTCTTCTTAATTGCTCCTATCTGGAATTATTTCCTCATTGGAGTCTATCTTCAGTCTTTATATTAGTTTCGAAGGATAATTCTCATGGATTACAAGATACAAATATTCTCTTCAGCAAGGTGTTGTGAATACAGCACAAATCTGCCAGATCCCTCCAGACAAACTTCACCCTTTATTTGATGGTGGGATTGTTGGCACAGGGAGGTGCCTCCTCTCGTTCACTTAAAATACAGTTAGAATGAAATAGGAGGTTCTGTATCTGAATTAAGCTTTTATAACAAAATAGTTCAGGTTTTCCCTTTCAACCAGGTTGTCAGGATTTTGGGATCCATGATGCCGATACAACAGTGCAGTAATAAGAAATAAACAATTTTATTTTAATAAAGGGAACAAAGTGATAATTTGGGAAATAAATTATCTGTACAAAATTATTAGAAGACTAAGATATGCATAGCAAAGCCAGCAATCAATTACCTGCAAAATAGACTATGAACAATAAATAAATAAACATAAAACAGAATAACCAGGTGGAAGGAATCTTGGAGGACTTCTAGTCTAACTCACTGCTCAAGCAGGTGACCCTATACAATTCCAAATGGTTGTCTAACCTCTTCTTGAAAACTTCCAGTGAAAGGCCATAGAAAATGGGAACAAATGTAACTGAGTAAAGCAGCACTGAAAATAACAATAACAACTACTATGATGATATCCTTTGGGTTTCTTTCTGTATTTTCATAGTGAAATTTATCTTATTGGTTCTAGATCTCCCAGAAATTCTGGGGAAGGAGAAGGTCCTGTCATTAAAAACCTGTTAGTCTTTAGACCTAGAACCTCATGTACCAGGGGTTAAAAAAAAATGAATTTCAACTCCTAGCCATCTTAGCCTATCCTATAACGGTAGGTTTCCGTTTGAGAAATACAATTCCCAGCCTGTCTATAAGCCCATAGATGTTTTCAATATATAAGTTTCAGATCTCTTAACATTCCTGTATAATTAATGGAAGAATATTATCTATGATGGTCAAATATTTTACAATATTATCATTTCAATGGGCCATATAATTAACTTTTACAATGCCATCATTAAAAGTCCTGCCCACTTCATGAGAAAGTATGGGTCCTAAGCAGCATCAGATCAATATCCATTTTATGCATTGGTTTGAACCATGCCATGAAAAGTATATTTTCTTAGAAGAAACGTGTTGATGGGATAGTACTTTATTCCATCTGAAGTTCATACCTAAAACAATCTAGATGCCCAACTATATTCATACTGAGGTCCTACTTAATGGAAAAATGTTAATTTTGAAGGATCTGTCATCGAATGTAGTACTGGTAGTAGTTTTTTTTTAAAAAAACTAAGGTACTATAAAATAGAAGGGAAATGCAAAGAGTTTAAAATTCTCCCGAAGTGTTGGTTATTTCTTGATTAAACCCATCTATTTTAAAAGAAAATGTAGAACCACTTTTCCAGGTTCCCCTCCCCCCCGCAGTATAATTTTCTGTTTATTATGATAAATGAGAGTAAACTTTCAATAAACTAATCAGTGGAATGCTTCCAAACAGTAAAACAGTGAAGAAATATGGATGCAGGTGCACAAAGGCAATCAGACTTTGCTGACAAGTAAAGAATAGGTGCCATAAAAAGCCATCATTACAAATAATTAAAATATTCAATGCATTTTGATAAGATTCCTGAGAAGAGTGGCAGGTTCATTTTCATTCTTTTATACTATATATACCAGCGGTCGCCAACCGGTGGGCCGTGGCCCACTGGTGGGCTGTGAGAAAATTTTGGTGGGCCACAGAGAAATCTCACCACTAGAGCACCCCCCCCAAGCAATGAAACACAAGGCTGCGCCGCCCACATTGCCCGTGAGAACCCTCCCCACCCACTCATTCCTTACCCAGCAAATTTTCCTGCTAAGTTGCTATTTTTCCTTTTTCCAACCATCAGGTGTTCTGCTATGCCGGGAGATTTAGATTAGCTAGGAAGCAGGAAATGGTTGGATTTCTTGCTTTCTGGCTAGTCTTTAGATCTTCAGCTCTGCTTTTAAGCACAGTCGAACCTCCCTTAGGACTGAAGGTTCTATTATTCAGTGCAGACTCAGATAACCGATGGCAGAAACACAGATCTCTAAGTGAATCTGTGATTCTGTGAGCAACTCAATCTGCCTGCCTGCTTTGCCTGATTTTGGGTAGAAGTTGCTCTTTTTTAAATAAAACATTCAATATTTACATACATGGTGTGTTGTGAGTTAATTTTGTGAGTTTGCTTGCTAGCAAATTTTATGAGTTTGCTTGCAAGCAAATTTTATGTGACAGACTGAGCCAGCCAATGGCAGAGAGATAGATTTCTGAATGAATCTGTGATTCTGTGAGCAACTCAATCTGCCTGCCTGCTTTGCCTGATTTTGGGTAAAAGTTGCTCTTTTTTTAATAAAAAATTCAATATTTATATAAATATTTATAATATTTATATACAAGCCATGCCCAGCCAATCACATGACCACCAAGCCACACCCACAAATTAGGCCACACCCACAGAACAGTTAGTGGTCCTTGGGATTTAAAATTATGAGTTTGGTGGTCCCTGAGGTTCAAAAGGTTGGCGACCCCAGATATATACTATATCAGGGGCCTTCAAACCTGACAGCTTTAAGACTTGTGGACTTCAACTCCCAGAATTCCTCCTACAGTCATGTTAGCTCAGGAATTCTGGGAGTTATTTATTTATTTATTTATTCGACTTATATGCCGCTCCCTCTCCGAAGACTGGCACAATTAAAATACAACAGTAAATAAATTAAATTAATTAAAAAGATATTAAACATTTAAGCCGAATTAACGTTTAAAACCCCAATTAGATGACCCCAACCCAGGAGAGTCAGCACAACCCAGATTGTAGGAAGAGCCAAGTTTTCAAATCATGGCGGAAGGAGCAAAGATCGGGAGCCAAACGGAGCTCAAGCGGAAGAAGATTCCACAAAGTGGGAGCCCACAGAATAGGCCCTCTCCGGGTCACATAAGCGACATTGTGTAGCAGTTGAAGTCCACAAGTCTTAAACTTGCCAAGTTTGAAGAGCCTTGTACTATCTCTATCTATTATATTATATTATATTATATTATATTATATTATATTATATTATATTATAATACTAGCAGAGCAAAATAGAAAATTTTTTCAACAATATGGGGACACATTTTAGTTGCTGCTTTATCCTATGGTACATATGCCTAGAAAGATCTGCAGATATTCAACTATTCAACATTTGACTATGAAAAAGTAGCTGTTTATTCATGGGAAGGAAGGAAGGAAAGGAAGGAAGGAAGGAAGGAAGGAAGGAAGGAAGGAAGGAAGGAAGGAAGGAAGGAAGGAAGGAAGGAAGGAAGTTGGTCTTGTTGATGTAAGGCTCTGTTTCAACTCTTCCCTGGTTGGCATTCTGTCAAACAACCTTCATATTATTAAAACTCTCCAGGGAGTATAAAGTTAAACTTTAGATATTTACTGCACACATTAACAGGACATATTCCACAACTTCATAATAAATCTGTATAACCACATATGTTTGGGTAGGTTGTAAATATGTAAAAAGCAATAAAAACCCAGCACATAGGATGCATTTCACTTCATTCTTTTAAAGTATTCTGCCTTTTCTTTTAATCAAAATACTCTGTTTTAATACTCTGTTTTAGACAGTCCAGTGAAGCTAATTCATATACTGAGTGTGTAAGTTTGAAAGGCAATCTGGGAGAAGCATACTCTACAAATCCTCATGATTCAACAAACATGAATTCCTTCAATTAGAGGTATAGGGGAATACCTTAATGACCCTGTGAATTAAAAAGAGTGAGGGAAGAAAAGCGGAGAGGGAGAACTTAAGCTTTTCAACAAGTAACCAGGATGGAATTTTACAAAACCTCGTGCCTTCCACAGAAGAAATTAATCTCTGTGTTTTTTGTTTGCCACTTATTAAATAATACCCCATGGATATCCAAAACATTCCAATGGAGGATGAAAGTCTCTAAGGAAATCTTCCCATCATTTTACCATATAAAGCTGAACAGCATATTTGTTCCCTGCCACAATATGAAAATACAGCTTCTACATTCGTCCTCCTATACAAATGGATTAAAAATATTGATGTATTTTTAAAATAGCTTTTGAGCTATAACATATTTGCTTGTGCAGTTTGGAGAAAACAGGGTTGGGATTTGGAATTTAATAGCTCGGATGCCTTTGTTTTTTTTAAATGAGACTGGAGAAAAATACTGAAGATATTACCTGGTCAAGTAATGAAGCGTCTTGCAAGCAGACAGCCAAGCTCAGAGAGCACCAAGATCTCCACAGTTCAACCCTAAGCAGCATATATTCTCTTCTAGGGGAGGAAAAACAGCTTGCTGATGCTGTCTGTTTTAGCAGAAAACTAATGAGCCAGTAGCACCTGTGACAAGAGTGGCTTTCACAACTCCACCTTCTTGAGGAAGCTGCTATTATTACTAATAAAAAAGATGTTATTATGAAGCAGAGTTACTGCTGAAACAGAGATCTAAAACAACTGTTTTGCCTTCGAGCCTTTTTCATTGATCAGAACATCAATATTTGTTTTTATTAAGGATTGATAGGTATTATCTTCCAAGAATCTATCTAGAATAGCATAACATAGGCAATTCATCTCACTAAGGTTTTTCTTCCTGTTAGTCTTCTTTTCCATTCCCTTCTCAATCCTGCCCTGGCAATGGCTTCTTTTGCTTTATAAAGGTTTCTTGCTGGTACACTGTCTTTCTCACTCCTTGCCCAGCAGAGAAAACCTCATGGCAGGACAGCCTGACCTGGCCTGCCTCCTCAGCCCCCTTATTCCTTTCCCCTTAGGCAGCCCTGGCCTCCTAACCCTTCTTCCCTGGCAAGCCTTACCTTCCATAACCTTGCAGGAGAGCGCAATGCCATTACAGAAGCCATACCAATCACAAAGCACGACAGCAGGCAAGAGTGCCTGGAGGATGAGAGGCCTGGAGCACCAACTTCATGAACTGGCCAACAGGCCCCACTTCTGCTGGGGTGGGTGTTGAGGTAGGCCGTGAGCCTGCTATTGTGAGACTGGTCCTTTTCCTGAGGGTTCCCTGTGGTGCAGCATGCACACCCTGCAGTGTTCTGGCCTTGGACAAGGTCCTTAGTATCTACAAAATATTGTTACAGGCTGCACAAAATGGAGGCTATAT
Organism: Naja naja; assembly: GCA_009733165.1. Taxonomy (NCBI): domain Eukaryota; kingdom Metazoa; phylum Chordata; class Lepidosauria; order Squamata; family Elapidae; genus Naja; species Naja naja. The sequence goes on along the minus strand of CM019150.1, from coordinate 125,644,700 downwards.
GCTTGAGACTTCTGAAATAAAGCTGTAAATTGATCATGGCATATTGGCCACTTAGCAGCAAGCATTTTTCATTAATCAAGCAAGCAGAGTAGTAATTCTGAGTGAGTACCAAATTTGGTTCTAGATGGAGTAGTACTATCCTATGGACACCAGGCTCACAACTTGAGCCTGGTCTCCTGGACTCATACCTTCTTCTGGAAGAGCTGCAGCCTCAGCTAACACAGGAGGCAATAGAGAAGATAATCAACATGCTTATTGACTTACAACTGAATTGTTGTAGTTCAATATACATGTGGATGCTCTTAAAGACCATCTGGAAACATTATCTGCTGCAAGAGTCAATGTCTGTATAAACATGCATGTGGAACAGTTACGTTATGGCCATGTAACAACACTGCTATGAGAGTTTCACTCATTGCCTGCATGTTTCTGGGTGCAATTCAAAGTTCTGATGATTTCCTATAGAATCTTTAAAACTTACGGCTTGTGTATCTGCAAGATGATTTCCTGGATAGCTTCTGCCTGCCTAATCCAAGAAAATGGAGAATCTCTGCTGAAGATTCCCTCCTACTTTGAGATGCAGTGGGAGAGATCACAGAAGCAGGCATTTTCTTACAACAATTTTCCACCTTTGGAATAGCTTGTGCTATGTTCTGAAGTTCCCCCTCTGGTCCAGTTTCCAGCAGGGGGCACCCAGCCGCAACCTGATTGGCCGATAGTTTGACAGCCGACTATATAAGGAGCTGTCAAACAGGCCAACATCTGTTGCCTCACGGCTGAGCAGTTTATTGGCTGTTAGCGGGCGAATTCAATAAAGCCTGAGCAACCAATTTAGCCGCCTCGCCTCATTCTGTTGTGCGTTCATTCCCAGTACGAAGCAGCTTGCTTCTCTCTTAAAGAAATGCCACCTTTTGTCACCTTTTGCTCATAATTCTGTCTAACATCTTCCATAATATATGTTAAGGAACCATGAAAGCTCCATGTAGTTTCTGCAATGATCACTTAGCAAACAGTTGTGAAAGGTTGGTATCTGAAGATAATGTTTCAAGGATCAAAAGTAAAAAATAGGCCCCAATGTTTCTCTTCCAAAACTGCTTATAACTGTGTGAAGAGAGAAGGAGATAGTTTAATTGGCTCTTCATTAAATTTCATGTTCATCTTTATCTCCAACAATGTACTTTAATATCATCTCATCACTCAAACAACTTCCATATCATCTTTACATAACTTATTTTCCAATTACTCTGGAATTAATGTATTCCTGCAGCCATTCTAGTTTCACTCAGATTTCTCCAACTTCTATCCTTTTCTTTCAGGCATGTTTTTCCAAGATCCATTCTTGGTACTACCAAACCAAATATAGAGTTCTTTATTTAAACCCTCATATTTCCCTTATATACTTCACTAATTGATTTTAATCAAGCAGTTACCATAGTCTTACCCATGCTAAATGGAATAGTCCCTGGGAACAATAAGGGCAATATCAGGTCAATTTTGACACCTTTTCATCAATATTGAATGGCACAGGTACAGCACCATGCTGTTCTGTGCACGCTCCCTATATGAACTATCACTTAGAGGTAACCTTGCCAACTAACATATTATTGCCCACAGCCTATTGACTAGCAAGTATATGCAGTGTATTGACACACCTAACCACAATTAATACCATGCTTTTGAAAGCATGGCTTTCTTCTTTTCTCCTAGCGTATCTTAGCAAAGCAAGCTTGTCATCGTGTTTCATTTTCTAATATCTTCTTACCGATACTTCATGTCTCTAAAAACAGCTAGATTGATGACAGTCTATTCGCTTTGAAAGTTTACTTTCAGTTTTATAACTGTTTTTCTCCGTCAATGTGCCCTTTATAAGAACTCAGAGTCTGCTTGTCAAGAAAAAATAATAATTTATTTTCACTTCAGCTGTTAATGATGGAACATTTGACTCAATTATCAGTTATTCAGCAAAACTCCCATGAAAAAAAAAGAGTGGTCAGGCACCTGTATGACCTCACTTTTACCAGAAAGAGTGTGCTTTCTGGAGAAAACTTGTACACAGAGAAAGATTCAGTTGAACTAACATGCTTGTGCATTATTTGTCCGGTTATTTCAGGGAATCAGCAGTATTTTGACTGTGATAGCAATGCAGGGGTGGAGGGGACAAATCCTTACTCTCAGTACCACATTTCTGATTGAAAAGGGGAGTCCCAAATTTGTGGTTTTAATTTAGATTGTATTAATAATAATTTCATTTCCAACTTGGAAATGTTTCCAGTAGGGGACAATGGAAGCAAAAGCATAAATTCTGGGAAACTTATTGGAAAGAAGACAAGTTAATGCAAGCTAGCAAAAAGAAAGAAAAAATATATATCCATATCTTATTCTTTGTTTAATTTTGAAAATATTGTAATAAAACAAAATAACAAATGCCAAATGCCCGTAAGATTGTCAATCATCTGAGCATATTTCCCTCATTGTCATATAATGGGTGATTGGAATAGGCTGTTTTTTATTCATGAGTCATACAGAATGCAACTGATTGGTTTTTCTTTTCTGTACAACCTGGTTAAGCACAATACATATTAATAATATATTAATAATGAAATGTTAAAACTTTAGAGAAGGCCTCTGAAATGCCTTTAGGAGTGACTGTCTTATAAATATTAACAAATTCAGGGTTTCCCAAAACTAAATAACGTCTGAACCAAAGTATCCAATTTTGAAAGAAAATCACAAGGATTATCAAAACAAATTATTTAGAAGAAATGATACAAACTAACAGAACAAGTCAATGTACATCTGTTCAAAAATCCCCTTAAGCTTAGTATTAAATCAATGTAGGAGATGACTAGGCTGGGCCTGAAGGAGGGATCAAATGTGGTCAACAACCCACAAGAAAGCGAAGTCCACTCCAGCCCACTTTGAATTATGTTGACTTTTATCTACTGCCAATTTCCTTTGATTGTTAGTAGTTCAGATTCTTGTAGAAAGTGTTAGCATGCAACAAACCTATATATTTATTTCAACTGCCTGGACTCCTGATTTCCCATGCTTGACACTCAAGTAAGCAGGCTATGGCTTACATGCTTTCTTTAGGTCTCTAATTCATTTGTTACAAACTCAATTTTTTAACTATGGGCCAATTCATTTGTTGATTACAATTTCATGTATTCAAATAAGCTGAGCTTTTTGCCTGAATTTAACTAGTAATGGGAATGTAAAATGAGATGGATGGTTAGAAGAAAAAAAGGACTCTGTTAATGTGCAAACTGTGTTTGGGTCCACAGTATAAAGTTGAAACCCACTGCTCCTAAACTATAATTCTGTCCCTATGCTGCTGGAGTATGGAAAGCTGCAATACAACTCTGAAGGTGTAACTTGTACTTCAGGCAAAGAAAGCTGTATTAAATACAGATAAATGATTCAGTTGTGGACATTATTTAAAACTTTATCTCTTGAAACAGAAAGATTTATTTCTACTTTATCACCTTGTTCCATGAATAGATCCATTTAATATGTGTCGCTCACATGATTTTTATACATCTCTGTCTGCCTTTTCTTATCCTAAGCAAGAAGTCCTGCCTTGTAGGTCTCTAATCCAATTGCCTTTGATGCTTCATTTCTAATCCTGCCTGGAATACCTTTACCAATAGAAGAGAATATTTGTTGCCAAGGGTTAAACTGTGAGGTCCTTGGTGCTCTCTGAACTCGGTTGTTTTCTTGCAGACTTTTTATTACCAAACTAGGTAACATCATCAATGTTAGGAGGGAATGGGGTTTGCTCTCTTTTATTAGTGGCTTGCCCTGTCAGTGTTGGTGGGAGTGTTGTTGTTAATTCCTTGATTAGCCTGTTGTTTACTCTTAGCTTGTTTATCTAAGTTGGTAATTCCTTGATTGGGGTATTGTTTATTTCTTGAATATAGGTCTAGTGTTAATCTTGGTGTTAATCTCTGCTCATTTGATATTGAATGCTGGTGAGGAGATATTTTGGTCTTTTTACTTCCTTTTTGGCTTTTTATTGTCACTTGAATAAAGAAAATGTTGTTTACCACTCTGTGTCTGTTGATGCCTAGTTGGTCTGAGTGGTAGGCTTTGAGGAATTCTCTAACATTTTTGGAATTGGCTTTGTCAAGGATGCTCACAGTTTCCCAGCTGAAAATATGGTTAAATCTGCCCATGTGTTGTGAAATTGAGAAATTTTCATCTTGTCTTCTGACTTTTAGTTGGTGTGCATGGATGCACTCTGCTAGTCTTTAGTCCTAAATAGTGGCTGTTATGGTCCTTACATTTCATAAATGCATACTGTAGATGACTCCTGTTTTTCCTTCTGGGGTTGGTGGTCTTTTGGTTTACTTAGGATGTTTTGGAAGGTTTTAGTTAGTGTGTGTGCTATGGTGGATGCCATGTGATTTCAATAGTCGCTTGGTGGTTTCTGATATATTTTTGATGTATGACAATGCTATGGTTTTCACAGCTTGTGTTGGTAGTGGGTTGAGTGGTCAGGCTCTTTTTTGAAAAAATTGCATGGATATCTTTCTTAAGGTTCTGTGATCAGAAATGTACGTCATATCCCACATTCCCCTTGGAGACCTAAGGCTACCTTTCTGTTCTTTGCAGAGTTTCATGCCATGGAGGCTATGTGATTTTCTTCATCAGTGCAACAGATGATTTGCCCCAATGAAGCAGTTCTTGAGGCCTTGCAGCCTTTTTGTTGACTTTTGTCTCTCTTTATCAGGCTCTCACACAGGGGTGGAAACTTTTTTAAGGTACTCATTACAGGGAAATTGGTAAGCAATGAAGTACTTGTGTTTGCTCTTAGAAGCAAGTAAAGGTGCCTTGCTTCACAAAGCAGCTTTAAGGAGGTGCTTTCCTTCACAAGGCAACCCCCCAAATGATTTGGGCAGCCCCATTAAGGAATGATATGTTGATCCAGAAAGCATTCACTTTTCCCTCAAAATCTGTCACAGAGAGAAAGATTTTCGTTACATTAACTACCAGGAGGCAGGCACTACAAGATCAGTTTCATCCTATTTGGAATTCATCACATATAGGTAACCAGAGGTTATTCTATGGGGCTCAACTCTTATACAGGGAATTTAAGTTGTTTTCTCTACCAGGAAATATTTTGGAATTTTATTCCACATTATGACTTTGGAAACATATGTTCATGGGGCCAAACTAGGTTTGATTATTTAAAAAAAATATTTTGCAGCATGTATACTCCAACTCAAACCTGAATAACTCAGGGTGGCATAAAAAAGCCAGCAAGGAAAATAATGATAATAAAACAAAGACTAAACATCTATCATTGGTAGATTCCTGGGAGGGGTGATTACATTGGGAGAGGAAATACTGCACACATTCAACATATTCTCTCCACCGTTTACCATCAGTGAGAGCAGAACATTTGCTAGCTGATAATAGCAACAAGACTTATGAAAGAGTATCATTACACTGGCACAACTTTATGCCCAAGACAGCAACTGCTGAGTTATGCCAAAAATCCCTAGCGAAAAAAGGCTTATTATATTTTAAAATTTAGGTTTTGTGATGGATCATCTGGCTATTTTTTTTAAATTCTCATGCTTCTTACTTGCCTTATCTCTTGCCTTTTTTAACATTACTTTTATGGGGGAAGGTTTTTGTCCTTTTGATGAGTTCTGGAGTACTCGAAAGCTTATATATTCTTTGGTCTCATTTTAAGTTTAATAAACATGTTATCCAGTTGTGCGTTTTGAATCCAAAACTATAACTTGGTTCCATATTGCTGCAGGGGTGGGAGCTTTACTTTTTGGAACCAATTGCACTAGAAGTAGCACAATACAGTAGTGCTGGGTGGAACTCCATGGAATCTGCCCTTGGAAGAGGCTGTAAGCTCTCTGTTTGAGGTACTGATATTCCGTTTCCTTACCTGTGGAAAATGGGCTTGTTTGAGTGCACATAACCTTAGTTTTTCACCCTGCAGGCTATGCATTGCATGGAAATGTAAGCCCAGAACATCTCCTTCTTAAAGAGAAGAACAGAATTGGAAAGTGACAATTTTGGGCAAAGAAATAAGGCTGACCTTGTTTATCTTCTGCTGGTCTAATGATGTAATTCATACCCACCCTTGACACGCTCTACAAAGGAATGTGTCCTTGTAACCACATGTTAGAACTCAGGGCTATGAGAAAATGCAAGGCAAATGCAAAAATGAGTAAAGGATTAAATAAGCCCTCCCCTGCTGCTTTGCAATGAAAATTGTCCTCTCCTGAAATTACTTTTTAAAATAAGAAGCAGCCTTGGGGCATTAAACACCCACATTTACATTTAAGATACTATATGGTCATGTAATGCCAGAAGGATGCCTTCCATTTTAATTGCAGAAAAAGTTGTCACAATCATGAGATGACTAGAAAACCCAAGGTTAGATCAACGAAAGACCCTCAAACAGGCTGAACACCCACCCACCAATAAGTGAAGCCTGTTTTACTAAAAATACTTCCAGCTTTGCTAATCAAGATCTCCTTGCATGAAGTTTAGAGCCATATGGATGCCATTTGGAGCAAGCAGTGAGAATGTACAGGTCAGCTTGCACTTTAGTGTCTGTCTATCCATCTGTTTTCACATTACTTGCAAATTATAGAATCCTCCAGACCCAAATGATCATAAATCAGTACTATGAGCATGTACGCTTTTACCATCTGTCATAAAACAATGAATTAAATTCAGGGCTGTCAAAATAACGCTGCTGCAGATTTGCCTTCTTCTGAGCAGAAGGAATACAAAGCTCCATCTCATTGCCATAATTTATGGCCTCCCTGGGAGATGTGGGCGATTAGGGCTTGGCCCACCAACACACAGAAAAACAGTAGGAACTCCAGTAACTCCAAATGGAAATCTTGGGTCAAATTTATCAAACCAATCAGAGAGAAATCTATTTCTGTTTGGAAAAGGAGGAGATATATTGCATGTTTAGTGTACGAGGAGAGCCCTGGAACATTTGGCTATTCGGTATTTGTGAGTTTTGGAATTCCTAGCTTAAATAGTATCACCAAAGGGCCATGTGATGTATTAGACATGGGCACCTTTTTTAGCCAAATAAAATATACAACTGCAAGCAAAGAGGTTTTTCAATGTTAACAACAACATATTTGTGCAAATGATGTAACTGAAAATTTTCTAGGTAGGACTTTAAAAAAGCAGAGCCTTCGTACTGGAAAAATATACCGGCTGAAAATGAATGTTAAAAAGAGATTTTTTAAAAAAAGTTTCAGAATATATTGCAGGCAAACAGTGCATTTAGCTTCACCAGTAAAGGAAATGCATAGTAACCCTTAAAATAATGTACTTAAACTGCAAAATTTACACCAACTTAAAATGCTATTTTTCAATTTTGTTTAAAATTAAATAGCAAAGCACACAAGGAGTACATGTTACTATTTAAACCAATAATGTAAGTTAGCATTTTAAGCTCCCACTGATTTAATATTTGAAAATATAATCTAACTTTACAATGCTTAATTTAGATAGGAGCATGTTCTAGGAAGGAAAATTTCAAGGAGTCTACATTGCTCATTTACATCTGTCAAATTACTTTGTATTTTCTATGGAACTTCTTTTTGTTTAGGGCATATGATTAGTTTGTTTGAGCTCTTGCCCATGTTGTCTAAAATGCTAAGTTTATTGCCCCCCTACACTCTGTTTTCCCCAAGCTTCTGAAGTTAAGTGTATAATGAGATAAATAAGAGAAGCAGAACAAGGTTGAATTCTGGAGTAGAATTCAAGGTGATACTTACGATCTTTAAAGCGCTCCATGGCTTAGGCCCAGGGTATTTGCGAGACCACCTACTGCCAATGACATCCTCCCACCAATCAGTGCGGGCCCACAGAGTTGGCCTCCTCAGGGTGCCATCAGCCAAACAATACCGGCTGGCGGCCCCCAGAGGGAGGGCCTTCTCTGTGGCTGCCCCTGCCCTCTGGAATGAGCTACCGGTAGAGATCCGGACTGTCCCCGACCTGGGAGCCTTTCACCACGCCCTTAAGACATGGCTGTTTAAGCAAGCCGATCTATCCCTATGAGATATTTTAAATTTTAAATTTTTTTATTAGATTTTTTGGGATTGGATTTACCTTTTTAACTAATATCCTAAATTTTTAAAATTTGATATGGGTGGGGCTTAATTAATTGAGTTTAATTTTATTTTAATATTTGTATTGTATGTTTTTTTAATTGCCCTGTAAACCGTCCTGAGTCCCTTTGGGGAGAAGGGCGGTATATAAAACCAATTAAAGTTAAAGTTAAAGATGGTTCAGAAGGGGGAAATGGAGATTTCCCTTAAAACAAGCATTCCACCCCCTTCAAAGTATGAAAAGCCAATTCTCCTGCATTTGAGAGCTCTTTGGGTTATTTGATTGAAAGGAGTCTTGGATATCTTGTAAGCAATTGACTAATCAAATAAATAAATAAATATCCATCTCAAAGTCTTGTTCTGGGGATGCCACTGATCAGGAAAGATATCTTAGGAAAGATCCAGAAAGTTGGCTGTAGGAAACTTGCTTGGCACAATAGTCTATGACTATTTTTACATACCTTTTAAAATACTATTTAATTGTTGTGTTGTCTTCCTAAAGAAATTGAATTAATGAATGATGGACTTTTTTATCCCTGAATTGAGAGTGTAAAGAAGAACACACCCAACAAACTGGAAAGGATACAGAATAATGAATTTACCTTACAAGAAGTCAGATTTCTGTTGAATTTTAGAAAAAAAAATCTTAAGTATCAGAGTAGTTATAAGAGTGAAACATTAGCTCCATTTTATAAGATGTGTTGAAATAGATTGGACAGCCATCTGTCATGAACAAACGGGTTCCTGCATAAAGCAGGGAGTTTGGATTCCAAGGCTCCTCCCAAAAATAGTATTCCAGAATTTTTTAAGATATAAGATATAATGCGCTAGTGATTAGATTAAAAAAAAATTATCAATGTCTGTAGTCTTTCAAGGATTCCCTGGTACACAAATAGAAATCTACTAATGCAAGGATAAAGCAAATATTGCACCATAGCTGTATAATCGTTTCTCATTTTCATAGCCATAGCAATATAGCATAGTAAATGTATATTATTATTTTATTTCTCACCTCTATTAGGGCCTTGGTGGTGCAGGCTGTTAATAGCCTAGCACTTAGCTCCAGCTGCCTGTAATTATTGCAGGCTCGAATCCCACCAGGCTCAAGGTTGACTCAGCCTCCCATCCTCTTGGGGTAGGTAAATTGAGGACCCAAGATTGTTGGGGGCAATAAGCTGACTTTGTAAAAATGCCGCTTAGTAATAAGCAGGCATATACAATGGAATGAAGGCTATTGCTGAGCACATTGGGTTGTATCCCAAAAACTGTAAGCCGCCCTGAGTCTCCGGAGAAGGGCGGGATATAAATATGAATAAAAAATAAAAAATAAAATAAAATACTTTATACAGCTTTATACAGTGTACATGATGCTTCAGACTCCTATTTTCTCCACAGCATCAACCTTGTAAAGTGAGCTGGGCAGAGAGAGAGAGTGACTTATCCTAAAGTCATGCAGGTGGCTAAATCAATGATTATTTCAATTACATGTTAGATTCAATATATCAGACAGGAATTATATTCAAGTTTAATTCACTGATATTCTAAAGAATTAGTGAACTACAAATACTAACACTGGTTTCCAAATTTGTTGAATAATGAAATTTACTTACCAGTAGCTCTTTTGGTATAAAAGAAGAACTTTTTGAGCACACCAAACCTTTCAGATATATTAAAAAGCTGGAGACTCTGAAGGAATCATCAGTTCATTAACCATTTCCCTTTTCTTTATTAAAACAAATATCAACAACTGAAACATTGAGCAAAGTTTCTAAACCATATAAACATCCCTAAACTCCAGAGGGCACTGCATCTTAGCATACACTCCCTAAGGCAGATTTTGAGTGCAGATACAAAAAAGTTTCCATGAACTAACGTTGTGCCATAGTGGAGAAGAGTCTATTGAAACCATAATTCATGTTCTACTAATAATATTTTTTATAAGGATGCAAGGGCCTATCCTATTACCCCCTATTTGACAAAGTACAAATTTGTTTTATATACAGTTGTGTTTGTTAGCCCAGTATGATCCATTTCCATAAATATAGCTGTCATGCTCCTGTTGGAATCTGATTCCGAGGGGGAAGCTGAGCAGCTGACAGGGAGTGGGAGTGTGGCTCTGGTGGCTATGGAAGAAACTGGGAAGGGCAAAGTCCGGCTGGGCAGAGCAGGGGAGAGGTAGAGCAAGGCAGAGGGAATTCAGAGAAAGATCCAGGCCCACCCCCTCTTCATCCTAGGACACATAGGGAGGAACGGAGAAGGAGCAACGTGAGTTGCGTGGCTTACAGGGGAGGAAAGGGCACTGATTCCCTTCATTAGCTGCATCTGGGAACACAGTGTTTAAAAAGGGATGTTGCGCATAGTAACTCATGGGAAGCAAATCATGAGCTTATCTGGGTTCCTGGCATCTTCCCAACTGTGTGTGTTTTGTTGGCCTTTGAAGTCTGCAATTCCTTATCCTGTCCTGTCCAGTTAATTGCTGCAGCATAGTTTGTGTGGATTTTTATTTACAGTTTATATGTACTTTGTTTTTGGACTGAATTTCCTTCATTTAAAGACTGTTCTTGGGAGAGTTTTTTCTCCAGCCGAAGGTAACTGGACATTGAGGGCAAAGTTGGAGGTATTAAAGGGATTTTTCTTACTTATGTGATTGTGTTGCCTTTGTGCCATGCCCCAGGTCATCACAGTAGCCAAATTCTGTTACCGCATCTGTAAAATCAGATACACCTTGATCACATAAATAATCTAGTCACAAACTTTTACTTTTTGTTCCATCTGCTGCTTTGTATTCTGGCCATAATAAAGGTATGTATGCAGATTAAACATTGGTCTTGCTCTGCTGCATTATTTAATTCCCCGTGATAACAAAGGCAACACTTTGTCAAGGTGCAGATATGTTAATGTAGACTACAGCCTATTAAAATGGTAGGTGATGCCTTGCCAAAAAGCCTGGCTGTTAACCTGCTGGTACTGCTTCCTTCACCAAAATGTGTAAAGGAAACACATCTGTGTGTGGGACCTCAGAGCCACTCTTGCATGTAATTCCTTGGACTGCAATAGCAGGATTAGTTAAGATCAGTAATAAAAGAAGGAACATGTGAGCCAAGAAAGGCTCATCTAAAGCTCTTAGCCAAAGCACTCCATCAGCATTAGGTACACATTCATCACATCCCACTAAGAGCTGGCCAAATACCTTTTTCAGCCACCTTCTTCTTCTCTCCCTTGGGCTCCTCCAGCCTCCCAACCTCTTTTCCCTGGCCATGTTTTAGTTCCCCTGAAGAGAACTTGTGCTACTGTAGAAGTAGCAGAGCATGAGAGCGAAGGGCTTTCCTGGAGTGTTGTATGCTTGGCATAAGAGGCCTTGGGGCACTGACATGCTCAGCAAGATGGCTTTGATGGGCACAATGATCAGCGCACACATTTATCATTGCAGGCCGTAGAAAATAGCTTTACAGCGCTGCATATGCCATGAGTTTGAGATCCCTGCACTAGCTTAATACTGAAAACAATTATTCTTCAGTGTCCTTATCTTAAAGTATGATTCAAATCACACAAACATACAATCAAGACATGCTTGTTTGATGTGATAAGAGAATCCAAAGTATTTGAATTGACATTTAATATCAATTTTATAAATATCTACATTAATCATTAAGATTTAACTTCCCCAAACTCCCTATAATTGGACTTTCTAATATATGTTTCCCAATCCTTGATTTCTATCATGGGAAACATCTTGGATAGAACTGTGGAAAAGGAGAGCTCTCGTGCTGCCTCCCTTCGTTGATTAAAACCTGTTTGGGATGGTCTGTTTGGCTTCCTTGCCTAGGGGAAGTTCTGTAAGTAAGCCTTCTTCCCAACCAATTCTCTCTTGACCTAGCAAATGTCTACCATTATAAATTCATTTCAGTTATTCCAATTTTGGTTATAGTAATTGAGAGATAGATGAACTTGTATTTGTGCTTAGAATCCTTTTTGATAGGTTTTAAAAGGGCAATTATTTTATTTGTATTCATTTAATTATCTTACTGAGCCTATATAACCCCATTTTTTAGTTTGCAAAAAGTGGTCGATTAATTAAAATTGATGATTATGATGAAGATGTAGTTTTTTCTATTATGTTTCAATATGTTCCATGACATTGAAACAAATGTGGGATTGCTAACAAAAAGGTAAAGGTTTCCCAATCAGTTGTGTCCAGCTCTAGGGCACAGGGCTCATCTCTGTGCTTGGCCGAGGGAGCCAGCGTTGTCCAAAGACAATTTTCTGTGGTCATGTGGCCAGCATGGCTATATGCCAAAGGCACACGGAATGCTATTATCTTTCCATCAAAGTAGTACCTATTCATCTACTTGCATTTGCATGCTTTCAAACTGCTAAGTGGGCAGGAGCTGGAGCAAATGGCAGGAGCTCACTCGTTGCTCAGGTCTCAAAACCAGGCTGTCAGCTTTCCAGCTGACAAGCTCAGCATCTTTAACTGCTGAGCCATCGCTCCCCTGGATTGCTGATAGGCAGACGTATTTTTTCACAGTGATGTAAGGCATACTGGAAATCATTTCAGGTAAGCTACTTTCCAATTTTTACATTGTAAATTTAGAAGTACTGTAACATTAATGGATGGGAATAACTTTCTTACAAGTGCAAAATCTGCAACTGGAAAGCATTATGTAACAAAAAAGAGATTATTGGGGGCAATATGCTGACTCTGTAAACTGCTTAGAGAGGGCTGTAAAGCACTGTGAAGCAGTATATAGGTCTAGGTGCTATCGCTATTGCTGATTGGCTTGGGCAATCATCATTATTATTTAATTACCCCTTTACTCCAAGAATATAAATCTGCCAGACTTAAGAAAACAGCAATAAATTCCACGAACATTGAATGTCCCAATATTACCACCAAAACAAATAAATTCGTATGCTGTTAGAACCAGCAGTTGGTTTCTTCTTTGCAGATTATTATGTTTTTGTAGGAGATGACTATGCTGAGCCCGAGGGAGGGGTCAAACACATCATCTTAAGTCCCATTGCAGCCACAAGAGAGCTAAGCTACTCACCTTGAATTCCGTTCACTCTTACCTACTGCCAAATTGCTTTGACTGTTAGTAGTTCAGGTCCTTGTAGAGAACTTAAGCTTGCAGTAAACCTTTATATTCATTTTATATTCCTTTAAACTGCCTAGACACCTGATTGTCTAATTGTAAAAATTAGCACAAAAGCATACAAACTGCTGTTTTCTGACACATAGCTGAAACTGTGAGCACTTCAGTCTTTGCTTGTTGAGGTCAGCTTCAGGACTGTGCATAATAAGCTAACTCTCCCTCCCTGCCTCCCTCTCTCTCTCTCTCCAAAAATAAGGAAGACCAAATTGCTAGCATTTCCTTGTGTTTCTTAGCTTATTATAGTGGCAAATCTTTGTTCCCCACTAAACTCCTAATGGTGATCCTCTGGCAATTTTGTGTTTTGGCTCCTTTGCCTACTCAAGCAAACAAAGTGATTGGTTGACATTTCTAAAGTGACATTAAAATAAATGGCTTGAAATAAACATAACACAAATATGTCATAATTGATACTATTCTGTTTTAGATTTATATCCTGATTTTCCTCCAGGAACTCAAGGCAGCTTATATGTGGTCTCTCTTCATTTTACCTCACAAAAAGTAGGTAAAGTATGATGAGCCATATTGACTGGACCAAAATTACCCAAAGGGCATCTATGGCTGAAGATGTGTCTGAAGTCGTCTCTAAAGATGGTTGAAGATGCATATATGCAGAAGAGCCAGTCCTTGGTGGCTCAGGCTGTTAAATGCCTGCTCTTAAGATCCAGCTGTCTACAATTACTGTAGGCTCGAATCCCACCAGGCCCAAGGTTGACTCAGCCTTCCATCCTCTCGGGGTAGGTAAATTGAGGACCCAAGATTGTTGGGGGCAATAAGCTGACTTTGTAAAAATGCCGCTTAGTAATAAGCAGGCATATACAATGGAATGAAGGCTATTGCTGAGCGCATTGGGTTGTGCTCCAAAAATTGTAAGCCGCCCTGAGTCTTCGGAGAAGGGCGGCATATAAATGTAATTTAAAAAAAAAAATAAAAAAATTCAAGGTGACTGATGTGATCATAAAATGAAAGCTTTAGTCCACTTTTTTTTACACATGTCCACACTTAAAAGGGGGCAAGGTTTCTGTGGTTACAAATCCCATATTGACTTTTTTGTCACTATACAGCTGCCCCTAAAGATTGCAATAGCACATTATCTCTTTGCTGTAGGGCAGGGGTCTCCAACCTTGACAACTTTAAGACTTGTGGACTTCAACTCCAAGAATTCCTCAGCCAGTCATGCTGGCTGGGGAATTCTGGGACTCCTTTCTAGAGCAGGGCTGTCAAACTCCCAGCCTATGGGCTGGATGCATCACGCGCTGGCCACACCTACACCCAGTTTAGCGAAGGGGGGGGAAGTCCTGATATGTTACATGATGCCACCATGATGACATGAGTTTGAGAGGAAAATCTCTAGGCTCCACCATGAAAGAAGTCCTGCTTTTTGGTAATCGGTACTGGTAGTTCACAATAGAAAGTCCTTTAAGGGGGCAGGATGAAGGTGCAAAAGAATTGGCTTTGAATTCTTGGGGGCAAAGCTGACCCATTCCTTCCAATGGGCTCTATCAAGGCTCCTTGATTATACTAATAATAAGTTGCTGTAATTAATTCTCTAATAGCAGTCAATGGGGGAAGGGAGACACAACAAATCCTGGGGAAACCATTCTCTTTGTACAAGGGGATCAGGTGCTAGAAGTAACCCAATGCTTTCAACACATTCCAGCCATGGAAGCTCTATGTGGATTTTCATAGGGTCTAATTTCAACAGATGATTCAGCCCAATGCTTATGGGGTGCTGCCTGTGAGGAAGTCCTAGCCTTTCCCCACCACTCTAACCTGAAACCAACTGTGTCTGCCAGAGCTTTCAGTATATATTGCTACATGAAAGACAGCGGCTGAATCATGCCAATCATAATCATATTTCTTATGTTTTGAAAGTGTAACAGGGCCAAACCTGATCCCTTAAAGCAAATCTTTTTATAAATACTGGGAAAAAGCAGAGGGCATTTTTCTGTACTTAGTGAAGTCACGTTACATAAATGCATCAGTATCATGTCAACTCATAGAAATGATTGTTAAAAATATGTGTTTTAAAAAGCAATAATGATTTTTTTAATCAGGGAGCAATCCATATACAATGCATACGTCTGTTCTGTATATCTAACCTTTATATCAATAGCAGACCAAAATCATCACTTAAAGTAAAGTCAAATGTCTATTTTTCAGATTTAATTAAGGCAGCATTTTGATGAAGGCGTAACGTAAACAAGTTTGAAAAGGGGGATATGAAAAAGGAACTGAATGCAAAACCTGGAATGAGTTTGTATGCCTGAATTGCATGACTGGAGCAGAAAATGATATGAGCCCCAACATTCTCTTACAAGAGAGTTTTGTTCCGTAAAAATGTGAAGAAGAAAAATATCAAAGTATTTGGCAAACTCGCATGAGAAATGAACTTTTAGAAGTCAAGGAAAGATTCCTTAGCACTTTTTTTATCTTCAGGGATTACTTTCCATACAGTCTCTTTGCCAAGAAAACTCTGCTTGCATGTGGGAAAGGATTCTGGGGGAATGTTCTAGAACACAGTTTTGCCAGGATTCCACCCTGGCCTTCTATGCCTCAGCATCTGTCCTAAAAGCTTTTTTATCCTGGAATGCCGTCCTCTCAGTCCAAACTTGTGCTCGGCTATTATCTTGGTTCTGGATCAAATCAATATTATATGACATAATATCACTTTACTTAGCATGAGAAGTATTCCAAATCCTTTTCCATGTGAGGAGAGAAATAAGAAAGCCACATTCATATACAAAACAGGTCTAGAGAAATCACAAAGTAAGGTTAGAGCCAAGTCATATGAGATGCCAGAAGAGAGCTATGATTACATTTCTCAACAATGCTCTATTTTATGAACACTATAGAAGCCTAACAATTTGGCAGGGAGGATGGGCTTTTCAACAGAATTCTCCAAAATCTTTATTAAACCCAGTGAAATGGATTTAAATCAAATAAGGCTTTTCTCTTTTTCCTCTCCAGAATTAAGAGTAGGTCCAGCAAGAATTTGGAGGGTGGCAACACAAAAGCATCTTCAATGTGATGTAAACGCAGTCAGAAAACACACATTGGCAGATGTCTTCTCTTTTTCATTCACAAAAAATGCTAATAGACAAATACACACACACAAGAGGAGTGGGGAGAGAGTGCCACAACTGTGAGTTCATCTGGGCTTTGTAGTTTTTTCCATGCTCATCAGCTAAAATGGCAGTGTAGATAACTAGTTGATTCTCAGCAAGCGCTCTCTACAGGCATGCCTAGGGTAAGCAAATTATACTTGAACAGTCTCACATGTAGCCAGGCCCTAAGATATAAAAATTCACTCCTTGAAGATGATCCAGTAGCTCCAATGGGATCAATGTCCTTCATGTAGTCCTGTCACAGATCATTAATAAAACAATTAGTGAAGTTTCTGAACCATGCCTCGGGCTTTTTATGACTTTTTCAATAAGTATGTTCATGTATGTATGTATGTATGTATGTATGTATGTATGTATGTTTGTGGTACGGTAGACTTTTTGTTGGAAACTAAGATCATAAAATAGAAAAAATATTTGAGTCCACAATTAAATATTTTTCAGAATAATTAGGATTTAACATTTAGGCCCTGACTATTTTCATGCTAATTGAGGCTAGAATTTCTATCATCAAAAAAACCCCTATAAGCCCATATTCTTGGTATTAGTATGGGTAGCATACTGGCATTGCAGAAAATTTAACTCATATTATTTAACTATGTCTGGATTAAACTAAATCCAAACTTTTTCTTTTAATCAGCTGGAGTAGATACATTACCTCTTTTTTTAATTACTGCTTTAAGATTTGGTGAAAACTGAAAAGAAGGGAAAGAAGATTAAAACGAAAAACACAAAAAATGAGAGAAAAAGAAAAAAGAAATATGAGAAGTAAAATCAGCCTAATTTTAAAATGTATCTGTCAAGGTTCCGACTTGTTGACAATATAATTAAATCTTGACCACATGGGATAATATTGATCAGTCTTTCCCTTACATCAATAGATCTAAACAGGAACTAAACATATACTGACCATCCTCTTAAAGGGCCATATATTGAAGATCAGGTAAGACTTCCTTTTGTTATTTCCATTTTTGGGATATATTAATATTTTAAGCTACGATTTAACTTGTGAAATTTTGAGGTTTAACCTTTTTCCATAGTTCATTAATAAGTTTGTTATATTCCATCTTTACATTTAGCTGCTAATATTTTGGTATTCAGGTGAAAATGTATCTTTAAACTTAGTTTTGAATATAATTTTTCAGAAAATGTATACTTTTAGGAAAATTTTGTCTTAAAGTATGTAAATATATTTTATTTACCATACATTATTTAACTGTATTAAATATTTTTATTATTTATTTTATAGGCCTATGGCATTGACAATGCATTTTTGGACTGAGGAAAAATGATAAGAAAGCAAAAGGATAATTATATTTTGTCATTTTCCTGGGAAATATTGGCTCAGTTTACTTCAAAATACATGAACCATTCTAAATAGGGGACCTGAATAATAATAATTTTAAGCTGAAGAATAAAACACTTCTCTTTCTCCCTCTCTTATGATTTGTGTATTATGTCTTTAATTACAATATGTATTCTTATGAGATTAATAATAGCAATAGCAATAACATTTAGACTTATATACAGTTTCATAGTACTTTACAACACCCTCTGAGCAGGGGTGGGATTCAAAAATCCCAGCAACCGGTTCACTGCCCAGTTGCTGGGTGGGCGTGGCCAGGGTGGGCATGGCCTACCGGAACTTCCGGGAGGACCATTTTTTGCCTTCCCAAGGGTCCAGAGGCTTCCCTCAGGCCCCTGGGAGGGCGAAAATAGCCTCCCTCATGCTTTGGAGGCCCTCCGGAAGCCGGAAACAATCCTGTTTCCGGACTTCCAGAAGGCCCATTTTTCCCCCCCTCCCAGAGCCTCTGCGCAGACCCTGCACTTACCTGCATCAAAAATGGGCTGCGTGGTGATTCCTGGGAGGGGAGGGGTGGGTGGGGCAGGGCCATCCGGTCGGTTCAAATACCGGTTCAGCGAACTAGATGCCCCCTGCCTCTGAACCGTTTACAATGTCAGCATATTGCTCCCAACAGTCTGGCTTCCTCATTTTACTGACCTAGGACAGAAGGCTGAGACAATCTTGAGCAGTGATGGCAAACCTTTTAGAGACCAAGTACCCAAACTACAACCCAAAACCCACTATAAGAAAAACATGATAAATGCACTTTTATGCCCCTTGATTTTTTTTTTCCTGCTTTTGAAATATTACGTTTAGCAACAATAAAAAGAGAAACTTTTGTAATATTATTTCTCTCTTTTGCTCCCTCTCTCTCTTTCCCATCTCTTTCTCTCTCTCTCTCTCTCTCTCTCTCTCTCTCTCTCTCTCTCTCCCTCCCTCTCTCTCTCCCCCCCTCTCTTCCCTGGGGTGGTGGTGGGAAAAAACCCCTGAACTGGTGCTGGGTGGTGGGAATCTGATGCCCGGAGGCCGATTGGGCTGGGGCGATGGCAGGACTAGAGCCCAGGAGCAGTGCGCCGAAGACCAGCTGGCCCGCAGGGAGGTGGGGCATCGCCATACCGGCAACTCTGCAGGAAAAGCAATTGACATCCAGGAGGCAAGGGTGAGCCGAGATGACGCAGTGTCACATTGTTGCTCTGTGTGGTAATGGGCTCCAGGAGGAGGGGACCCCATCTCCCCCATTGTGAAGCATGCTAAATTTCACTGTGTTGCACAAGGCACTATGAGAGCAGTGGGCAGGCCGTGGAGGCAGCAACAGCAAATGTATCATGATGAAAGCAGAATGCTGTTTCTCACTTTTTTTTTTAGTCCTGCAAATAACGATGAGAAATGCAATGGAGAAACGCGATGGAGCTGGCCTGGGGTGACGGCGCATGTGCCCACAGAGAGGGTTCTGAATGCCACCTCTGGCATGTCTGCCACAGGTTCACCACTACTGATCTTGAGCCTATCAGATCAAATTCCAGACTGTGGGCAAAGTTAGCCTGCAATACTGCATTTTAACCACGGCGCCACCCCAGCTCATTAATAATAGTGTTTACAACTAGATTGTATGTATTTTATACTAGCTGAAAGCACTTATTTTGTATCTTTTGTTTATTTCATACACTATGCAAGTATTCATTAATTCATTTATTCAAGCATTCATTCTTTCCACTACCCTGAATTATTTTGCAACCCTTTTATTTGGAGTGGGTAAATTGATGCTTCTTAGAATAACCCTAAGAGCGAGTATGAGATGGGTTAGAGACATTATGTAGTAAGGCTTAGTTTTGACTCCATCCATACAAACGGTCATTGGAAGGTAACATGTCTGAGAACTCATTCTGATTCAAGACCTAGTTTAGTGGATTTAACTAAAATCAGATGGATTACAGCCCAAGGCTCTGAAGAAACTGGCAGACGAGATCTCAGAATCACTGAACTATAACTTTCAAAGATCCTGGAGCACCGGGGAACTGCCAGATGACTGGAAAAGAACTGATGTAGGAAAAAAGGAAAAAATTAGATCCAGGAAACTACAGACCCATTAGCTGACCTCAATACCAGGAAAGATTCTGGAAAAGATAATCAAGCAACAAATCAGAAAACACCTAGAAGCAAACAAAGTAATAACCAAAAGCCAACATGAGTTTGTCAAAAACAAATCATGCCAACTAATCTTATTGCATTCTTTGACAAAGTGACAAAATTAGTGGATCAGAGGAATGCTGTCGATATAATTTACTTGGACTTCATAAGGTATATGATAAAGTAGACCATAACCTACTACTTGATAAAATAGAAAAATGTGGTTTAGACAGCATCACCACCAGATGGATTCGTAACTGGCTGACCAACTGCACTCAATGTGTAGTCCTCAATGGAACTGCATCTACATGGAGGGAAGTATGCAGTGGAGTACCCAAAGGCTCTGTTTTAGGCCCAGTACTCTTCAACATCATCATCAATCATTTGGACAAGGGGATAGATGGGGAACTCATCAGATTTGCAGATGACACCAAACTAGCAGGAATAGCCAATGCTCCAGAAGATAGGCTTAAGATACAGAGGGATCTTGACAGACTTGAACATTGGGCGCTATCTAACAAAATGAAATTCGATGGTGAAAAAAAGTGAGGTTCTACATTTAGGCAAGAAAAACAAAATACACAGGCACAGTATATGTGGTAGCTTGCTCAACAGTAGTAACTGTGAGAGGGATCTAGGAATCCTAGTGGACAACCATTTGAATATGAACCAGCAGCGTGCAGCAGCTGCCAAAAAAGCCAACACAGTTCTAGGCTGCATAAACACAGGGATAGAATCAAGATCACATGAAGTGTTAATACCACTTTATAATGCCTTGGTAAGGCCATACTTGGAATACTGCATTCAGTTTTGGTCACCAAGATGTAAAACAGATATGGAGACTCTAGAAAGAGGGCAGAGAAGAGCAACGAAGATAATTAGGGGACTGGAGGCTAAAACATATGAAGAACTTTTGCAGGAATTGGGTATGTCTAGTTTGATGAAAAGAAGGACTAGGGGTGACATGATAGCAGTGTTCCAATATCTCAGGGGCTGCCACAAAGAAGAGGGAGGCAAGTTATTCTCCAAAGCACCTGAGGGCAGGACAAGAAGCAATGGATAGAAACTAATCAAGGAGAGAAGCAACCTAGAACCAAGGAGAAATTTCCTAGCAGTTAGAACAATTAATCAGTGGAACAACTTGCCTCCAGAAGTTGTGAATGCTCCAACACTGGAAGTTTTTAAGAAGAGATTGGATAACCATTTGTCTGAAGTGGTGTAGGATTTCCTGCCTAAGCAGGGGATTGGATTAGAAGACTACCCGTTGAGCTCCGGCTGGCCCCCGATCTCTCCTCTTTCCGGCGTGATCTAAAAACCTGGTTGTTCTTACAGGCTGGGCTGGACTGACCTCCTGTGGGGGAGGGTGGGATTTTAATTGGGTTTTTACTGTTGGATTTGGCTTGTTAGGATTAATCTTTTTTAAATTATTAATCGTTCTATGTTTTTATCTGTGAGCCGCCCCGAGTCCTTTCGGAGAGTGGCGGCATACAAGTCAAATAAAATAAATAAATAAAATAAGACCTCTAAGGTCCCTTCCAACTCTGTTATTCTAACTAAGGGAAGTAATAGCCTAGATGGGCATTCTTCCTGTTCATCCTATAACCTGCATTCATGGTTGCATCCTGCTTGTCCATCTGCATACAGTTCTTGCCCTTGAAGCTCCTCCGTCCTCTACCATCAGGAGGTATCACGTGAGAGATTGGCAAGAACCTTTCATGTCTGAGACTTATCTGGAGGGATGGAGAATGGCCTTGGTAGTGCAGGCTGTTAAATGCCTAGCACTTAATTCCAGCTGCCTGCAATTAGTGCAGGCTTGAATCCCACCAGGCTCAAGGTTGACTCAGCCTTCCATCCTCTCGGGGTAGGTAAATTGAGGACCCAAGATTGTTGGGGGCAATAAGCTGACTTTGTAAAAATGCTGCTTAGTAATAAGCAGGCATACACAATGGAATGAAGGCTATTGCTGAGCGCATTGGGTTGCGCTCCAAAAATTGTAAGCCGCCCTGAGTCTCCGGAGAAGGGCAGCATATAAATATGAATTAATTAATTAATTAAATAAATAAATAAATAAATAAATAAAAATGGCCAATTTAGTGATACAAAATTGTGGCCATAGGATGCAGAACGACCAATGTGGTTTAGGGCAGTTTTTAGTTTGGGACTTTTCAATAAGGTACTAATTTTTTATTTTCCAGGACTGTCACCACTGTTGTGTTATTCATATATCAGAGCTTAAACTCACTTGGTATCTAAACTTGTTTTTATTATCCAAAACTGCTTAAGTAGTCTAGTCTTTCCTTACACAGTCTAATACAGTTTTGTATTGTCTGTGTGTGTGTGGAGAGATATACTAGAAACTCCATTAATAATGAAAAAAGTGGTGATTCAATGCTAGGATTCAAGCTGTACAAAAAAAAATTGTGCATCCCTGTTTCCCATCTTTACATTATGGTGGACCAGGAAGCTGTTAGTTTCTCAGAGAGAGCAGTGGCAGCATCGCTGCAGAGTTATTCTAATGGGTCATTCTCCTTCTGATTTTGCCAGCACTTGGATCTCAACCAAGTATGAATCGGCGTTCCCAAGTATGACAGCATGTAAGTGCATTTACAGAACAGTTTTGCTGTTTGCCTTCAGTCTGGAGATGAACAAATCATGAGTTTTGCTAAAATAAAAAAATAATGCCTTTCAAATCATGATTCACTAATACTGAAAACTATGCACAAAGTAAATAAGGAAGGTAAACCCTACTCTTAAAACATTATCAAAAGAGAAAGGTTGTATCTGCCTGAATAATGTAATTCAGTGTCCTGATTATCTACTTAGGAAGGGGGCATACTGTGTGCTGGAAAAACAGAGATGAGTGACTGGCTAAGGGATTCTGAATGCTTCTTCTAGCTAGCTACTTTTCCTTTCAAAATCTTCTCCTGGGCTACTTTGCCAGATGAGATTCCAGGCTTAACTTCCCTTCCTTAAACTTAAAAAAAGAAAGAAAGAAATTTTCAGAAGGAAAGTAGCCAGCAAAACAAAAGTTAAGCCTCTTCCAGTATCCTCTTGCTTGTGATAGGTTCTATTTTGGGGTTCCCAAATTCAACTCTGCAACCTCCCATCTCCAAATCCCCAGCTACAACATTTTGAATCCAAAAGAGATGTTCCTCACATAAATTTTCCTTACTGAAGTATGCTTTAAGCCTTCTAAAAATTATTTTCCCTCCATGGTTTAAAACCAGAGCATGGCTTTAAAAAGAAACAATTTGGCAAGCACGCCAGGTTGGAAGCCTCAAAGCATATCATAACTAAGCTGATGACCATGTTATGCCGAAAGCAACGAAAGAGTGAATGTCAGAGTTCAACATTCTTCTTGCACCCTCTCTAGGTAGAAAGGCCATGCAAAATATATCAATAGCTTGCTTCACCAGCCCCACCCCACAAAAGAAAGGCCAGTGTTTCATTCCATGCTAGTCCAGGAATTTAAAAAGAGGCACAACCTCAGTGGTTACTCGGAAAGCGGCTGCTTCACAAAGCTGCTATGGTTAAACCTGTCAGAATTCATGAGTAAACAGAATGTGAGTCCAGACGCTTTACTGCAGGGGAAAATAAATTGTTTTTTTTTCTCCAAGATAAAAAGAAAGACGTTTGCTTGGGGCAATATGGAATATAATTTGCAACTGTTCCACATTAGCCGCAACATTCTTCTTTTCTACCACCTTTTTTTTTTAATTCAGCGAAGAGTTTCAGCTCCACAGTGCACATTGGGAGTCTCCAAACTGGAAATAATTAAAATACAGATTTCATTTATAGTGGACGTTATGTGAGTTGAAATAAAGATTGCCAAGGTTTCCTGAGTAGATGATTTAATGATGTGTTCTGCATTTCCTGAATTTTCCACATTTTAACTGCCTTTGTGTTTGATTTGGAGAAGAAGGGGGGATATTAAAAGCCCTGGAGGCTAAAACCTTAAAGATCTAGCTCAGGGAGAGATTTTTCAAGCTACATGGTAAGAGCGAAGGGGAAGTTTTATTCACAAAATGAAAAATGTATCTCTTATGTTGGAGAGTTGTTCCTGTAACTAAAAATCATTGAAAGCTAGGATATTTTTATCTGACAGTGATGGCTGACTTCAGTGTTTGTTCAGAACATCTGAATGGTACTAGGGAAACTTTGGATGACCAAATTTAGACTTAATTCTACAATGAGATTAATTCATTAATTCTACATGCATAGAATTAACTCCATGCTCTTGTTGTATTTAGGGCTGGCTCAGCTGCACTACAGGGGCAATCATTCTAAAGAGAGCCAAAATAATGAAGCTTAGTATTTTAAAGTGATAACAAACCTAGGTCAAAGTGATGCTCTAACTTTGAGTCTGAATTAATGAACACTACAATGGTCTGGAAGTCTGCTTGCTTTGGTTTATTGCAGTGTTTGGAAAGCCAAATATTTAAGTATCCATTTAGATTAGTTTTCACCAATGTGTTAGGCTCCTTGCGTCTTAGAGCAGTTTACAAGTTTCATAATTACAAAACAGTGTAGTCTAGCTGCATGGATTGGAATTACTGGAGTTGTAATCCAATAACTTGGAATAAATTTTCCTGAGACCATCCTTGCTATATATGTTCACCTGGAAAGAGACAGAACCAATTAAGACACTAAGCTTGCTTGCAAGGAATTTGTGGCTGTGATGATTTCCAAAATTTTGCATGTTTTTGGAGAGGATTTATAGGATAAAATTCTCATCCCATGCCACCCCAAGCCACACACTATGTGCTGTACAGTATATACAATTCTCTAATGAAAATCAGAGAACTAAATGTCTGAGTGAAAAGTAAACAAGAGAAGGGGCATGCATTTGTAGCTGCAGGTGCACTTCTGGGAAAGGTAATTGGGGGATGGAGGGAGTATTCAGCTCCTTCGTAGGTTGACAATCTAGAAACTCTCCAAGATCCTTGAAGAGTTCTAAAAGACAAGGAAAGCCTCCTCATTTTGTGCACATTGGTTTATTAAAAAGTATCTAATGTGAGATACTACACTTGATCTTAGCCAAAAGGCCAAGAAGTGATAAGAGATATTTATCTTCCACATTCTCAATCACTGATACAGAGACTTTGGTATAAGATTGGAACAACAGGCGGAGTTGTCTTTGGCTGTGGTTGTGGTTGTGATTTACTGCTTTCCTCTTTTCCTTGTAGCCTTTTGAATCACTTCTCATACTTCTTTTGGCAAGGGCCACCCAGCACTCAAGAAGCTTAGGAGAAGAAAGTATCAGAAAATCAATTTTTGTTCTTTCTAGTTAAGCCAACCTTTCTAATATTACTTTAGACCCAATCCAAAGAAATACAGGAGAAAGGAGCAAATACACTACTACACTTAAACTCTTTTAGATTGGACAGAGCAGAGAGAACATTCACAATTCAGTAGACTGAATTCAACTGCAGGGACATTTTCTCTTATCCTCCAAATCCTCGTAAGGTTTTTCATACAGCATATGAAACAAATACAAATTACTGTATTAAAAGCTGACCAGTTAGGCATCTTTGCATTAACTGATAAATCAGCTAGTAAAAGCCAAATTTCAGTTTGTTAATATCCCCACTAAAATTAGTTTTTGTTTAACCTTTATGCAGACATTAGCTAACATAGATGCTCCCCTCTCAACTCCTGATCAATGCACTAGATGGCAGCATTGCAGAGGAGCTGTGTTTACTCTAACAAAAGAGAAATAAACTTATGATTTTTCATAGACTATGTGCTGTCCAGCCAGCTATAGTTAATGGGATTTGGGATAGTTACTTAGGAATTGGGAGCTGTCCCTTTAAGGGAATGCATCATGGTAAATGTAGTTAAGGTATCCTGGGAAATGTAGTACATGTCATGTGGCCACATCTGATTGGTCACTGAATTGACCCTTGGTGGGTCGGTGGAGGTTTCTTCATTCTTGTCTGAACATAGCCTCATGGTAGTATGGCTACCCCCTGCCTCTACGACTATGGGATGAGGTAACCATATTTTTACCTATAAAGACAGACATATAAAGGGTTGGACATTAAGAAGATGAGGATGCCTGATGAACCAATAAAAAAGACTTTGTAGTTTATCTATCTGTTTTGTACAAGACAGAATAGTAAAAAGATGGGAAGATCTGAAATCCCTGAGTAGAATGATGATTTGTCTGTCTGAATTCCTGCAATCCCAAAGGTAAAATGATGATCTGGATTCCCTCAGTATAAAGTCAGTTAATTTGGACTCTTAAAAGTAAAGAATTATTGCTGTATCGGAATCCCTGTTAAGATTAAAAGTAATTTGGATTTTGTAATAAAGCAAAGTAATATTGAAGCCAGGAGTGCATGCTATTCCTTTGTACCTCAAACCTCATCGTGGCTGCAGGAAGGGGCCAAATTCCCCCCCCCTTCAGCAAGAGAAGCTTCTCTGTCTCGGATTACATCTGCTAGCTCAAAAGGAACTAAATTAGCAGGGAGGGGGAAGATTTCCCCCCCTTCTCCTTTTACACAAGAGACTTTCAAACATCCTATTCTCTGGCTTAATCTGCAACTTCCCATTGTTGACTAAAGTAATGAAGCAGTTTGAGTGAGGTTTAGAAACGTTTTCTCTGTTTAACTGTAAAACCTGTGTAAGTTTGCTGAAACTGCATTTCTCCAACTCTCAGAGGCAATAAAAGAGGCCTCTGCATTTTACAACCTGGTCTCTAAGCAACATGGTTGTAAAAATTTCTCCTGCCAGAGCCACGGGCACATTCCTCCCCCCGAAGAGGGAAATTTAATGCCAGCAAGAGTTTTAAACACAAAGAAGCAGTTTGCCTCTCTAGCTAATGACAGAACTAGAAGATTTTTCTCTTTACTGAACATTAAAATGTTTATGCAATGGATTACAGTATTCCATATCTTTAATAACCTTTCTTTCCAATCTAATCTGCTACCATTCAACTGCCAGCCTATAGCACCATCTGGTGGTCAAGTAGAAATTTCACAGAGAATTCAAAAAAAATTTTTTTTAAACTGGCCTGTAATGAAGTTGCAGGAAGTTTCCCAAATTTAACCAGTTTTTAACTAATGAAAATTCCATTTTTTGTAATTATTATGGAAACATTAAGCAACTTAATGCAAGGTTCCAGTACTACCTTCAGCCTAACCTGTGCTTAGCAACAGTGTCTTCCAGATCTAGCAAGCAACACTAACAAGCAACCCTGCATTTTGCTCTCATGTCTTCAGACTCAGCAACAACGCCCTCTATAGCACCCACTTGTGTTGCAAGCACACACCGAACTCTAAAAGCAGCCATATTGTGCAGCACCACCTACGTGCTCTTGTACAAGACAAAATAGACTACAAACTGCAGTTCAGTTTGTGGTCTTTGGATTTTTTTAAAAAATGTTTTTGTGTCAAAAAAGCTGCAATCCACATTTTAAATTAACTGACTTGCAGGTATCAGATTCAATCATTATTGAGAGCCCTAGACAGCATTTTCCCATCTGCATTCAAGGCTCATAAAGTGATGTATGTAGACAGTAAAAATTAAATTCATGACACAAACACAATGAAAGCCACAATGAAAAAAATGTTATTAAACCTCTGCTACCTAGTTATTGTTTGATCACACTACCAACTTGGGCTATAAAACTCTGGAGAACCACCAGATGATAGGGAAAAAGTTAACTTTCCCTACATCTTTGCTGCTATCTTGAGAAAAGCAACAGAAATTATCTTGCAGCAGTTATGTAGAAAGGGTTATGAAAACAAAAACATGTTTAAAGCCCAGGAAATAGACAAAGCGTGAGAAAGAAGTTCAAACAGACTCTACCCTAATTCACAGGGGAGAGAGGGAAAGGAAAACACCGTCCGACTTTCTAGGTTCTGTTATAATAGCCTAGCTCCATAAAACATAACTTCACTGAAGCTTGTGAAGTCTGCTTCTTCACTAGGCCTACCTCAAAGGGCTGGACTATAGTCACTTGCCACCCCAGAGGCTGACACTCCAGAATTTGTATTTGTATTTTTGCTTTTATTTACTTATGACAAACATACCCATTGTATTATCCCTTCATAGTCTATACTTGTAAGGAACTTATTCATAAGCCACAAGTAACACCAGGTCTTCCATTTCATTGAGTAATTGGACCATACATTCCATATATATGTTAGGTATCAAAATAATAGTGTATGGGCATCTGAAAATATTAAAACCTGTATCAAATTACTATATATAATTATATATAATTATATAGTATAATATATAATGCTGCTTAGGAAATAAGCAGACAAGATAGGCAGGGCTCCCCAGTGGCTTAAGGGCCACAGAAAGAACCTTAGGAAGGATCTGCCCTAATTGTTCAGATGGCTAAAAGTGATGGCAGGAAGTTTATGCTTTCAGATTTTCAAGATTCTGTTAATGTAGTCTTACAATAAGTTCTTCTAGTTGTGTTTCCTGTCTGGTTTACCTGGGAGGATTGACAGGACATTGCAAAAACATATGTTTGAACAAAGCCCTATTCTCGTTGCATCAACAACAATATAATGATCTTTCCTTTTCTGTAGAAATGCAGTAGGCCCATTAAATCCAAAATATTCTTTTTTATTGAATAAGCTATAGTTTTGTTAAAATTTACTGAAGTTTCTGACAGAGATTTTGTCACTGTTTAAATAAAATGAACATCTCTGGTTTCTCATTCCATTCAACGTTATTTATTATTTATCTACTTGGCCAGATTCTGATTATATCAAAAGTAACCAAATGAGGATGGTGAAGCTCCTGAAAAGCTTTCTGTAAACAGTAAACAGAGTTGGAAGGGACCTTGTAGTCATCTTCTAGTCCAATCCCCCAGCCAAGAGCAGACCCTACATCATTTCTGACAGATGGCAGTCCAGTCTCTTCTTGAAAACCTCCAGTGATGAAGCTCCCACAACTTCCAAAGGCAAGGTGTTCAATTGGTTGATTGTTCTCACTATCAGAAAACTTCTCCTTATTTCTAAGTTGAATCTCTCCTTGATCAGTTTCCATCCATTACTCCTTGTCTGGCCTTTGGGTGCTTTGTTCCAATTTAGCAATGATCAGCATACTAGTCCTGATGAAACAACCTAGGTATTTGCTCTGGAATTTGAAAACAAGGTTTCCTAATTATTCTAAAAGCAAGTGGCCAGATCAGAATGCATTTTCCTAAATCAGCCACAACTTTTCAGGCTTATACAGAAGACTTAACAAAGCTGTGCATCCTTTAATGAATAGTAGTTGGGCCCTGAAGCACTTCCAAATCACTTTCAAAGTATGCCCCGCCTTAGAATATATTGCATTTTGCACAGAAAGCTATAAATCTCTGAATTTACGGGGCAAATTAAAATATACATAGACAAACTAAAATTAATGGCTGGCATGCAAAAATTAAAACACGCAAAGTTAACCCCTCTTTAACTCTTAGAAAAGCTATGATATGAATGATCAAATAAAATAATTATGGATATAAAATTTAGATCAGTGCTCCCACTTGGCAAAGCCTAAACCAGTTGCCAATGCCAGAATTTGGGGAGGCCTTTTTAGTTCATTGAAGGTGAGATTTCAAAATCCTTCATAAAACTCTGGTTTCAATGTGTCGCTTTTACTGCACTGCAAAAGGCTTGAGCATCACTGAAGGGATGCAGAGCTGTGCCATTCATCCCCCATAAATTGTTCTTTGTGCTGCATGTGCTTGTGACATGTATGGGAGGGAAGAGGAAACCAGCATGGCCCTTGAGAGGGATCAGCCTGATTGCAGTCTTTTGAATGAATGGTGAAATTGTGATGAAAAATAGGTATATATTTATGGACTCAATGGAATAACTTATCCTGCTTAGTTGTCTTACCGTGTTTCCCCGAAAATAAGACACTGTCTTATATTTTTTTTGGCTCCCAAAAACACACTAGGTCTTATTTTCAGGGTAGGTCTTATATATTCATGGTGCCAAATAATGGGTGTGAGTGTGTAGGGGGGGTGTTTCGCAGGTGCACGGTTGCTCCCTGAAAAGTCTTCCTGGAACTGGAGATTTACACTAGGTCTTATTTTCGGGGTAGGTCTTATATTAGGGCAGGTTTAGAAAATAGTGCTAGGTCTTACTTTCGGGGTTGGTCTTATTTTCGGGGAAACACGGTATTAACAACTGCCCTCATATTTTTAAATGTGTGTACTTGTGCATATGTTTGTCTTTTTTGTAATGGTTTTCCATGTCATCGGTATATCTCTTCACATTTTATTATGTCAATAGACGTGGGTGGCTTGTAGTACACCAGACAGTTCCAATCCCCTCCAGAACATTAGGGGAAAAGTGATGATTGGCTTTGTCATGGGGAACAGTCATGTTCCCCTGCATCTAAAATTAAATTGTCATTTTAGGGCACTGACACTGTTCTCAGAAAGGCTAAAACAAGGCAGCTGGCAGCTCCAGGTTTGGTTGACCAACCATCATTGCTAAAGAGGAAGGAGAGGGCAGTGTCTATGGAGGAGTGGGGAATCCATAGCTCGCTCATTGAGCATCACCCATACAACCTCATTGGCACTACCCCCCCCCCATCTTAGAATGGACCACTGAAAATTGTGAGCAAAATTGTTGGGTTTTAGCAGTGCTGTTTATCTGTGCCTGCGCATTTTCATGTGTTTGGGGAGGATTAAAAGGTGGGAATGGAAATGGGAGACCTAAGGGATCAAACAACTGTCATGTCCACCCTTCACCCTCCCCAAACTTTATGAAGAAAGGCCATAAATCAGTCCATAAAATAGGAATTTAATGTAAGGGCTTGAGAGGCTTGTGGTGGGAATGGATTCATTTTCCACAGGACCCTCACATTTAAAGTCATGAAGTTAAAGCAAAAAACTAGCTTAAAATGTTAAGTCCAGATCTTCAGGTTATATTTGTATCTCTCGGGATAGCTTCCTATAGCTCACTGGAAAATGAGACCTTCTCCACCATTTTCCCTTCTCCTTCCTGGTTTTCCCCAACACCTGTCTGGCAGTGCCCCTTGCCAACCAGGTTCTTCTGTAGGCCAACTATATTATGTGTTGTATATTACTACTACTGCAATTTTCAGGCCCAAGCAGTCCACAAGTTAACCCAAGTACAAAATCCACATGAGCAAGCTACTTACATATCTATCATGTCAGACAGAAGAAATGAGCAAATTAATTTTATTTTACTTTTTCTAATGTACTAAAGAACAGGAAAAATGACAGAGACAGTGTGCATTACTGCTTTTTAAAATGTTTTTATTCTGCTTTATTATTTTTTTATAAATAAGGCAAGGAACATACATAATACTTCCTCCTCCTCCTATTTTCCCCAGAACAACACTCCTGTGAGGTGGGTTGGGCTTGGCCAACTTCAATGCTTTAGACAGGACTAGAACTCACAGCCTCCTGATTTCCAGGTCAGTACCTTAACCACTATATCGAATTGGCTCTAATATAAGCATGGATATCATTGTTGTTGTTAGTTGTGAAGTCGTGTCAACCCATTGCGACCCCATGGACAATGTTCCTCCAGGCCTTCCTGTCATCAACCATCTTCTGGAGTCCATTTAAGCTCACGCCTACTGCTTCAGTGACTCCATCCAGCCACCTCATTCTCTGTTGTCCCTAATACTGTCGTTACCAATACTGATATAAAAGCAAGATTTTTGGGTGAGATGCCCATTCCCTTCCACTAGGCAGAATTTGTATATTGGCCCATGCAGGTACAGCAAGAAAAAAATATCCTGGAAAAGCAAAGACATCTTCTAAATCAGCTGTAAACCTTTAGAAAGATGTCAGATGAAAATCTTATTAAACTTTCCCCAAAGTAGAATTTCTCCAGAGGAACCACATAAAGCTCAAGAATAATAGTACTGGTTCAATTATTGTACTATTTCAATTGATTGATTGATTGATTGATTGATTGATATAATTAAACTGCCTTTTATACTCATTTGCTTTCCAAAAACTGCCTCCGAAAATGCCATTTAAATGACAAGTGTGGCTTTGAATCAGAAAAAAATTGTGCTGCTCTAACACTGGAGTTTTCACTCCTCAAGAGGGAACACTAAACAATGACATATCCAGAATAAATAAAGATCCCGCCAGTAGATTTAACTCTCGGGAGAGTCACTCTCTCTTTTTCCTCTATTTTACTTGGGGGAACAGAGGAATGGATTAAGTTGAAAAAAGAGCCTGAAGTGAGTACACACATACACACACAATTCTAAGAGAAAGAATAGGATGGTGATAACACTTGAACTGAGACTCTCTCAGAAATTATATGAGTATTTGGAAAAGCAAGGTTTGGGGAGTGGGAAAAACTACCCTGCAGCACTGTTCTCTTCTCAGTTACCCATCTGTCTGTTCTTCTCTAGAAACAGCACCGCCTGAGAGAACATATTTTATTATTTTATTTTATTAAAGGGTTTTCACTGTGTGGCCGTGGTCTCTGTAATTAAAAAAATAAAGGATGAAGAACAATGACTCAAGCCTCTCTCACCCTGCAGCAGAAACTGTCTCGATCGTGTTGGATAGGACTTGATCCTGTGATGAATAACTCACATTTTTTTAAAGTTCTTCCTACCCCCATTATTACCCTAGGGCTTGAGAAGAAGTGTGAGCAAGGGCTTGCTACAGTCAAAAGATTAAAAAGAAACATGTGGAACAAGATGTTTCTACTGAATTGTGGTACTCTCAGTGTAAGGATTTTTTGGTCTGGTCTGGGAGACACTCTGATTACTGCCCCTAAAAGGGGCATCCAAGTATATCCTCCGTATGTATTTTGAGATGTTTGTAATGATAGAATATCAAGAGTTGGAAGTAATGTTGAAGGGCTTCTAATCCAACCCCCTGCTCAAGCAGGAGACCTTAGGAGACATGTGGCTGTCTTCGTCGTCTTCTTCATCAGTTTGCTTCATCTCTGTTGACATGGTCAACTTGGTGCATCTTGCATTAAGGAAGAGAAAAGAAAGAAAGAAAGAAAGAAGAAGGGAGAGGAAGAGAAAGAAGGAAGAAAGAAAGAAAGAGAAAGAAAGAAAGAAAGAAAGAAAGAAAGAAAGGGAGAGGGAGGGAGGGAGGAAGAGAAAGAAGGAAGAAAGGAAAGAAAGAAAGAAAGAAAGAAAGAAAGAAAGAAAGAAAGAAAAAGAAAGAGAAAGACCATGTCCCTGGTTTTTTTTTTCTTTGGTTAAAGAATGTTAATTGCCAGATGTGGAGTTTCCTGACACAAATTAATTTATTTCATTAATTTAATTTGGCATATGCTTCTCATTAAAATAAATTCAAAGAAGTTCAAGTACTTTCCAAGCTAAAAGTCCAACCCCAGACTGAATTAAGTAGTTCTTTCACAGTCCTTTCAAAAAATATGAAAGGACAATTAGCATTAATTTGATTTTTTGTTTGTTTGGTTAGTATTATATTCTAATTCCACTTATTTATTAGTTAAATGAGCCCTCTGTATTTTTCATTTATATTGTCTGAAGGTTAAATTAATGGTAAAAAATGTATTTACCATATTAATAAAGATGTGACATTAAAGAAGAATAGAAAGAATAAATTATAATGGATTTTTTAACAAATATAGAAATATGGAAAAAGGCTCTTTGAAGAAGGAAGGTTATTGTGCAGAAAATAGCAGGAGGAAAGAATATTAGATATGCTCATTGCCATGATTTATTAAAATAATAAAAATGGGATAAACAAATCTAAAAAAAGATAAAAACTGAATTCAGGATGGAACAGTATTACTTTCTAATTTACTGCCTTCCAAATGGAGTTTTTTCTCTTCCCATAGTCTCACTATGAATTTAGTCCTGAACTGATTTAATGACACATCAGAATCAGAGGTGGTATTCAGCAGGCTCTGACCCGTTCTGGAGAACCAGTAGTGGAAATTTTGAGTAGTTCAGAGAACTGGCAAATACCACCTGTGACTGGAAATTTTACAGTATCCTTCCTCTGCCATGCCCACCAAGCCATGCCCACAGAACCGGTAGTAAAAAAATTTGAATCCCACCACTGATCAGAATGAGGAATCTGTGAAAAGATCATTCTATTGTTTGGAGTGACAGTAATGGTGAAATATTTTCAGGTCTAATATAGAGACCTTTACCATAGGGTTACCATATATGGAGAGACTGACCACTAGGTGGCAGAAAAGAGTAAAGTTGTCTTTATCTCTTTGTGGCCACCTAGTGATCATCTGGATTGTTTTCACCCTATTATACTAAGTCATCCTGAACTGTTGACAATGTATTTTCATATCTTAATACAATAGTTTTCATTATGATTCTCCTTTGTTGCAATTTTTCTCCAGGTGACAAAAATGTCTGTCACCTGGAAAAACAGATTTAAGTGTTTCAGTTTCATAAAGTTCCATAGCCTGTACTTCAAATCTATTATAATATTTCATAGGGAACTTGAGTAACTCTTTCCCACAGATATAATTTCTGATGAGAGATTTCTGTAGTAATAAAGAATTTGTGCAAGAATGTTAATCAGGTGGATTCACTAGAAATACTTTTATATATTCTACATCATATATGTAGGAAAGTAAATATTTGGGATTTAATTCCCTACAGGTGAAACTCTCATAGTTTCTATTTCATAGACCAAAATTTATTAACTGTATCCCATATTTTATGTGCCCAGGCATCATACCAAAATTATAGTTTAATATAAAACAAAATAATATAAAACAAAATTTATTTATTTAACAAAGTGAATACATATATAAATTACAGGAAGCAACAAAAATAACATAAAGCAAAAAGCAAAAGAAATTGTGTCTATATTTTTGTGTAATAAATAAATTCATTAGCAATAATAATATAAAAATTAGCTCCACTACTAAATATCTATTAATAGGATGAACTAAAATCTGTAACCCCAAATTGATAATACTTATGGGATTAGGTGGTATTTCTACCTCCTCACATTTTATAGCTCCTGCGACATAGTCTAATTGTATAGTTGTGGTCCTTAGAGTTATTAATTGTTTAACAGTATTCATTCTCCTTTATTTGTGACATATATGACAACTTCATCAATTTTGATCAACTCATGCATTTTTAAATAAAAATCACCAATTAAGATAATCCAATGAAAAGAAAAAAATAATAACTAAGGCACTATATGACAATTCCATAATAAGCTAAAATGTTTATTGGGATTCCCTAATTTCCTGGTCCTTATGTTGGAGGGTAGAAGGAAAGGCCAGGTTTTAGCAGCCTGCCAGAAGGCCAAGAAGGTTTATATGTAAATAAGAGTAATTTATATAAATGACAATATAAAAGTGAGAGTAATAAGTGGAAATGCTTGCCTTTCATTAACTCTTTAGCCTTCATTCTCCTTTCAGGGTATCCCAGACACATACTTAAAAAAAAGTCTCAATAATTACTTCAGACTTTATGCAAGCACGTCACCTCTCTGCTGTTCATTAAAGCTCCCTTTGTTTTTTTCAAGATGCCACGCAGGCCTGCAAAAAGATGCCACTGCTTAAAAACCACATTGGCTTAATGAAGCCCTGATTATATCTTAATTAATCCTTTAACCCAGATTGTATGAAAGGCTGAAAAAGTTAGTCTGCTTTAATGAGCAGCTGAAAAGTTCAGAACTGTGTGAACTCTGAAGCACATTTAGTTTTCAAAACATACCAAACCTGATTCATTATCTTAAAATATTCTACATCAGAACAGATTTTCAAAAGATCAGTATAAAAAAAGTTGACTACAGTTGCTGATAAATTGTTTTTCTTTATATCTTTTTTAGGAATCATGTTTGAAAATTTTTGAAATGTTAAGTTTCTGGGCTAGAGAAGTCGAACTAAAATCCAATCCAATATAGAACATAATAATGCAAACATGCTTCTGTACGCCCATTTAAATAGAAGTCGTATTCAATATGTAATTCAATTCTTTAATATTTCAGTTTCAAATTTTCTTTTGAATATGACTGGTTTCCTTAATAATGGAATATAAAAAAATAATAACCATAAATATAAAAGACAAACCATAAATATAAAGAGAATCGGGCCACACGCACACTTTTTCCACTATTCTTTGACTCCTTTCTTTGTAAATTCGTAACTGCTGGAAATTTTCCTATTATGTTTCTTTTCACCCTGATTAAATTTTCTGTAATATTAACATTCTGTTCATCTTTCTGAAGCCATTTGTGCTTCTTGTATGTTACTAAATAGAAAATTTTAAAACAGTGAATTATAAAAGTCACTGAAAACCATACCATAAGCAGCCAAATACTCCACATGCCTGATATAATAATGTTAAAGTTTCTAATAATCTCAGAAATATAATATCTCATATTTTTTCAAACTTTCTCCAATCACAGACCACTGAATAAGCATTTTTTTAAAAAGGAGGGACTGCCAATAAGCGAACAATATTTCCTTACCTTTTCATTTGTAAGAGTATGGACAGCCATGTTTTTCAGTGAATCAAATAATGATAATAGCTCCATTTGCACATGCCTTCCCATCCTCTTCATTTTTAAAGGCTTTAAAATATATTGTACCATAAAGAACAAAAACAGAAGACTGAAGACTGATATTTTGAGGCAGGGCTGAGGCAAGTAGGCCTTGGACTTGTTATTTGGCTAACAGTGAAAGTGTCCAGGGCTGAAATGGCAAGTTAGGAACTGGCCAGAATGCAGAGAGACTGTGGAGAACCACCTTGAGACCTCCATCTGGAGAATCATTGTTATTCACGCCTCAGAAAGAATTGGCAGACATTGTTTCATGGCTACATCGTGTACAAAATGGGCTCTTCATTTTCTGTCCTGAAAAGAAGTGGGCTTCTCCTTTGTTGTCTTTATTACTCATGTCTTCTGGATGCATATGTTAGCATCCAGAAATATTAGCACTGCAATATTGCCTACATATTAAACATTTATGGGGTGGGTGACTCTGTTTTGATAAATCTAATCTGGTTTTGATGAATTAATTTATTTTGAAGATACATGGTTTCCATTTCAGAAATTTGAAATAGATCTGCTCAGCATCTTCTCTGGTGGTAAATGCCCATAATCCCTAGTAACTTTAACAGGGCAAATCTAGTCATTTCTCCATTTTCTTTGTCAGCAAATATATTCAATATATGGCAACATTATGTTAATATAAACCAGAACTAGCAGTTACCAGATAACAAATATTTGATAGTAAATATCATAAACAGAGCAATTCAAAGGATGTCCCAGCTTACATTTATTTTGTTCCATTAGCTAGGGTTTCCTGATGTTGTTCAGGTTTTGCTTTGGGGCCCTATAACATCTGGAAGTATCTTCCCATTCAGATTAGGAGGAAAAATCTAGTTGTCTAAGTTGTTTGCTAATTCTGAAATGTTATAAATAAATCATTCTCATTTCTTGTGTGTTTTTTCATGAAATGTATTCAATAAATTGAAATGCCCTTAATCGGGTATTTAATTCATAGATTATTATGGGACAGTGTGGGATCTTCAGGGTGTAGATCAAGGAGAAAGTAGGAAGATATAAAGATGGGAATAAACAGATCAAAGGACCTCTTAAATAAGCAGATTCAAGAGAGATTGTATAAATTGACCAAATAGTCCTCATACCTAGTTTTTAGAAAATTTCAATGGCTAATGCCCACTGGATATGATTTGGCTATTGGTGGGGAAACAGAACGATTATGCTTCATTAAGGTTTCTGGTATCACTCTATATTTCAAACACTAGTTTTAGGCACATCTTTAAGCCAAACTACACTTTTTTTAAAGACAAAGTTAGTAGGGCACATCTTTCTTTTTAAGACTGAAGGACAGGAATATATTTTGACAAGCATAATCTGGATATACTGCACTGGTGAGGCCATGCTTGGAGTACTGCATCCAGTTTTGGTCACCCCAATACAAAAAAGATGTTAGAAAGAATGCAAAGAAGAGCAACAAAGTTTATAAGTAATCTGGAGTCAAAACCATACAATGAACAATTGGGGGAACTAAGTTATGTCTAGTCTAACAAAGAGAAAGGCTAGAGGCGATGTGACAGCAGTCTTCTTGTACATGAGGGGCTGCCACAGAGAAGCAGTTGACCTATTCTTCAAAGCATCTGGGGGCAAAAAAATCCAACCTAGAACAAGGAGAAATTTCCCGACAGTGAGAACAATTAATCAGTGGAATGGTTGTCCTCTAGAATTTGTAGAAACTCCATCATTCAAGAAGAGACTGGACAGCCATTTATCTGGAATAGTGTAGAGTCTCCTTTTTGAGTAGGGGTTGGACTAGAAGAGCTCCAAGATGCCTTCCAAGCATATTATTCTATGTTCCGTGGATCAGGATTCTAGTAAGGGGCATTTTGCCATCTCATAATTATCCTGCCCCACAATGAAGAGAGACAGGACTGGAGAGGTACAGGTTCAAATCTACTTTTAGCCAATGTAAGACTAGGCCATTTTAAACTGATCAGAAATTTTGAATGAGGCTAGGAGGACAGTAGCCTCAAAAAGCAACGTTATTTGACAACGCCTGAAAAGTTGCCGCTCTTCGTTTTATGGGAACTATTGATGGTGAAACCGAAAGAGAGGAGAGAGATAAAGAGGGGGAGGAATCAGGTTAGTTAAATAATTTTAGTGAATTTACATTCCAAAACAGACATGAGCAAAGTTGCAAGTATTTTTACTCAGGAAGGAGTCCATTAGGTGACATAGAATTATATTCCATAATCTGTGAATGTCTTCCCAATTATACTTTAATGGTTACTTCAGCAAAGATCTAAGATCTAAATTTTGGTTTTGGAGGGTTGTGAGTGTGTGCATACTTTCAAGTCAATTTGTGATTCCTGTCAACTGCCTGGACAAGTCCTAGCAATTTTCTTGGCAAGATTTTGGAGGTAGTTCGCCATTGCCTCCTTCCAAAGGCTGAGAGAGAGTGATTGGCTCAAGTCACCCAGCTGGCTTTATGTTTATGGCAGGACTAGAACTCACAATCTTCTGGTTTAGTATGATGACTTTAACCACTAGATCAAACTATCTCTCAAGATTTGGGATAATACAAATGTGTCTTTATGTGGCTTCCCAACTCACTCTCAATGGCTCCAGGAGGCTTACAACAAATCCAGATAAGCGCTTCCCATTTTTTCTGATATGTGCTAAACCAGCTTGAATTGCAGGAGAGGTGAAGGACATTACATTGCCAGTCCTTGAGTCTGTTTTTTTGCTGTGCCTGTTGACAGGGCTGATAAAGTGTTTTTTTTTAATTACATTTATATGCCGCCCTTCTCCGAAGACTCAGGGTGGCTTACAATTTTTTGGGATACAACCCAGTGTGCTCAGCAATAGCCTTCATTCCATTGTATATGCCTGCTTATTACTAAGCGGCATTTTTACAAAGTCAGCTTATTGCCCCCAACAATCTTGGGTCCTCAATTTACCTACCCCGAGAGGATGGAAGGCTGAGTCAACCTTGAGCCTGGTGGGATTCGAGCCTACAGTAATTGTAGGCAGCTGGAACTTAAGTGCTAGGCATTTAACAGCCGCACCACCCTTAGTTCATGTCACTGTCACTGAATCCTTAGTTCATGTCACTGACTGCATTTAGCCAATTTGGGCTGATCTTGAGATGCTAAGCAGCATCTCATTTGGTTAGTGTGGGACTGATGAGCATCAGGAAATACCAGGGGGATTCACTGAGAACAAAACAATGGCAAACCACAGTAACTGCCAAGAAAACAATATGAAGTCTATGAGCTCATCAGGGGCTGAGTTGGATTTGAAGGAAACTTCATCTTTAATATTAAAAAAAAACCCTCTACCATTCTAGAATATTAGGTTCTAAAGACATTCTAGCCTATTTCCCCCTTAATATTAAATGTACTATAAAGGCAGGGAGGAATAAGGAGGCAGATTCCATCATGAATGTGTTTCCAAGGCAATTACTGGAATTAGGTCATAGTCATCTATTTATTTCATTGGGTCAGGAATCTTTGTGATTTTGTTATTTGGGCATTGTATCTTTCTCATCTTGAAACACTTTACATCATGGACAGTTTCAACTCTTCTGCTGAAGAATGAAAAGACCCATCCTCTTATTTTCAGGTATTGTTTTTTCCCCCCACCAAACCTGCTGCAACTAAAATAGAGATTTTATTCAACACTCTACAGTCTGGTGTTGTTCGGCAATTGCAAAACTCCTGCCTGCACAAAGGGACAACCCAAAACAGCAGAAAGGCCTCCAAGAAAGATAAAGAAGTGAAGAGACATTTTATGGCTGCAGTGCAGACATTGGTTTGAACAGCTGGAAATGAAGCTGCCACCATGGAAGATGAAAAAAATTCCAGTAATCGTAACAAAATATGACAAAACGTGGCTGAGATATCGAGGCTGTTGCATCCCATACCCAACTTCTTTGCCAATGTAGCACATCATGATTTGGTAATGCTCCAGCTTTTACTATCTGGCAACATGTGCAAGACCACGTTTTGCAACTTATTTTAGGAAATTCAGCATATTTGGATTACTCTGTTGTGACAGGTGGAAGTGATGAAAAACATCTGGAAACCCTACAAAAGGTCTTGAAATGCCTAGAGGAATATGGGTTAAGAGCCAATAGCATAAAATGCTAATTTTTCAAAACTTGATAGGTTATTGTGGGCACGTTATTGATGCAAAGGCAAACATAAATCTTCCGAAAAGATTAAAGCAGTTCTGGAAAACCAAAATGTTTGTCACAACTGAGAAAACGTCCAGGGTTAGTTAACTGCTACAGCTGATTTGTGCCAAACATAGCAACGGCATTTACTCTTCTCAGCTTTGGGGCACAATGAAGGTGCTTCATATTTATTCTTACAAAGGAGAAAGATCCCTAACAGCATTGGATAGTAAGTATGACGGATCATCCTGGATCCTTTGAGTTAATACCTTTTCTCCTGGACCTAGGTAAAGCCATCCATTCCAGCAGCTTCTCTAAGCTATGACCAAGGATGGAATTGCATGGAAGCCAGACAACCACATTAGTGATAATGCTCAAGCTGTGTTAATCTTCGTTGCATTGAGTTGATTCAGTGCTGTTTCTAATATGCCATGTCTTAAAACAGAATGAACATTCTGAGTAGGTCTGGACTCTTCTGAACTTATGAAAATGTGATCAACACATTGGCATTGATTTGAAGAGTGGAATTCAACCCAATTCACAAGAGGCTAAAGGATATTTTTCAGTAACAGTAGGTACAGATTCAACTATTTGTCAACACTGCTAATATATTTTAAATGATAATAAGCATAACTGGCATGTTGAGGACAACCATATATTTGTTTGTGCTGGAATGAGGATTGTTCAGAAAGTGACAATATGGATTGGTCTTTTGAATTATTTCTTGAATTACTCCTCCTAAAGCTGGCCTACATTCTTAATTTCATTTAAAAATGTCACTACAGCAGCCAGAAACAAACAAAACAATACAACAGGATCTATTTATTAACTACTATAAAACACACAGAGAGAAATACACAAACTTGGCAGGAGGATATAAACACTGAGAACCAAGAAATGAAATGTAGGAGAACAGACAGTAATAGTTAAATTATTAGCTATTGACAGATATTACTAGTCATACTTTCTACTTCCTGCAATTCACTTAGTGTTCCCTCTCTATTTTCTGTACTGTCACTCATTCATTATATATAACCTAGAAAAATGGACTTTAGGTTACCAAGCTTTACGTCATAATAATTGTTTTCAATGTGCCATAAAAGTCTTAACTTCTGCTCTAGGAAACTAAAATTGTAACTTATCCTGAATTATTTTTTTAAAATGTTTTTATTCTTCTCTAATAATACTGGAGCACTCCTTGAAAAAGCAGCATTTAATTATCATCAGTTGAATATATCTGTTGAATTACTCTCTGCTGCTGTCTTCTCTTCCTTTCCTTATTAAAAAAACACAGAATCAACAACTGCTGCTCAAAAGAATCAGTAGGACAAAATGGGAACTGTAAGGAGAATGAACGACTAGAAGCTGCTCCGTTCTGCTGAGGTCAATGCATTTTCAATTTCAGCTGCATGATATATTGGATACAGAGTATGTGGCTGATTCTTTCTTCCATTAGTAGAGATTTTTACATGCAAAATGTGTGAACTTGGGAAAGCAAGAAGCTGGAGGGGGTGGTTTAAACTCACAAACATCCGTATCAAGGGTATGGGCACCCTGGATGGATGGATGAAGATAAGGCAAGGGTTAGCTGCATGCTACACATTCAAGATATTGTGTAGTTTGATTGCACAAGATCCTATGAAATCTCCAGAACTCAAATTCATTGCACCTTTATACTCTCTATCAGAGTAAGCTCCAGTAAACAACATTCAGAGTTTCATTATGTATGCATTATATTCATTCATTATACAATATTATATGAATTGAGATTTGATGCACCTGATGGAATAAATTTAAGATTCACCTCCTTAATCTTAATCTACAGAAAAATAAAGAGGAGGGAAGTATATATAGTATGCTTCATATATAAGATGTACTGTATAGTTTAATCCTTACAGTGCAACTGATGTTCAGTGTCTCTATATGTTTCTCATTTCAGGCGTGCACTTACACACAAAGATAGACCTTAGAGAGAAGTGGGTCAGATTTTGCAAGTACCATTGATGACTTGGTGTCATTCCAGAGGTAGTATTCAGCAGGTTCTGACCAGTTCTGGAGAACTGGTAGCAGAAATTTGGAGTAGTTCAGAGAACTGGCAAATACCACCTCTGACTGGTTCCACCCCCATCTATTCTCTGCCTTCTGAGTCCCAGCTGATCGGCTGGGTCTTCTTCTTTTGTTGCCCCGTGCAGGAGAATGGAGCTGGAAAGCAGGTTAGTGGGGTGGGGTGGGATTCTGCAGTAACCTTCCCCAGGGTGAGGTGGGAATGGAGTTTTACAGTATCCTTCCCCTGCCACACCCAGCCCACAAAACAGGTAGTAAATTTTTTTGAATCCCACCACTGTGTCATTCCGATACTTCAGATTTGGCCATTTCACAGAGCCATGCATCAGTTAAAATATTTCCCAAACCTTTCTAAGTAAGATTGATTTAGTTTAGAACTTGACTGAATTCTTTTCACTTAGAAGGTAAGATTTATGCTGCTTTCTATATGTTTGTAGTTATTTTTCTTTCCTGGGAACATTATGTTCCCAAATGAAAGTGTCAAGTAAGCTCAAATGGGACAAACATCTCATGTGTTGAGATTATAGGGTAGTGATGGTTAGAGGGCTTTATGCCATCAATGGCAACCAATCTGAAATTCATCTACCACCTGCAAATTGAAATATCTTGTCAAGAAAAAAGGTTAGATAGCTATATTGCTCTCTGTTCAATCAATAAATGTATCATTGTGACTGGAAATCATAACAACATTACATAGAAAATAGTAATAGAAAAAAAAATAACAAGGAAAGTAGAAAGCAAAAAATAGCAAAGAAAAGACATGATGGAACTAATACGAAAATTAAGAGCTTAAAACTTTCCAAGTTTAAAAGAAAGTATGGCAAAGACAGCAACCTGACTAATAACATTTGGAATCCCATCCACAAGGAGGCAATACAATAGTTTAGTGTCTAAACCCTTATGTCTGTTTATCATCAGTATTTTCCCCTTAATTTCATCATAAATAGGACAGGATGTAATGGATGATGTCCTCCACTTGGCAACAGCACAGAGCCTTACACTAAATATAATTTTATGAAAGATTTTGATTAGTGATAATACAAACTAAATACAAATTAAACTTGAAAAAGAGAATAGAATAGAAAGCTAGAATAAAAAATGCAGGAAAGGAAAGGATTAAAATATAATTAAGAAGTGACTTCCAACT
Source organism: Naja naja (assembly GCA_009733165.1). Lineage (NCBI taxonomy): Eukaryota > Metazoa > Chordata > Lepidosauria > Squamata > Elapidae > Naja > Naja naja. Next base: position 125,601,028 of record CM019150.1, on the reverse strand, counting down.
TTCATCACAAATATAGACAAATGTAATAACTCTTTACCACATATATGATTAAACAGATACCTCTTCATTCCATACTCCATCGCTTATCTATAAGCAAATTTCAGTCCTGGTGTCAGCATAAAGTCTACAAAGGTTTGCCAGAATTTTGCCAGATTAAATAAATAAAATTTATATTTCTCCCTTTTACTTATAACAGTCTTAAACTTTAATTCAGGTGGTTAATTCCTTTATCTCCTAGTGCTGAAGTGTACAGGAGAAGACCACTGTTCTGTGGTCTCCTTGGGAAAACCAGCCATCCAAAGCATACATGGGCAATCTCCCATTCTCTCTTTTTCTAAAGAAGTCCTGAAGAACCAGTCTATTCACCATTTCTTGGGTCTTAGCACAGTTGTGAGCTCTGCTTTCATGGAAATGTTTTCAGTGAGTCATGGGTCCCGCCGGAAGTCCACACAAAATCTCCAACAGATAGAGTAGACATTGTGTATGTACAGTAATGTTCAGTAACATTTTTTTTAATTTTTTTAATTCATATTTATATCCCGCCCTTCTCCAGAGACTCAGGGCTTACAGTTTTGGGATACAACCCAATGCACTCAGCAATAGCCTTCATTCCATTGTATATGCCTGCTTATTACTAAGCGGCATTTTTACAAAGTCAGCTTATTGCCCCCAACAATCTTGGGTCCTCACTTTACCTACCCTGAGAGGATGGAAGGCTGAGTCAACCTTGAGCCTGGTGGGATTCAAGCCTGCAATAATTACAGGCAGCTGGAGCTAAGTGCTAGGCTATTAACAGCCTGCACCACCAAGGCCCTTAAATATAGTATAGTAACATATAGTAACATGGAATTTAGTACTATACTATATTTATTTATTGATTAGCCTATAGACCATATCAACGTACAAACAAATATTACCAATAAAATTCCAAACAATTTAAAATGAGAGTAAGGTAAAATACAATAGTGACAGGATAAAATACAATAATTTAATACGTAAATATGTAAAATAGAATAAAATTACATACAATTATGTTTCTGTTTCACCCCTGCAATCTACCCCAATCAGGCCACATATGCCGATCTCAGTCGGACCATTTTAGTCAAAATTTTGCTGTATTAAATATTTTCATATTCTGGCCACACATAAGGTATGTTGTTTGAATATGGGCCTCCCACTGGGTCATACATTTAATATGTGGATCAAGACCTCACCCCCTTATACAAACAGCAATCAAATAATATATGAGTCAGATCTTCTATCTCTTCAGCTCCACAGATACATGTATGTTCATTGTATGGGATAGAATGGAATCTCCCAAATCTACCCATTGTATCAAGCTGTTCAAATCTTGCTCGGGTAAATGTCTCATAGAATTTAGTAACACATACTATAGAATAGTGTCTGTGGAGCTTCTCAGTCATCCAGATGTTTGTCCAAAAAGTGCTTTTTCAAAAGGCAATTGGACTTAGTTTTTTTTCTTGAAGATATTTTGCTTTTCATCCAAGAAGCTTCTTAAGTTCCTGGGAAAAAAATGGGGGAGGACACACAAAAAAGTCCAATTGTCTTTTGAAAAAGCTCTTTGGAACTGTAGTATAGTCCAGTATTGTATAGTAAGGTATAGTATAGCAATGTAGAGTAACATATAGCTGTGTAGAGTAAGGTAGAATAACATAAAATTTAGTGATATATATTTTTGTATAGTAACGTACAGAAACATATAGTATAATTATGTGTAGAATCACATTATTATAGTAAACATTTGGTCAGTGACCAGCAAAAGGCATAATTTAAAAGCAGAGAAATGCAAAAATCTTCTTTAATGAGATATTAGCAATGGCAGATATTGGGAAAGGCTTCTATTTTTCATATAAGGTTGGTACCAAGATAAAATTGAAGGTTGTATTAAAGTAGTATGACTACAGGCATCTCATTCATATATATATATATATATATATATGTAGGTCTTGGTGTATTCGGGTCTTATCCCGTGTAAGATTGAGAATACCTTGCGACGTTTCGACCGAGATCCCATCGCCATCTTCAGGCTGGTGTCTTCGGCTTTGTGCTTCTGCCAGCAAAGCGTGATCTGAGCTGCCTCTCTCTATAAATACTGGAGGGAGGTGTGGTGTGCTGGCTCTGCTGTAAGCAGGTTGGTTGGCTGTGTTTTTGGCTGTGTTGTCGCTTCTTGATTGGTTGATGGAATTGGTGTTTGCTGATTGGTTGGCTTTTTTGTAATTGCCTGTGTGGCTGAGGTAGTGGCTGTGTGTCCTTCAGCCTTTTGTGTTTTAGCTACCTGGGTAGTAGGCTGTGTGATGACCTTCTGAGTTTTATTGTTGTGACATCCTGGGTCTTGTGCTGTTATCTCCTGGGTCGTTGTCTGTGTTGCAACCTCCTGAGGTTTTGTGTTGTAATCTCCTGAGTTCCATGATGTAGTATCCTGGGTGGAAGGCTGTGATGTGACATTCTGGGCCTTGGTTTGGCTCAAGTTTGAGGTCTGGCTATGTGTTTATAGCGTGTGT